>CM077111.1:15176985-15197222 GCA_039619505.1 Cimex hemipterus | reverse complement strand
TGGACAGGTTAGAATGAATCGAATGATGAATGGTTCAGTTAGTTTGCGTAAAGAGAGTTCAGGTCATGTAGACAGCGAGGTTAGTGATGTATAAAGCTTAACAATTCTTTTGAGAAGTTTTTATTTAAATGATTGAATACGTTAAATATTGAGTGGTTTGATGGAAACCCACTGTTACCTTCCTAAGTCAGATGGATGAAGCTATTTTCCCCCTGTCAAAGATACCATAGCCAGAATAAACATATCAATGAACAAAGTGATCATGAAATGTCAAAGCTATAGGTGACTCTTTGAGATTGTGACCTTAGGATGGGTCAATGGAGACCTTGGAAAAAATAGGCAAAGATTCATATTACACATTAACCTCACTATAAATAACCTAATTGTTTGGATGGGAAAGTGAAAAAAGGGTTGTAGCTTGAATTAAGGATGTATCCAAAGAATATTCAGGTCACTGTGACTTAGTAAGTAGTTCATCAGAGGATGTTTTGAAATATTTAGAGGAGTGGATATTGCAGGACTTAGTGGAGCTCAACAGTTCTGTTATATTTGTCCAAAATGGCCACGGAAATGTTTCGAATAGAGTTAGTTGGTTTTTGATGGTCAAAACATATTTCAGTTTTAAATATTTCTAGGTGTCCAGTCTTTTGTTAATTCTTAAATCTTGTGTGAGGATTCCACATCAGTAATTGACTTGTGGAGGTTAGCTCCTGGGTACAATTGTTGTCAGTTTGTCTTCGATAAATTCGTCATGTTGGAGGTTGCTTGGACAGAATTTGTGCGAGAACATAGGATTTTGGACATAGGTTATCATCCGCATAAATGGTAACAGAATGGGACCAAGAATGCTCCCTTGTGGGACACTCTCTGCATTAATCTGAAATCTTAAATACTCATTGGTGCACGTGCATCAGCCAGTCAAATAAGATTGCAGGATATGATAATAAGAGTCGGGTAGGAAGCGTTTAAATTTATAAAAAAATCCCTCGGTGCCGGACTATCAAAACTTCAGGAACAAGCACTAAAAAAAGGTAACGTAAATTTCATAGATAAATTTGAGATGATTAATTACCTGCTTGTTTTTTCCTCGCTTTTATTTCTGAAAATGAAAATTACTCGAATTAATGTCAAAATTGTACAAAAACAAATCGGTTTATACATATTTATATTGCAAATAATGAAAAATTATCCAACCTGCATGCACCGTAAAAATGACATGCAGCTAATTTTACCTCGGAGAAGAATCCATGCAAAGTAAGTAGTAAAGGTGTGACTAGTTTCCACAAGGGTGTTAGAAAGTAAACCAGTACTATAAAGAAACAATTTATTTCCGACTAAAGCATGCACGTAAATATATACAATTTTTAACATTAACCTTTAAACACTCATTAATAAATTATTTCAAGTGGGGAGGAAAGAAAATAATACTTGCCCATTTACGAACTCAATGCGAGTTCCTAGAAAATAACCATTTATAAATATGTGTATAATAAAATGCTAATAACATGCCTTAAAATATCAATAAATTTATAAATGTGACAATTTTTACAAATAAATAGTAAACATGATTATAAATAATAAGTATAGCAATTTAACAAAAAATAAAGCACAACTATGACTAAAGCAAATTTACAAAAATGCGTATAATAATAATTAAACTTCTTTCCTTTTTCCTTTCTTTAAAAAAAATATGTATATTACTAACTCATGCAAAACTTATTTCATGCAGTGGTGCTAAATATGTGACTAATTATTTTTTTTAAAATTATTGTGTTTGAAAATAATTAGCGACCAAGAAAGAATGGTTCCTTTTTTTGCGTCTGGTAGTTGATCTAGGACTCCAGGATCCGTGCTGAAAAAACGAAGCAGCCCTCGCCCTTTTGGCTCTCGGCTGTTTGTACTCACTTCTGAACGTGTCTGCCGACACCGACATGCCCTTGTTTGTCTGATACTGTCTCGCTTTCTTTCCGCTCCAATCTCTCAGGTGAGGGTCAGCTCCTGTAAAACAAACGCCATCAATATCAATTCATTAAGAGTTGCGGCGGTTGGAAAACTGATGATATCTGAGAGAAAAAAAAAACTGCCACAATGATATTTGGTGGTTTTTTTAAATGGATCAAAGTTTAAGCAAGTTGCCCTGAAACCTAGTTCATAATTTGAACTAAGTTCAGAGAAAGGAACATTGTACAATCTGTAGGATCACCGTTCAACAAGATAAAACCACGACTGAACAATAGTCTGAAACAAAAGGTAAGGATTGTGTTAACCCAATTCAGGATAGGCCATACCTATCTGACACATGGACACTAGCTATTGGGTCAAAACCCACGCAGATGTATGTTTGTAGAACAGTGCCATGCTTTGGTTCCTTAAAAGGAGCGAGTAGGCATGAGCTCTGACATAAAGATGGTACTAAGATTCTCCATTAGAAAACAAAACAGGGAACTGAAAATTTGACCCGCCATTTTATTTAAAGACAGAGCCTCATGTTCACTCAGATATAAATGTTGCATATACTATATAATGTATATACTGATGGACAGAATTAACCCACCACCCTTAAATTTTAATATATTTAAGGTTATTTATGTTTTGTATGCCAAAAATAGGTTTGGTTGTAAAAATAAAAAGTTTAAACATCTTTGCATTCTTTGGAAAATATTTCTGGTAAAATCCCGTTCATCGTGAATAAACATTTGCAATTCTTCTAGGGTGTTAGGAACTGGGCATCGATGTCGCACTAATCGTTTACGATGGTCCCAAATTTGTTTGATTGGGTTCAAATCTGGACTTCTAGCTGGCCACTCGTTAAGGCAGTCATCCGTAATGAAAGCTCTACGGTGTTTCACATTGTCCACCATTGACAAGAATCTCTCACCGAAGGACAGGCAAAAGGCCCTACATGTTCTTCGATTGTGTTGTAAGTACATGAGTAAAGTTAGAGGTTTTCCTTGCCCAACAAATAATTCCGTGCAGGCGTCCAAGAAAATACCACCCATCAATGACCAAGCCACCTGAGGAACCAGACAGCATGGCATGTACCTTTCTCCTGAAGGTCTCCAAATGGCATTACACCCATCTGAAGACATGAGGACAACTCTTACTTCATCTACAAACAAAACTCGTTTCGAATCTTTCAGCCATTGAAAGGTATAAGAATAAGAATAAGGAAAAAGATTAACTGAAAGCGATCTTCAGAAGTAGCTGAATGGAAGGGCGTAAAACTTTTTTACGTAAATGGGATTAATCAATAAGTAAATAAAGGAAGTAACCAATGCATAATTTACCATTTATTTTGACAAGGTAGCTTAATTATCTGAAACTAATATTATTTTTTAGTTTTTTTATGAGGGGGTGTTTTACAAAAAAAAGCCCATTTGTAAGTATGTCGGGTTCGAATGCAGGGCCGCTGGATTCGAACCCAAGACCTTTTCCTTACAGTGATGAGCGCCGTGTCAAAGACGGAACCTTGCGGCCACCGAACTCCCCTCTGAAACTAATATTGAAAGATAATGAATCGCATTATAAACTAAATCGAGTGGTGAGTAAATTTTGTTCATAAGTATCTTTCTTTGCAATAAATTTGTAAATAATTAAATTATTGTATGTGGATTATTGACGGTTAGTTGATGATTATTCAGAAATCGTGAGAAGCGGTCTGGTGTGATGAAGGTTTCAGTTAGTTTCTTTATCGGGCACGTTTCGACCTTTATTGATAACATCTTCAGGGCCTGGGATTGACTAACATTGTTTAAATTTAACAGAAACATGAAGGATGTATAAACAAGTGAATTTGCATTGTATAAATTATTTTTAAATTGTTTTTGATAAATTTAAACAATGTAAATCCCAGGCGCTGAAGATGATCTAAATAAAGGTCGAAACGTCCCGATAAAGAAAATGGTTTTCTAAAACCTACATCACACCAGACGGCATCTCACGATTTCTGAATAATTACTGTGAGTATGTGATTAATGTGCAGCATAAGGTCGATGGTGGACTGTCGTATACTTCTTCACAGATCAGAAAAAAAAATTAGTCACAAAATTTACTAATGCATTGCAAATGAAATATAGTTTTTGGCGCTTTATCACGTGAACTGCACACTAATAAATGTGTGCATTAAAAAACAAAGTTAAAAGGCTTTAAAAAACGTAAAAGCCGCGCCAAATTGACCCGTATATTTGCATTTTGCAGTAATCGAGATAATTGAGAATCGTATCTGGCACGAGGAACATATTGGAACTGAATAAACACATAAAGTGACTGGTTGTTTGAAAAAAAAGAAGAAAAAAAAGCGGATTGGGTCGCAATTTATCTGAGATAGCGGCGTATTTGAAAGCGCCTGGTAAACATTAATAACAGGGTGTTTAATGGTGCAGATAGAACAGGCCTATCAACTCGTGTTGACATTCCTCGATTTCATTTCCACAACGATAGAACCAATTACGAATTATCTCGTTAATTCCCGACCGGCCGAGTCAAGTTTGACTTTGTTTCGATCTATGTACAATACGATTTATAATTGACCGAGAACTTACCGTATACTTCCACGAGGAGATTGTAGACGTCGTCGTGGCCGTACTGCATAGCTATGTGAAGAGCGGTGAACCCCTAAAACAGAACAAAATAAATATAACATTAAAATAAAACTCTAGGAATGTAGAGTAGTGTAGTTTATAATCATCCCCTTGGATATAACAATATTCAATGTTCGGTTTGTGCCTTGCCTCGCCCTGTTTATATCCCTGACCAAGTACAAACCAAGTCTGAAGATGCCGCTATGCGTCTTTGATATCTAAACAACGAGAGAAACGACCAAACCACAAATTATTCCTCAAATTAAATATGCAAAGGACAAATGAAATGAAAGAAGAGTTTACGATTAAGGAGGCGACGGTGGCCGTGACGGGTTAGGCGTAGACACGGCGCTCATCACTAAGGTAAAGGTCCCGGGTTCGAATCCAGCGACCTTTTTTCTTCAAAAGCACCGACACACTAGGGGTCGATTCTCTTCGTGGCAAACCATCGTAAAAAATTAAAACATAAAAATAATCAATTGAGGTTTCGACGGCGTAAGTATTTGGATCAGTGGTGGATGGTAGAGCCGGATACGAAGTAGGCAACCTGGGACTGCAGTGACTGATTCTTTTCAGGTTGGAACGCTTGGCTGAACTTAACATTTCAAATCCTTAGTTCCAGATTGTTACCTGGGGGTATTTTCCAATGTAATGTTCCAAATAGTGGACGACATTGAGCTGGGAGTGAGAGTGTTGTAGATTGAAGGAGAGGTGATATGGCGAAAGGTAATTTGCAGAGATTTAGTTTCGTTGAGTCTGATCCTTCATTTCTTGAACACTCCACCAAAGGGCAGAGATGAGCCTAAAGGTTTCTAAACACCACGACTGGATTTGGGTTTGCTGAAAAAATGGAATCGTTTGCAGACGACACAGCGGTGATATCAACGATCAAAGTCCTACCCAAACGAAACACACCGTTTAAAAAATAGTAAAGAACAAAGCCATACGAACTACCATTATTATTAATCTCATGGTCCGAATAAGAATATATAGGGATAGGGGGCTTCTCTATTTTCGTAATTCACTCGCCTAGCTTCAGGTTGTTAAATCAACCTCCTTAGCCGTGCCAGAAGATTTTGGATTTGGATTTGTACAGGCTCAAATCTGCACATGTATGTACATATTAAACACGTGTCTATTGGCTTTTCGTAGTCCACCGGCTTGCTATGTACAGTAGATTGGCGGCAGACTCAAGAATCAACTACCCAGGGTGTTGGCAGTCCGGGACAGGCCTCAGTCCTCTTATCCGTCCATCCACCAAAACTGGGTTTCAAGAAATGGAATCCTCGATATTCCCACATTGCATGTATTACACAACTAGCCTAACTGAAGGCCAATGTAGTACTCGATATACCGCAATAGACCCACTCACATGAAACACATTCACGCCAATAAATATATTCACTCTCAACACAACCTTTACACGTACTATGCAACTAATCTAATTAAGGTCGATGGGACTCGATATTCCACCATCGACGCTCTCACGTAATACATTTACGCTAATAAATAATATATTCACTCACGCAAACTAAGCATACACAACTATTGTAACGATATACAATAATAAACAATCCAGCTTCATCCAAGAATCGGCACGCAAATACTCGCTGCCGTGCTTAAGTACAATATCTGAGTAGACGGTGATATTCCTGCGCGCTCTCTATATAGAGCCAAGGAATCCCCCTTCAATTAGTTGGTACAAATCGAGCAACCTTTCCCTGCATGCTAGACACATACGCGGGATTTTCCCCAAAAGTAAATGTCCGTGTGCCAACCTCGCATGGCTTATTCTTAATCCGGTTAGAATGACCTTTCTACTACGAGTCAGATCCTCCGAGGGCCATCGACAGTACTCTTGATGTAGTGTTTTCGTCTAGTGTTTTTTTGACTTTCTCAAATCAATTTTCCAGTTCCAACTTAAACACACAATCCGGCGAACCTAGTTGTGGTTCTCGTACTATGGGTAAGAGAGTGCCGATTGTTTGGATTGTGGGTCAGCCTGTTCATTACTTCTACATCCAGATAACCACGTTGTTTTTCTAGAGCCATTAGGCAATTTAGGCACTCCCACAAAAGTTTGGAGCTGAAAGAATACGCATTTCATGCCTTCATATCTGTCCGACGGCCCAAGATCATTTAAATCTGTTCACCTTTTATATTTTTCTTTGTTAACTCCTGTGCATAGAGTGCTGCATGGACTTCAGCTTGGAAAACAGTGGGGATTAGTCCAAGGGTCTTTCATAGCCTACAACCTACAAATCTATGTGGAACTCCTATGATTATGGAAGTCACGGATGCACTTTTTTACACAACGTTAGGTGCATAAGCACTACCTCATTGCATATTCTGTGTACAGGTTAGTTTTTCATGAAGGATGTAGACGTAATATTCAGGTTGAGTAATATACTGTGTCCTTTGAGAGCTATTCCTGTTCGGTACCTATAGCACACCGTTGGTCAAAAAGATATTTTATTAGTAGGCCCGGTTTCAGTAGTTGAATTTCTTTTATGGTTATGTTGAACATTCCAGGATCCTTGCGGTAGGCCCTGCTCCACGATGAGTAGATGTATAAGTGTTGAATTATATCAATCTTCTTTGAATGCCTCTTCCGTCCGCAGTGTCCTATGTTTTTCTGCTTCTTTTGTTGCATTCTGGTGCTTCTTTCCTTCTGAAACTCGACAGAAGGTTCTTGGATTGTTAGTAATTTCTATTATACTCATTTTTAACCTGTCTTTTGTCTAAGGTACTTATTGATAGTGCGACAGAACTTGACCATCTCCTTCAGATGCTAGGTCAGTACAGAAGCCGTGCCTGGTGCTTTTTGTCCAATGTCCGAGTTTTTTCTTCTCAAAACATTTTTCCAGCTCCATCATTCTGCTTAGTTTAAGTTTAAGCTAAAGATGGAATAGGTGTCCATGATTCCATGATTTGACGTAAAATGGAGAGACAACGAAATTTGAAGTGTGGGTTTTTCTAAAAAGAATTAACCATCTTAAAATCAACATTTGCATTTACGGACAATACTACTTTTTTTTTTACTCCAACATTTATTCACAATTTACTTTTAAAAGAAATGTCTCATTGCAGGAAAAGGTAATGTAACATCAGGGATATAAGTAAGCCAAGGCAAGACACTTGAAACGCGAGAGCTTCTCCTTGGCAGACGAATATGTACATTGGTGTATGTGTGTGCACATATACTTGTCGAGTAAGACCAGTTTTAATAAATAAAAAGGGAAAAAAGATAAAAGTGAACACTTTAAAATAGAAATTCACAATATTTTCTTGCATTTTTGAAGGATTTTTCAATTTGCACCCTGGTTCATAAAATCTCCAAATATTTTAAATTTTTTTTTAGTTTGTTGATATTCCTCCTTGGTTCTCTTTTGGAGTAACACGAGTCGAAATTGTGTTTATAAATAAATCCCATTCGCTCCTAAACGTATTTATAAAAGAGCTTTTTAAAAATAATACAAGAATAGACTCGCTGAAAAATCTACTCGTCGGCCGTCTTAATAATGATTAACTCCCGGACAGATTTTTAAACGTCATTTTTACCCAAACATTTATAAGAATGGTAGCCGTCTGACAAGATGCTGAAGAGCAGAGAGGCGACACAACAGGATTAATGCACCCTGGATGGCTATTTATAAAATTGGGACGGAATGGGATGTAGTTGTCACACGGGGCAAGATGTAATTAGGCGAAAATGCCGTCCGAACAAGGATTTCTCACTCCTGTCTCAGAATGATAAAATATTTATAATACATAATAACACGGCTATACTAATATTCCGACATATGTTTTGGCAAGTTGCTGTTATTGTGTAAATTCCACGAGTCAAGTCCCAGGGGACATCGTTCAACAAATTATAATTAAGGGGAAATATTCACATGCACATATCGAGTAAACAGTTCTGTGGAGAGCTTATTACGGCGAGCATATAATAACATACTGCAAAGAACTAAGGCAGCAAAGAAAATACGACATCCCGAACGACCTATGCGCAGCCTTGAGACACTGCAGCAAGCATGTTTCTTATATCTTAGAGCCATACATACTTTTAATTATACATGGGATATCTGTATGTATGTGATATATGATACTTACTGGAACGAATGTATTTATTTGCGTGAATGGAGGAATATCAAGTACTCTGGGGTAAGGTGAATGATAATTAGACATCGTGTTCCTATCTAGTTTCTAGGTTTTGTGTTGTGTGTATGTAATTTATTAACATGCTTATGCCCAATAACCCCGAGGAATATAGATCACTCTGGGGTAGATGGTAGGTATGGTAGGATACTAGGAAGCGGGGTTGGCACTACTCAGGTACTGCAGCCTTCTGGCTTGGTGTACCTTCTTAGTTACTTAGTTCACTGCAATAGACTCAATCTTTCTTCTTAGAAGCATCAGGCCACTGACTGCTACAATTTCATTCCCTAAGTTTTTTCCCATGTTAGGTTGAATTTCCATTGCGCTGTTGTTTTGCATTCGACATGGTTCGCTGTTATGGTTTGTCAGACACTCGGCTTTTCGGCGTCGGGTCTCTACGTCTATGCGCACAGATAGAATTTGTAGTTGGTTGTAAGTAAGGTGAGGCAAGCCAATAACCAAATACTGAAGATGGCGAAATGCCGAAACGTGACTGAGAAGCGGTTGAAAGACCCGTTGATCTCTAACGACCAAACTGTAGATTCATCTCGCAGATCGCTGCGACCAAACTCAAAACATTGTGATGCTATAATATTGTACATTTCCAACTTGACTTGTAAAACATGATTAAACATTCTGACCGTACAAAAAATGTAAATTTTATCTTCAAAACTATTTAGTTTGTTGTAATCAATATCTTATTCCTTCCATTGTTCAGTTAATTGTTCTAGCGTGTGATCATTAAGTGAAAACGTAGTTTTTTTTTAAAAATATACTCCTGTATAATAAATAGGTGTATGCAGGTTGGACTCCATGTCATGTCGAATCACACTCAAGTCAATTCGTTTGGTAGATAATTTAACACGCCAGACCAAATTTTATGTTCGGGTTTTACGGCTTTAATCTTGAGGGATTGGGTGACGTGGCCAAATGAAGGCCGTGGGTGTGTTCGGAGGCGGCAGAGTCATCGGTTTCTCCGTTCCGCCCCCTCCCGGCTGAAAAGGCCGGTCCGGGGCCCCCTTCGCTATCCATTTCTCAAACGTCCAAGTGAAATTGTGTTCGATTGAATTTTTATTGCCGTGACTCGATAGATTTCAACGTACTCGGACCCCTGTGCTTTTTTTATATTAAAATGTAGGGTTGACGTTTATGGCGAACATGCGAGTAAATGCATCTGGGGGGCGATTTATACAAATTGAATTTCACTTCATTGCATCATTTGTTAATTTACCTCACTCAACTATCTGACAAGATGTGTCATGCCGCAAGAAAGGGTCTGACCAGTTCGTAAAAAGACCCCATGAAGAATGATCCTGAAATTTGGTTGCCATCGATAATTTTAGTCAACCTATCGTCGCCAGGTTGTTCTGCAAGTAGTTTTTCTTTTTTTCGCCATGTTCAGTGTTGAGTTAGTGAGACTCGCCCTGCTTACAGACCTGACCAACTAAAAATCCATTTGAATTTTACAGACGTAAGAGATTCAACTAGCGAAAACGAGTAAACTCACCACTTAAGTCCGAAACGCGATGATCGGAGACCAAAATGATTTCATCATATTCATTTGGGTTTAGCTTTACAATTGTATATATGATAAACCGTTGTGCTCTGATAATTGAGGCAGTTTAAGCTGGAGGTCATCCCAAAAATATCAAGATGTGCCATGATACTGACTGACTGTACGAACCGCGATGATTGGAGACAAAAATGGTATCTTCATATTCATTAGTCTTTGGTTTTACACAAATTTTCTAAATGATAAATCATTACGCTTTGATAAATGAGGCTGTATGAGCTGGAGGCCAAACTGCAGGTCATCCTAAAATATCAAGGTGTGTCATGATAGAGTCTGACCAGTTCATAAAGAAAGAAATTGATGAATAATTCTGCCATTAAATTGATTAATTTTTATAAAAGAGCTTGATTTTTAACCAAGCACATTTCACCATGTCGTTTGAGGGGTGATGACCATGAAATTTGGACGTCATCGATAATTTTAGTCAGCCTATGGTCGCCAGGTGATCTGTCAGACGTGTTTTTACATTTGACTGTCTTCAGTGTTGAGTTAGTGGCTTGACTCACCCTCCTTAGAACCCTGACCAACTGAAAATCCCTTAGCATTTCACAGTCGGAAGAGATTCAACTAACGAAAACGAGTAAACTCACCACTGAAGTCCGAAACGCGACTGACTGTCCGAACCGGGATGATTGGAGACAAAAATGGTATCATCATATTCATTAGTCTTTGGTTTTACACAAATTTTCTAAATGATAAATCATTACGCTTTGATAAATGAGGCTGTATGAGCTGGAGGCCAAACTGCAGGTAATCCTAAAATATCAAGGTGTGTCATGGTAGAGTCTGACCAGTTCATAAAGAAAGAAATTGATGAATAATTCTGCCATTAAATTGATTAATCTTTATAAAAGAGCTTGATTTTTAACCAAGCACATTTCACCATGTCGTTTGAGGGGTGATGACCATGAAATTTGGACGTCATCGATAATTTTAGTCAGCCTATGGTCGCCAGGTGATCTGTCAGACGTGTTTTTACATTTGACTGTCTTCAGTGTTGAGTTAGTGGCTTGACTCACCCTCCTTAGAACCCTGACCAACTAAAAATCCCTTAGCATTTCACAATCGGAACAGATTCAACTAACGAAAACGAGTAAACTCACCACTGAAGTCCGAAACGCGACTGACTGTACGAACCGCGATGATTGGAGACAAAAATGGTATCATCATATTCATTAGTCTTTGGTTTTACACAAATTTTCCAAATGATAAATCATTATGCTTTGATAAATGAGGCTGTATGAGCTGGAGGCCAAACTGCAGGTAATCCTAAAATATCAAGATATGCCATGCCGCAAGATAGGGTTTGTCCAGTTTGTGAAAACACGCCATGAATAATTCTGTCAATAACTTGAACAAAAGGATCTTAAGTGAGGTCACAAGCGAAATGACAAACTCTTTAAGTCTTTGCCGAGCTTTCGACGATGATATCATCACCCTTTTGTTCAAGTTGTTCAACAAGCAGACCGATACACCATCTCATCTTTAATCTGTCATTAAATTTAATATTTTTATAAAAGACCTAAATTTTCACCATCTTCATTGGTTGCCATAAAAAAATTTATTTCTCCATGTCGCGATGTGATGAACCTGAAATTTGTGTGGTACTGATCATGTTAGTCTGCCTATCGTCGCTGGGTTGGTCTGTCAGTCATGTGCTTTTCAATATATTCAGTGTCCGTGTGATTTCTGTGAAGCCAATTTTTATAAGACCTTGAGGTACATCGAGGTATACAAAGATAAAGTTCTTCTCAACAGAAAGGGAATGAAAATTCTAACAAGCATATTTACTTGACAGTAAACAGATGACCTATGTCTACTGTGTCTAGAGCAACAGAGCACATCCTTTGCAATAGGAACAAAAAAAAAATGATAAGGAAAAGGCTGTGGTAGTTAGTAAAACCATTCCTGAACAATGATAAGTTCTTCAAGAAAAATTATATAACTTGATAAATTAAAATTGCCCAGAACAATTTGAAGATTGGCAAAAATAACTATGGACGGACAGATGCAACTAGGTCTTTTCAGATCGTTTTGGTCTTTTTATCGCTGTTGTTTCACTCTGTAATAAAGTTCCAGAGAAATACGGTCAGGAACGACCAAATTTCAAGTTCATCAATCTTCAGACCTCAACCCCGATTAATCACATTTATTTCTTGCCACTTATAAATAAAACAATTAATGATTGCGGCGTGCACGAAACTTTTTTTTATACAAACGCTGTTCCTTTGGGAGTCGAAGCACATAGCAGTGCCCACAATTCTGAGCCACGTGTCGGGCAAAGACACGTTTTGTATTAGTAATTCATTAGTATTGTCATCGCCTATCGGGAGGGAGGGTCGATCATTATTACTTGCGTACGCTGCGATGTTGATGCCTCGTGTGCTGTGCGGCAGCTTGGCGAAGCCACGCGCCCGTAGTCGCCCAACTTTCAAAACAATTCGGCTTATTATCACAGAAAATGTCTTAACTCCTGCTCACGTGGTTCAATTCTTAACCAATTATTTCAAAATAAGCTTACAATTCCAATGCTGTTATTTAATGAACGGTACCCTCGACCCACGAATTTTTCACCAGGGAGAAAAAATAACTGCTTTTATCATGTTTCGATTTGCGAACCGCATTTACAAGGATGTTTTCCTTAAATAAACATATCTAATCGGTTCGGAAGCTTTATTGCTTTAAGCTGTTCCTTTATAAAAAATAAATTACAGCTCCTTCCATTGTAAAAACATTGGCATCGATTTGTGCCCATGAGGGATGTGCCGACCAGGCCATTTCCTTATCTACTTAGATTGAGACGGGTGCTATTTTATTTAAACAAAGCCATAAATAGCGTCAAGACTAATTGCTCTTGTAGATTTAAACCCGTCGGATTTGTCTGCCGAGAGATTAGGAGGCCGTTCGAGATAAAGGTACTCGGATGGGCTGTTCCGACTCGACGGTTTATCGAACAGCTGTTGCGGCCCACCTCGAACGAATTATTCCACTTGTCAACTACTAAACGCGTTTCGACTTTGTTAAATACCGACGCTATATTTGGAGCACTTAACGGGATCTGGTCGGAGTTGTGATTTATCTTCACAACGACAACTGATTAAGAGTGCTGCACTTGCGCGGTATATTCACGGTGTGTACTTATTCTTGCCAGCTACTGTATAACCGACGGTGGTGGTCCGTTCTAAGTTTCTGGGGTACGCAGCCAACGCTCCAACACCAATAGTCAATTAAATCTTCTTTTGTTTTTTCTATATGTTCTTCCATATTCTAGATCACTGGCGACCAAAAGTCTTCCCTTCTTCCACTGAAACCTGAAAGACCCTCTACATATGCAAACCGCGAAAAGAGCATTACCCCTGGGGTAGTTTATGTTCAGGCTCCATTAAGCGTATTCCTTTAACTGTCTACACCGCATTTCTGATGATTCTGTCTTAGTTTTGGTCCATTGTTCCTGTTTTAGCATATCAACAACTTTGGCTAAGGAAAAACTCACAACAGAACCGGAACTGCTTGGGACAGATCAAAATTATGAGACGGCGGGCAATATGTTCGGAAAGGACCAATCTACATGCTCCGGGACCATGACGTTAGTACGACTTCTGTTCTTATAAATTTGAGAGGTTTCGAGTTTGGTCTGTTTTTTATCACTTTATTAGCCCATCAGCATACACAGCAATTACTCTCCAAACTGTTTTTCAGTGGGAAAACACGGAAACTGGGGTTAATATGACCTCTGTTGTTATTAATTTTAGGTTTGGTCGTTGTTGAACATTTTGGTGTATCTACCATACCTGTTTTAAATGAGAATTTTGGTCGATCAGGCTATAAAATTATTAAACCTCCAAACCATTTTTCAGTGGAGAAACCCCGGATAATATGAACTGCTGTTGGTAATTTCGGCTTCTGTTTTTAATGAGTCGTTTTTCATGAGAACATGAGAGAATATGAAGTGCTTTTGTCAGACCAAAACTGTGATGATTGATAGGCTCAAATGATGGGAATCCACGATGGTAAATATGATCTCTGATGTTAGTCGATCAATTTACACAGTAATTACTACTCCAAACTTGGGAACACCGAAATTGTGATTAATTTTAGTTTTGGACAAGCTATCATATCTGCTGTAGAAGATTAGTAATTTTGGTCAATCAGGGTACAAAAATTATTTACTGCTCTAAATCATTTTTCAGCGGGAAAAACTCCGTAACCACGGCGGCTAATATGAACTGGTGTTGTTCATTTTGGCTTCTGTTTTTAATGACTCGTTTTTAAATATTTCATAAACGATCAAATAGAAACATCACAAAACCTAAAGTGCTTCAGTCAGACCAAAACTGTGATGAGTGATGGGACCAAATGACCAGAAACCACCAACTATATGTTCCATAACCTTGGAGGTTATATGACCTCTGATGTAATCGATTTTAGTTTTGGCCATTTTGTCTGCCTACCATCGCTAATTTAGCAAATCAATCTACAAAAAGGATTTACCGTTCCAAACATTTTTTCTATGGGAAAGTACGGTAACGAAAATGGATACCACGACCTCGGCGTGTTCATCTCGGTTTCTGCCGTTTCTGATCAGTTGGATATGTCTATCATAGATGTTGGCAGTTTGAGACAAACTTACTACTCAATCTGAATTGCTTATATCAAACCAAAACTGTGATGATTGATGGGACCAAATGACCAGAAACCACCAACTATATGTTCCATAACCTTGGAGGTTAATATGACCTTTGATGATGTTAATTTTAGTCTTGGTAGATTCCGAACTTTTATCTTTTCCATTGATAAATTAAAATTCACCAAGTAAAAAGATTCGATCTGCCTGGCTTCCATCTTTACAAATTAATTAAATTCTGTATTGTAATGTACAAGTTGTTAAATGTCTTTTTTTGCGTTGTTCTACATATTCGCACGCGTCAGCGGACTTGAGATCATATTTAAAAGTCGAAGTTAATCCGATTCGAAAAAGAAATGCTGAATAGGAAAAAAGAATTCACATTGAATTCATTTCTTTCCGTTCCGGGTCGAAAGATGTCAGCTCCGAAAGTAAAATTGTATCCCATTGAAAAATAATTCAGGTAACGACATCGACGGGAGACAACAGGCCTGATGCAATAAAAATACGAATTGAAAAGAACGGAAATCCATTCCTTCCCTCTTCCAGCTTCGCCGAGTTTAAATCGAAGAGAGTTCCCCCATTTTATAAAAGGAGGATTCCGTGGCAATATCCGCGTCGGTCCCTGTATTTGTTCAATTTCCGAGCATACCAGGAGAACGGGGCGGATAAAATAGAGGGGCCGCGGAGATCGGTGCGGGGGAGCTCAAGGAAATAACGTGGAAGTGATAAAGGGAAAGGGGAGAGTATTGGATAGGAGATATTGGACCCGGGAAGAACACAGATGCGTGTAAACTCCTCACGTGTAAATCAGTGTAACACTCCTGCTAACACGATCCACCCGTTCTGTTATATTCGTACTGATGATTTGAAACGGAGGAGGGACTTTTTTCAAACTTAAAGTCCGTGTCAAGACGAATCCCCCATTTTACACAAGCTGAACCATCGCAAAAACATTGCATTAAGTCTGAAACAAACATCAGTACTTCATTTAAAAAAAAAAAATGGATTCGTTTCATTAAAATTTTCTAACGACAGAACACTACAATTCAACCCAGAAAGCAGCTTGTAATTCCAAGTTAATCGCTTTTCCGATTGCGTAAGACAATAATTGTTTCTTTTACTATTTTAAATAATTTTAACATCCTTTCAATATTCACTGCTATTAGTATGATGTAGATAATCGTACAACTCCACTGAAGATGGCGGGAAGCCGAAACGGTCTTACAGACCAAAACAAGAAGAAAAATGCAGACTGAAGTTATTGAAAATGACAAAACTTGAGGTTCATCCACATAGATATCTCAAAAGAGAAATCTTATAAATATAACGATAAACAAATCTAGTAAATAGACAAAAAAGATACATGTATGAAAAGAAACTTAAATTTAAAAAAATGCCTCAGCATACCCCACTTAAATTAAACTCTCTTTTAATTTCTAAATTTCATATTAACTTTAAATTAACATTTTTATCTGCAAACTAATTTTCTTTTCCTCTTTCTAAATTTCATATTTACTATTTTAACTTCAAATTAATCTTTGTTAATTAGATATTAACCATTTTAACGTTAAATTAACGTTTTTTAAACTTCAAATTAATCCCATGTAGTAGTTGGCACGAAATTGAACGAAGAAAAAAGTACTTTTTTTTTTATTTCATACCAAGTACCTAGTTTTTTACAGCTTTAAACGGTCAATATTAAATAAGAAAATTTCACACTTACCTTTTTAACTTCAAATTAATCTTTACTAATTAGATATTAACCATTTTAACGTTAAATTAACCGTTTTTAACTTCAAACTAATCCTCTGTTTAAAGCAGGAAAAAAGTAGTAGTTGGCACGAAATAGAAACAAAGAAAAAAGTTTTTTTTTTAATTTCATGCCAACTACCTGGTTTTTTATAGCTTTAAAAAGTCAATATGCAATTAAGAAAATATCATATTAACCTTTTTAACTTCAAATTAACCCTCTTTTTAAGGTAAGCAAATGTTAGTACTTAGCATGAAATACAAAGAAGAATGAAAAGTAAAATTCCTTTCAATTAATGTTTCTTAATTACATATTAACCATATTTAACGTTAAATTAACCTTCTTAACTTCAAATTAATCCTCTGTTTAAAGCAATAAAACAGGCAGTTTTGTCATCAAACACTACGAAGAAAGAATTAAGTTCTTTATATTTCCAGCCAACTTTCAAGTTTTTTTTTATCGCTTTAATGTAACCCGCTCTTAAGTTAAAAAAGGTTAATTCGTAGTGAAGAAAATTTCATATTAATCTTTTAAACTTCATATTAACCATTTTAACCTTGTCTTTAAAACAAGAAAAAATTAGTAGTTAGTATGAAATGTAAAGAAGAACGTAAAGTAACATTCCTGTCAACTAATATTTCTTAATTAGATATTAGCCATTTGTTAGGTTAAATTAACCTTTTTTCACTTCAAATTAATCCTCTGTTTTAAGCAATAAAAAGTAGTAATTGATATGAAATATAACAAAGAACAAAGGAAATTCTTTATATTTTATGCCAACTTTCAATTTTTTTAAAAGCCCTTTAAAGAGAGGGTTAATTTGAGTAAAAAAGTTTAATATGTAATTAAGAAAATTTCATATTAAGTTTTTAACTTTAAATTAACCCTCTTTCGAAGGCAAGAAAATGTTAGTACGTAGCATGATATGTAAAGAAGAACATAAAGTAAAATTCCTGTCAATTATTGTTTCTTAATTTGATATTAACCATTATTAACTTTAAATTAACCTTCTTAACTTCCAATTAATCCTCTGTTTAAAGGAATAAAAAAAAAAAAAAAAGTAGTTGGTATGGAATACAACGAAGATGAAAGTAAATTCTTTATATTTCATGCCAACTTTCAAGTTTTTTTTTTTTGCTTTAAAGAGAGGGTTAAATTGTTGTTAAAAAAGTTTAATATGAAAATTAATAAATTAATAAAATTTCATATTAACCTTTTTAACTTCCTAGTAACTTTAATTCACTTCATAACTTCAAATTAACCCTCTTATTATAGCAAGAAAAACTTAGTAGTTGGTATAAAATGTAAAGAAGTATGTATAGTAAAATTTCTGTATTTTTGCGGATTGTTTCCAAAAAATAAAATTGTCGGGCTCTAAGCAGAATATACGAAAATTAATTAGTTATTACGTTAATATCTAAATTAACATTTATCTACAGTATAAATGATTCTTTCATTATTAATATGAGGTTTTCTTAAATATCACTTCAAATCAGCCCTTTAGAAGTCCACAAAAATAAAGAAATTACAATTAAAACTAAAAATTATTATTTTGAGAATTAAAAAAAAAGCAAGCAAAAAGTATTTTCATTTTAATGTGTGGTGATTAATGAACTTTGCATTGAATAATAATAAATTCGCTTTTTTCCCACATCCTACATGTTTTTGTTAAATTTAAAAAATATGTGTAAATCCCAGGCCCTGAAGATAATCTCAATAAAGATCGAAACGTTGGCACGATAAAGAAAATGTTTTTCTGA
Source organism: Cimex hemipterus (assembly GCA_039619505.1). NCBI lineage: Eukaryota > Metazoa > Arthropoda > Insecta > Hemiptera > Cimicidae > Cimex > Cimex hemipterus. The sequence goes on along the minus strand of CM077111.1, from coordinate 15,178,774 downwards.
CACCTACATCACACCGGACCGCATCTCACGATTTTTTAAATAATTTAAATTTAAATTTGAGTTCATTGTAAAAATATAAAATGGGTTAACCTGAAGTTAAAAAAAGGTCAATTTGAAATTTAAAAATTATAATTTGTTTTTAAAAGGGTATTAATTCGAAATTAAAAAAAAGTTACTTTGTTGTAAAAGCTATGTGATGTCCGATTTTTACTTAATTAAGATTCGATTTTACTAATTCACTATTTTCGTGGTCCAATTAATAAAAGACAGTTAATTAAGGTTTTTATTTAGTTGAGACGAAAAAAAGTTTATGGCACGAGAGGGATTCGAACACCAGACCTCGTCGTCACGTAAGGTCACGATAGCTCAGGTGGTAGAGCAGCGGCAATCTAGCCGAAGGTCGTGGGTTCGAATCCCTCTCGTGCCATTAAATTTTTTTTTGTCTCAACTAAATAAAAACCTTAATTAATTGTCATTTGATTTTATTTTTGGTCGTTTACGATCATTTCAGTTTTTACAATTGATTTAGTTCAAAATGAAATATAATTTATCTTGGTTAATGTCCCTGAGCTCGTACCAAACAATAATATATACGTAACCAGTCCTTGTTCGTTAATCCATAATCAATGAAAATACTTTAGGCTTATTAAAAAAAATAGATTAGTTTTAAAGCACTTGGAATAAGAATGGAATTATTCTTCCGGTTTGTACAAAGGGCGAATAAAGTTTAAAAATTCTACTCCCGTGAAATCGCTCACCCCTTTTATACTCATCTCCCCCGGACGCGTTTTAATACAATTCTGTTACAGATGTCGAGGGTTGCGGGGCGGGGGCGTGTTTCAAAAACAGAAGTACGGACGGGGGAGGAAGCGCACATGTGCACTATTGTCTCCTCGGCGACTTTAATATCGGCTTAACAGCTGGGATTTAATATAACCCGGCGTTTTAAAACCCATCTCAGAAAACAGGACTAAGAGCATCTTGGAAGGGTGTTTCGAACACGAACCTTTGTCGTCTATTTATAGGACAATCGGAACTTATGCTAACAAGCATTTTTGATGTGTTATGCTATCTACTACCATTTAATGAATATTTTCATAAGGATGAAATTGATCTGCCAAAATACGAGATGGTTTATCATTCGGAGATGATCTTAATATATGCGTAAAAAAACTCATAAACATGATCAACTCGCCTTTCTGAATTGTTCAATTGTTCTTTTTATAATTAAAATAATTTTTCAGCCTTTTCAACGTTCACTGCTTTTAGTAAAATGTAGGTAATCTATCAACACCTCCTGAGGTGAGAAGCCGAAACGCGCCTGACAGACCAAAACAGCGACCATACTTCAATGTCATCACCACGAATATCTCTAAAGGGAATCATATAAATAAAGTTATAAATATAATAAATAAATAATAAAGGTAAATATGTAAAATTTTTAATACAAAAAAAGCCTTAGTATTGCCCATTTGAACGAAAGGAATTATCTTTTTTCCCGTCTAATTAACCCTTTTTAACTTCAAATCAACCTTTCTTAATTTCATACCAACCTTTTTTAAAATTTAATTTATCCTTTTGTTAAACTTCAAATTAACATTTTTTAAAAGCAACAAATTAAACTTTTTTAAAACTTCAAATGAAAACTTTTATACTTCGAATCAACCTTTCTTAATTTCACACCAACCTTTTTAAACTTTACTTTATCCTTTTTTTAAAACTTCAAATGAAACCTTTTATAATTCGAATCAATCTTTCTTATTTCAGACCAAACTTTTTAAACTTTACT
>CM077111.1:15166220-15176975 GCA_039619505.1 Cimex hemipterus | reverse complement strand
AGCTACAAATTAACCTTTTTTTAAAACTTCAAATGAAACCTTTTATACTTAGAATCAACCTTTCTTATTTCAGACCAAACTTTTTAAACTTTAATTTATCCTTTTGTTAAACTTTAAATTAATTTTTTTTAAAGCTACAAATTAACCTTTTTTTAAAATTTATTTATTTGTTACCTATACAGAATTGTATACTATACAAATATGTACACATGCATGAAATATCACACAGCACAACACTAGCACTAATGACAGCACTGCACCGGTAGGACACATGCTTTGAGGAGCCAGCCATTGCTGGCACTCAGTTTATATGATTAGGGATCAAGGAGGTCCCGAGGCCATCGTCGGTTGAGGCGTCGTGGTGGGTTGTCAGGATGGGAATGAGTGGATAGGGCTCGAGCCGTGCGGTTAGGATGGTTCGAAAGGTTGGTATGGAAGGTTTGGAATCTGGACTGGATTAGTTCGTTGACAAAAGGAATGTTGACGTCTTTGTGGATAGTGAGGTTAGTGACATAATAGGGTGCTTTAACAATTTGTCTAAGGACTTTCGATTGGAAGGACTGGATGCGCTGGATATTGGAAGGATTGGCAGTGCCCCACAATTCTACTCCATATGTCCATATTGGTCTTAGTAAAGTCTTGTATAGTGTTAGTTTTGTCTTAATTGTCAAAGTCGATTTCGGTCTTAAAAGTCTTCGTAGTAGTCCAAGTCTTGTATTAAGTTGCTGATTTTTAAGTCTTGTGTGGGGATTCCACGTCAGTTTAAAACTTCAAATGAAAACTTTTGTACTTCGAATCAACATTTCTTAATTTCACTCCAACCTTTTTAAAATTTAATTTATCCTTTTGTTAAACTTTAAATTAATATTTTTTAAAGCTACAAATTAATCTTTTTTTTAAAACTTCTAATGAAAACTTTTATACTTCGAATCAACATTTCTTAATTTCACACCAACCTTTTTAAAATTTAATTTATCGTTTTGTTAAATTCCGAATTAACTTTTTTTTAAAACTTCAAATGAAACCTTTTATACTTCGAATCAACTTTTCTTGATTTCATAATAACTTTTTTTTAGTTTCGTATTAAAAGTTTAATAATTAATTAAGGATTTTAGTTGAGACAAAAAGTCAGGGTGACGAGGGGGATTCGAACCCACTTTATCTATCGACTTTTTTATCTCCACTAAAAACTCTAATTAAATGAAAAATTTAATTGGTCAAGCGAACTACGCAAACTAGGGCATTTAAAAGTTAAACGTTTCAAATCAACCTTTCTTAATTTCACACGGATGTTTTTAAACTTCAATTTGGAGTGAGTGTGGTGTTCAATCATTTTTAAAAAGATAGTTCCTACTCACCGTAAGTTGTTTTCCAACGATCAGGATTTCGAGCCTTTTTGCGCATCATCAGGTTGAAGGACTTCTACAACCACGTCTCTTCGACGAGCATTGCGCCAAAGTGAAACCGCTCATACCTCCTCTGGTATTTTAATGGAGCTCAGTTTGAACGTACGCGTTTTTTTTTTTACATTTTTACATCATATTTTACGAAATGAAAGGGTTACCAATGGGGTCGTCATTATTCCCACTTTGTGCTGAAATATTCATGGATAATTTCGAAAAATTTTTCCCAAATCAAAGAACAAATTATCTGTTCTGTCTACAATCTGATCATTTCTGGAAACGCTGTGTTGAGGATATTTTAGGCATATGTTCGGGAACATTACAGGCTCTCAAAGAATTCCTACAACTAATTAATTCTCTACACTAATTGGCAAAGATGGTTGTTTGAACTTTTTAGACCTAAAACTGGCCACCTAAAATATAGGAAGCCCACGATTACAGACACTATGAGACCAGCGGATTCTTCCCACCCATGGTCCCAAAAGGCGGCTGGTTTCATTTGGCTCATAGACCGGATGTTAAAATTTCCGCTAACACCTGATAACTATAAAAAATAATTAAAAACTATTAAAACCTTAGCAAAAAACAACGGGTATCAAGAAATATTTATTGATGGGGTAGCTAGTTGAAAGAATTAACTTTAAACCAATCAATAGGACTCAGTCACCCCACCACAAATGAATCATTAGGTTTCCTTGGTTTGCCATATTGGTGAATTATCAGAACAAGTTAGTAAAATTTTTAAACAATAAGGGTTGAGAGTAGCTTTTAGAAGTGCGGTCCTCCTCCATCCTCACAAAACCTAAGGGCAAAGTAGACATCTTGGCAAAAAGTGGGGTTTACCAACTCAATTGTAATTATTATATTAAATACATATGACAAAGCGGTAGAGAAATAAAAACAAGAGTAAAAGAACACTCGCCTAAATCGGGAAAATTTTCGAATTTAAGAACCATCTAAAAGAAACAAAACACAATTTCAATCCAGATCTAAATACAAGAGTGTTACATAGTTTCAACAAAGGGAAAGGAACTAGATTGGTTTGAGCCATTTGAAATTAAAAAATGTAAAATTGAACATGGTGATAATATAACAAATAATATCAAAATAATTAATTTAATTGGATGGATGGATGGATACAATGGTCACCAGGGACCGGAGGAGTTCCCTCCTGAGCACTGCAGCTATTCAGCTTATTGTACTATACCCTGGCTCCACTTTTTGGAGGAGGGCTCACAACACAAAGTGAACTTGAGCACCCGTTGTACCAGTGTTCTTCCATCGAAGAAACTCATTTTTGAAGGGGGTTGGGAGCAGATTCAGGCTCCCTGAGATCCAATGATGAGTGCCGTGTCAATGTTTTTTAATTGCGGCCGCCGGTCCCCTTGGGCGTCAGAAAAATTCCAGAGGCGACGTTGGGGATCGAACCCACGACCGCGGGGTCTACAAGCCGAGAGTCTGACGCCTTAACCACTCGGCTACTGCGGCCCCCCCCCAATTAATCTAATTACTTTAAATGTTAATATTTTTATCGTAATTTAATAATATTAAGTATTTATTATTCTAATATTTATTTGTGTTATAATTTCCGCGTTTCGCACGTTCAAATTGAGCGTCATTAAAAGATCAGGTGCTATTGGGTTGTCCGGAAAATAATGCAGGATTTTGGTATTAAAAAAAAAAAAAAGAAACTAGTTACTTTAAAACAATGTTCTTTAATCAAAATAATTTCCCATACTCTCAATACATTTCTCCCAACGTGTTGGTAACTTATTAATTCCGTCTGAGTAGAATTCCGAATTTTTAGAATTGATAAAGTCAATAAATGCATTTTCCAGTTCCGTTTGATTTTTGAATATTATGTGTTGTAAGTAGTGGTCCAGGTGTCTAAAAAAATGGTAGTCAGTAGGCGAGAGGTCCGGAGAGTAGGGTGGGTGAGGCAAAGTTTCATAGCCAAGCTCCAATAATTTTTGTGACGTTACACGTGACACATGTGGTCGAGCGTTGTCATGCAACAAAATGGGCCCTTTCCGATTTCACTTTTCCAATCGCCTTGAGGTGGTCAGCGACGGTCGTTTTACTGACTTTGAGTTGCTCTGCAAGTTCTCGAACAGTTGTTTTGGGGTTTTCTTCCACCACTGATCGCAGAACATCATCATTAAGAGAGGAAGGCCTTCCACGACCTTCTTCATCTTCAAGGCTGAAATCTCCCTCCCGAAATTTTTTAAACCACCTTTGCACAGTGCACTCATTAACACAACCCTCGCCCCAGACTTGGTTAATGTTTCTAGCCGTTTGGGCTCCGCTTCGGCCGAGTTTAAACTCGTAAAAGAAAATCGTACGAAATTCTCGCTTTGACATTATAAGGATGACTGAATTATTTCCAAGTAGCGGAATGCTACAGAGGTAAACAAACAATATCATTTGGAAGAGGATTAATAAGTGTTGACATTCATACAAATGAGTAATCCTGTAAACGTAAACAGAATATTTTATATAGATTTTTTTAAATGAAAACTTAAAATCCTGCATTATTTTCCGGACAACCCAATAATTGGGAAGTCGCGTTGGCGTAGGTATGAGCGGTTTCACTTTGGAGCAATGCTCGTCGATAGACGTGGTTGTAGAAGTCCTTCAACCTGATGATGCGCTAAAAGGCTCGAAATCCTGATCGTTGGACAACAACTTACTGTGAGTAGGAACTATCTTTTTAAAAAGGAACCCTTATTAACTTCAAATTAAGGTTATTAAAATTAATATTACTCTTTTTGACTTGAAATTAGGTTAGTTTGTCGTACAGGTAACGTGATCTATATGGAAAAAAACAAACAAGAAAATAGACAATAAAGGTAGCGAACCACCAAAGCAGAAAAACAGTACAAAATAGCTAACTAAACAGATAAAAAAGAATAACAGAACAGAAATTGTAAAACCAAACTTCAATCTAAAAAAAAAGCATGAAAGTATGGGAAATACAACGTAAAATTCAAAACAAGGTAACAAACATACTGAACAACCAAATTGCCTGGAATTTTCCTTTTTTGGGTGCTTTTTTTTTATTATGTTTTGAGATGTGTTTTACAATTTCTGTATTTTTTGAAATGTGTTTAGTACTTTTTACTTTAAACTGATGAAATAATAAACTTGTACTTCAGCACTGTTCAATTTTTTTTCCATGTTGTAAATCAATTTTCGATAGAGTACTAAGAATACTTTAAATTATCAATAAGAATGAAATAATGCACTTACCCCGTTCTGCAGTTGGGAGACAACATGGAACAGAAAAAATAAGAGTTAAAAAAATATATACATATTTTCACACTTCAATATATATATATTGAGCTATTGTAATCGAAATTTTATGACATAAAGGGTAAACACAATTCCTCTAAGGATAGCTAACTTATGGCCTTATGCCAATCATATTAGCCAATGGTTGGAATTATGGATAATAATTTTATTTAAGAAAATAATTCTCTTTTTTTTTTACGTTAGTTATATTATGATTTTGTTGCGGTAGATGTGTTTAATTAAGGGTTCAATTATATCAGATCTGTGGGAGTAGCATAGGAGATTGGTCACTGTGATGGGAAGAGTTATGCCGGCCCTAATTAGCGATCTGTAAAATGCTTCTCGGCCTGAGGCGGTAAGAGGGCACTCAAGAAGGACGTGGTTGGCATTGGCCACTACTAAGTTGTTGCAAGAGCAGTAAGGGGAATTAAGGACATTGATTTTATAAAGGTGAACAGGCAGACTATTATGCTTTAGTCGGAGACGGATTATGGAAGTAAGGGATTGTTCATAGAACGGAACCACGGGAAGGGAGGGATATGGGTTTGAATTGATTTGTACACCTTGGCATTACTTGTGGAGTTATAAACTCCCTTTGCCAAGATCTCAAGGAGTACTATACAGATGAGATCTAATATCTCTACCCGAAATGAAAAACTGAAAACGACCAGATATGGCTGCCTCTTTAGCCAGTCTATCAGCTTCATCGTGCATTTTAATGCTCATTACGTATTGTTTCTCTGTATAAAGTGATACTAATCCTTTTACACTCCTTAGATAAAAAGATTACTTTAATAAAGAAAAACAGTTCAATTCTATCTTTTCCAGAGCCAAAATGTCGAGTGATTTAATAGTTTATTTTAAATTGTTTCTTTGATTAAACAAGAAATTTAGGTGAAAAATTAACAATGGATTCTTTTAAAATCGTGGTTTTAAGTCTGTAATATTTCATCCATTTTGGCCTATGAAAACGGTTTACTTATGAAACTCGACGATTTAGGGTCGCTTGAAGTCTCGAAGGGAATGTAGTGGTCGACCGTGATGTACGACGGTTAGATTGTTCCTACCGCAATACTTTATTGGTAGGTAGTCAAGTCCAAACGGTTCGTATTGTAAGGGTGAGCTCTATAACTGCCTTCAGGCTTGGTGAGAATAGTCTCTAGACATCCGCTTCTGAACTGCTGGAGAGCCGTAGAGTAGAAGGAGACTACGTCAATCAGCTTTCGCTTGAACACTTGATCGGAAAGACCGAATTAGTTTATACGTGAGTCAACTGAGGACAGTCAGTTATGGTCGGGGTCGAATAAACTTTATGCCATTACCTGGCCATATCATACTGAACGGAAAGTGCTTGAATCTTAGGTCTCATCCGCACTTATTGATGACAACTTTATGATAATCCGCGAAAATGCTTCGAGTTGTCATCCATTATTGAGAACATGTAGGAATTACAATGAATAAGCCAGCACGTTCTTATGGCTTCGGGTAAGACTTTGTTACCAGCTTCCAACAAGCGTAGCATGTTGAAGAATATATTCTGTATTATATGCTACTGGGTTCTAGGATACACTTAAGGCCTTATGAGAGGACAGAGGAGGTGGTGGTATGCGCCATCCAACAAAAGCTGTAAGAATGGATTCTGATCATATGTTGCTGGCTTCCAGGAGACTTAATGCTTTCCGAGAGGACAGAGGAGGTAATACGCCATTCAACAAGAGTTGTATAGCTTGTTGAAGAATGGATTCTGTATCAACTGGGATCGAGGAGACTTAAGGCCTTACGAGGAGCGAGAGGAGGTAATAGGCGCCATTAAGGGTAACATTAGGAAATCAATTATTAGTTCAATTTCAGATTTTAATCTGACTTATATTAATATATGTTGTGTAATTAAAAATTTTAAAAATATGTATAGTTTGACATAAACAACTAAAAGCAATATTGACATGTTTAGTTTTATGTTGTTAATGTTAAAAAATAAAAATTAATAGAACTATATCGCATAGAATTAATCGATTTTCGGAAGTGTTGAAACAGTTTGCCGTCGTTAAAACAGGTCGAACGTTAATTGCAGTTGATAAAACATCGTTTAATGCCTGTCATGCATCGATTTGCGGGTAGTTCCAAAGCAACGGCCCTTTCTGAAGGGAAGGGGGGTAAAAACCTACATAAAAAAAAACAGCCCCGACCCTCTCCGCTGATGCGAGATACTGTTTTCGACAAAAACCACGGCGGCCGGGTGAAAATATTAGGAAACATCCCCCCCAAAAAATATGGTAAAAAGCCATGAGTACATATTATGATAATGGGAAGGGATGGGGTGCGGTTTTGCATGTATAATTTATATCTGAATAATGTCCCCGATCCTGGAGATAAGAAAGAATTTTTAGTTTACAGTCTTGTTACACAACCGGGCATCTAATATAAAACGGTCTAATTTACGCCTGGAATTTATAGGCTGTTTAGTTTACAATGGGACAAACGATGCGTTACATATTCATTAACTTGTAAATACTCTGTTATGTCGTAATTGTATTGAACATGGATCGTGAATTCAGGTAGCGATATTTGAATGATTGTGAACTAGAAATCCAGGATCGAGCTGCAGGTTTTCACTCTCTTTCCTCTAGTTTGTTCTACCAGTAACTTTGGCAGATCGTTTGCATTCGGAGGGACCGGTAAGACCTATTTCGAACCTACATCTATCGAAACAATGAGACTGACGGAAAGTTACAAAACTACCATGTCAACAACTGCGATGAGCTCGGATTTAGAGGGTTTTGGTTAGTTAGGGTATTTTAATCACTTATCAGGGCTATTTTGCCAGTAGTCTTCTCCTCAAGCCTAGCATATGGTTTTTTTTTGGGTTTTTAGGTGAACCTGTATTCCAATTTTAATGTAGTTTTGTTCCGCAGCTCATATTTTTGCTAGTATGATTGCTGCCTTGTTGCGTGATATTCCGTCATGACCTGGAACCTTAGCGTGAGGCTTTTCATGGGTTTTCAGATAGTTCCAAGTTTTTCAGACTCTTGGAGAATGTCTTGTAAATATATCTGTTAGGATTTTTAATACTTTTCTGTTCTCCCATTTGGGTATTATAGTCTTTTCCTATGCCTATCACATGTCACTAGTATTTGTTATGTTCTTTGAAAACCCAATGTTCCGGACTAGTTTTCAGATGATCTTTTAGGCTGGAGGAGAAGGGATTCCTCTTTCTTGAGAGATGGTCTGTTGATGGACTAAATTCAAAAGACACTAGACGGTATACATCCTTCACACTGGTCACACAGTTGAGTACACACTGCCGAACGTTCCTACATGAAATTTCAACGTCGAACTGTTTATTGAAGAAATTCCTTGAAATGGGACATGGGGTGTAATACATATTGTGAGGAAATTAAAATAAGTGAAGCGTGGCGAGAAGTTTCACATGTTCCAGATTTCAATAGCTCGTCGAACAGCGAAATAGCCTGAAGTGGTCCTGCTTCTTCGGGTTCTAACATCGTTGCGAAGAGAAGTTGCCAGGTGTGAAACGAGCCAAGAAAAGTCTTCACACGGCGGAACTAGTTGACAAGGGACTCAGGTGAATAAAAACAACATCGTGGGAAACTAGCCTTACATCTGCCTGGCTATCTGATAGCACACCGTTGAGATGTTTGCTAATTAATTCATCGCCCGGGCAACTCTCACTGGCTTGCCCTTGCAGCCCGATCAATCGGTAATTGGCCACGGTCTGATGGTTTATCACCTCGCAGATCTTCCAACTTTCCACGATATTCGAGGATCAAGGATGTGGTCGATAAATATTTAATTTCCGACGAACAATAATATCTTATAAGCACTGAGCATTTCAAAACTATTACGAAATGTCTTTACATAATTCAAAATCAGTTTAAAAAAAGATACATTGGACGCCGCTTATAAAATTCACTTTGGGAAAAGTGAGTCTTATAAGCAGATGAATGTATCTAATACACAAAATTTGTTACTTTTGTTTTTTTCTTATTTTCCATCATTTCCCAAATATACTGCTCATAGTGCTGGTCGTGCTTTTGAAAATTGGTCCCGTGGTGCTGGACAGCTCTCAACATCCCTACAGCCCTTAGCAGCTGAGAGTTTGAAGATGGAACTTCGACTTCATCGGTCTCCTTAGTCATTGTTCCTACCATCCGAAGTGCTGCTGCTGGCTTCGTTCATTGGTCCTCAGAATAGGTTTAAGAGGTTTGATGATTGTAGTCGATATCCATCCAATTCTCATAGTTCTTAAGGTCTTCTGGCACCTCAATAGGACTATAACTATCTTCCTCCTTCTTCAGCTCTTCATCAGTTTTGATAAAACCGAAAGCAGTTTCGAAAGGGTCACATCACTAGGGGTTTCGTTCAACTACGCTTCATTGGCCTGGTGAAAAACCGCCAGAATGTTGATTTTTTTTTTTTTTTGCGAGGTCGTTACCCTACAAAGTCAAATTTGAATATAAATTCACTAGTTTTCGTGATCCGCTTGAATAATTAATACCTTACAAATAATCCAGGTTTTTAGATCAGATCAGTGTCACGATAGCTCAAGTGGCTAGAGCAGCGGCGTATTGAACCGAAGATCGTGGGTTCGAATCCCGCTCGTGACACTGACTTTTTTACCTCAAATAAAAACTTTAATCAATTTTTAAGTTTAAGTTGACAGATTCCAAGGGTTCGTCAATAAGAGGGATACGTTTTCCTCATTTTTGACCTGTAATATGCGTAAAAGGTTCCAATGATTCCTTGATCACACGGCTGCATCACTGACATAGTGTTAGCAGATATTAGCAGTATATTTCCATGGAGCCCAGGTTGAGGGCATGCAGACGGTGGACAACATTGAGTGAACAGAGATTTTTTCAATGTATTCGGAGACGTCAGGATGGTGATTCTGAGTCAGTTCATAAGCGGCGTCCACTGGATTTCTAATTTCTAAAATTAGATATATTGTTATTAGGCGTTTTAATGATTCCCAATTCTTAAAACAAATTATCGCTTTGGGTTTTTTATAATTTTAAAGCGATTTGTAAATCCTGATTACGATCGAGATCGCAGTCGAGAGGGCGGACGTTAGAGGCGTTGCCTAAGGTAAGTGTCTTTTTCAACTCATAATCCCCGAGCGCACATTCCTTTAATCCGCGATTTATCTAATTTGTAGAAACGATTTGTCACCGGCCGCCGCCCGGTTCACGTTTAATTCGCTTAATTTATCTTGCTTATTTGAAATTTCTCTCGTGGGAGAGAGAGAGGGAGAGAGAAAGAGAGAGTGAGTAGGCGATTGATAAGTAAGATGCCATGGGGTCCGGTCGCGCTATTGCATACCATTCCGGACGTGCCGACTTTTAACATGATCTCATTTCAATATTGTTGGACAACAGGGCCAGGTAATACCAATTCCTAGAATAACTCTGGAAGATGTCCGACCGTCAGCTTTCAAAATCAATAACCCATTTAGGATTAAGTTTTTATTTATTTATTAATACGAAGCTTTTTCGGTTAATAATTATATTATACTGTGATTCGTACCGTTCTTTGATTGACGTCAGCTCCGTGTTTGCCTGCAACCAGTTTAATGACATCTTGATTACCGTGCTTGGCTCCCCAATGAAGTGCAGTCTGAAAAACAAAACACATCAACTTTCAGCAATTTCCTATAAAATATGAATTTTAAACAATAAGTGAGGGTAGTTTCTTCTTAGTAACCGGGGATTTTAATAACTCTGCTATGCTTCTAAGTAAGCGGTGTATATCTTATGATTTTCAACGTTCATTGTTGCTTGTTAAATTATGTTACAACGCTAGAGAATGGGGCATAGGTGTTTCTGGAAGAATTTTTCTTTCTTAAAAAAAAAAAAGAAGAGGAGGATGGAACCAATGAGGCTACCTCCCGGATGACTTGCTTCGGGATATTGGATGGTTGATAGAATGTTCTGATTTTTATTTGAAGCTTCTCATCGCACAATCAGTATTTTAGAATTAGATAAGATTTTGGATGAAGATAGCTGCCACAGTCGATCGAAGTCTTTCCTAACCTCTACAAAATCGA
>CM077111.1:15132597-15164153 GCA_039619505.1 Cimex hemipterus | reverse complement strand
CAACGATACGGATTTCGAGCCCTTAGCTCATCATCAGGTTGAAGGATTTCTACAACCGCGACTCTCCACATGAATTGCGGAAAAGTGAACCCGCCGATACCCCCGCGACGTTCCAATGAGAAGGTAGGTTTTCAATGGTGCTCAGTTTGAAAAATAGAAATGAGTGATGGAGTGAGTGTGGTGTCCAATCCTTTTTTTTTTTTTTTTTTTTTTTAAGATACTCCCTACCTACAGTAAGCTGTTTTTTAACGGCCGGATTTCGACCTCTTAGCACATCATCAGTTTAAAGGATTTCTACACTCTGGCTTTCTCCCCGTTCAAAATGAGCAATTAAACTATTCAAAAATGATATTAGATGGAGTATATCTTGTGAAATTTGCTGGCAACTAGGTTTGGCAATAGCAGTTCAGAATCACCATAGTATTTTTTTTAAAATTCACTAATTTCGTGGACCTCTTGACAATTAAGCTTTTTAGTTGAGATGAAAAATGTCAATGGCACGAGCGGGATTCGAACCCACGATCTTCGGCTGAAGTTGATGTACGAGTGGATAGAGGTCAAGTGGTCAAGCGGCCTGGTCGAAGATCGTGGGTTCGAATCCCGATCGTGCCATTGACTTTTTTTTCATCTAATTCACCAACGTTTTATAACATCTTATTACAAAATTTAACGTAGTTGTAGTTTTGAATGGTATCAACGGATTTGTCATAAACATTCTAATTCGGGAGTTATCACTGTTTGTATGAAGCACGGTCGTGAAATTTTAAAAAATCAGAAAAAGTCCGAAAGTGTTCAGAATCGGACCATAGTTGACTAGAACTTTTTGGTTATATTTTGAATATAGAATCTACCGGCACCCTGTATATTATGTCCCAGGCCAGTAATACTAAAAATGTTCCTAAAAGGTACCATAAACTAACGGTATGACTAAGACTCGGACACTGCAGAACATGGACAGCGGCAGAAACAAACGAGCAAGAAGGAGAAACATTGCAAACATGTTTTCTGTTGGTAAGATGACCTATTTCGGCTGAAATTCCTACCACAGGGTGAGGAAAAGTCATGACGCAGGGACACCAACAAAACTTCGCCTTTAAGAGGTCCCAAAATAGCCTAACCTAACGAAAAAAGTAGACTTTCAAAAAAAAGTAAATGGGAAGTATTAATTTTACATAAACGAACAGATAACTTATACAAAATATCAAGAGCTAGAAACACACCAGTATATCAATTGTGTTTGGTTTCAGAAGCAGTTCCTATTTCTTTTTTTCTCAGAGGTTTTAAAAGAAGTTTAAACATTTTAACCACCCCGATGTTTATAAAAAGAAAGAGGGATCTTGATGTGGATAAACAAATAAATAAAGAGGTTAGAGGTTGATAGAATAATCGTTAATCAAGGGGCGTGGAGAGTTATGAGCTAGAAATCTGTGAAGCTTTAACATGTGTTGATCCCTTATGTCAACTCGGTGTCACTAAATAGCTCCTTAGCTTCCCTTCAGTTTACTCGTTTAGATTTATGCCCTCGCTCCTCCCCACTTATCTTCCTCGGGACATTCCTCTGGGACTCGACTGTCAAATTTACGGTCCGAAGCCACTCAATTTCTCAACGGCTTTATATTTAAACCGGAGTGAAGTGTTTTAACGTCTTCCGTTACAGTTTCCAATGTCTCTAGCGTTCCGGGAGCTAAAAATTGTCCTTTCTTATTTTTGTACTCCTTAAATTACTCACCGCCTGGACATGAGTTTTATTTATTACGTTATAATACGCGGTGTGTATTAAATATAAAAATATACAGTCGAACTTCAGCAAATTGTGTTCGGCGTTAGACAATCCCTGAAGGTGAAAAAATATACACCACAATAACAACATTCCCAAAATATTTTTTACTTGATTGTAAATAGGTATCATCCTATAAATTGATCAAAACAAGTAGTGAAAGAAATTTTCAACAATTTTACCAAAAAAGGCAGAAAACTGATGGTAAAAACGAAGGTTTCTTTTAACGAAAGATGACGGATGATGAGACGTACCAATGAGAAGCTAGTTTTTTAATGTCACTCAATTTGAAAAATAGAAATGAGTAATGAATTGCTCAAAATATTTTTTATTTTATTGTAAATAAGTATCCTTCCCTTGAACTGATCAAAACAAGTAGTGAAAGAAATTTTCAACAATTTTACCAAAAAGGCAGAAACCTGATGGTAAGGTGAAAACCCAAGGTTTCTTTTAATGAAGGATGACGGATGATGAGACGTACCAATGAGAAGCTAGTATTTAATGCCATCCAATTTGAAAAATAGAAATGAGTGATGAACTGTTCAAAATATTTTTTATTTTATTGTAAACAGGTATCTTCCCTTGAACTGATCAAAACAATTAATGAAATAGGAAAGAAGTAAGTTGATGTTACTATACAAGAGAGTAGAAACCATTTACAAAGTTACATAGCATTATCGTATTTATGTCCTGATTATGTTTATATATACAATTATTCAAATCATTTCCAAACGGAAGTTATCCAGTGGTATTCAGATTTAACACGTGATCAAACAAGAAGTTGGTTCTATTTTAAACGGGCTCTTTCACTAATTAAAACTTGTTCAACGCGAATTGTTTGCTACCGTTGAAAACGCCGCGGCAGTTTCAGCGTTCATTAAACCGCCCCGGCCAACTAAACGTTAACGTCCAAAGTTTCAGAGAGAAACAATGTTTTCAGGAGTTGGATAGTGAAATGAAAACAATGCGTTTAACTCTGGAGTGATAACGAGTGTCTCTATTGTCTGAGATATACTGAATTTGGCTTTACGATCTATTAAATCCGGGAACGGGATAGAAACAAGGCAGCGTACGTTTTAGCTGATGCTCGAATTATCACGATACCATCCATATCGACATTCCATCGTGATTTTAGAGCTTCATCAAGGCAAAAGGCCGACGCTGGTATTACCTTGGCTAACAACCATTTTTATCGGCGGACTGATCGAGTCATTGAAAACCGAAAACCCTATGGGAGAAATAGGCGGCAAAGAAGAGATCGGATTTTTGATCATCTCATAAACTCGTGGGCCGTCAATATACTATAAAAGTTTGGTATTTCTTAATCTTTAGTAATCCATTTCATTCTATTTTACGATAGATAAGAAATAACAAGAGAATAGAAGAGAGTAAGAGAGGGAAGGGGGAGGGAGAGCGAGAGTGAGACAGAAAGAAATTGAGAGGAGGGATGGAGGGAGGTAGCAAGAGTGAGGAAGAGGGAAATAGAGAGAGAGAATGAGAGAGAGAGAGAGAGAGAGGGGGGGGGAGAGAGAGCCAGAGACGAACCTTCAGAAAAAGAGAGTGATGAACAAGGGAAAATATATTTTTTACATACTACGTCGCTAACGTTTTATAAAAATGTATATAATTTATAGCATAACTGAAGGATACATAATAATCAAGTTGTAATTATAAAAATATATGAAAGGATTATTTATTTCATAATTTTTATTGGGCGGAGGACTTTCTATTCATCCGGCCCGGAGGACCATAAATATAACAGGATTCTCAAATACCTTTGGGAGACCATATATTTCTTGTTGCTCTTTTTCTAGGAATTTAAAGAGAGACAGAGGGAAAGTGCGGGAGATAGATAGATAGATAGATAGATAGATAGATAGAGAGAGAGAGAGAGAGAGAGAGGGGGGGGAGAGAGAGAGCAAGAGACGAACATTCAGAAAAAGAGAGTGATGAACAAGGGAAAATATATTTTTTACATACTACGTCGCTAAGGTTTTATAAAAATGTATATAATTTATAGCATAAGTGAAGGATACATAATAATCAAGTTGTAATTATAAAAATATATGAAAGGATTATTTATTTCATAATTTTTATTGGGGGGAGGACTTTCTATTCATCCGGCCCGGAGGACCATAAATATAACAGGATTCTCAAATACCTTTGGGAGACCATATATTTCTTGTTGCTCTTTTTCTAGGAATTTAAAGAGAGACAGAGGGAAAGTGCGGGAGATAGAGATAGAAATAGATAGAAGAGAGAGAGAGAGAGAGAGAGAGAGAGAGAGAGAGAGAGAGAGAGAGAGAGAGTGGAAGGGGGTAGTAATGAGGGAGAGGGATGGATATAGATTAGAAAAAGAAGAAAACATATTTTGAAACAAGAGCCTCCTTAGATTAATACATACCTTAAAGTGAAAATTATTAACATTTTGACACAAAAATGAACCTTGACGTAATGATTAGCTTAATAACAACGAACTTATATAAAAGCCTAAATAGAGTGAAAACTAAGATGAGTTACTCTTCAAATTAACATAAAAAAAGAAAAATTACTGAGTAAATTAAAACTGAGGTTAAATCGACTCTGGAGGCAGAGAAGGTGCAAGTTCAGGAGATGTCTACTAATAGATGTAAAGGAAGTAGCTTGGTGATGGACATATGGAGAGGAAGTTCCAGAATTTTGGTTCTCGGACGGAAAGACCGTTGGAAGTTTTATGCCAGGGAAGAGTTAAG
Organism: Cimex hemipterus; assembly: GCA_039619505.1. Classification (NCBI taxonomy): domain Eukaryota; kingdom Metazoa; phylum Arthropoda; class Insecta; order Hemiptera; family Cimicidae; genus Cimex; species Cimex hemipterus. The sequence continues at coordinate 15,159,644 of CM077111.1, read as the reverse complement.
CCACAGGAAGTTCACCGGGTATTGCAGGATTGGAAAGAGGGTTTGAATCGCATGTAATGAAGACGATGGCTTCGTAAAAACAGGAACCTAGGAAATATAGACTTCGTAAAGAGGAGTAAAACCAGCCTGGAAACCCCGTCATTCATCATGATAAATCAATAAATAATGTGATCTGCTGAAAGGTTATATGTTACCCAAAGGTTAACATAATACAATAATCTTTGTGCAGTGTAGGATAAATCAAGTTGTACTTAATGGGATGATGGATGGTACTTCAATATTAATTCATTGATACAGAACTTATAGGAACATAATAAAATGTCGAGCGGCGTATGTAACACTTTAAAAAATTCCAATTACACACTTGGAGACACGAAACTTGACGTATTACGTGGCGCGTTAATTGCCGGTTTTCAAACGGCAGTTGAAAAAAAAAAAATTGGGTCAGATGTCTGGAATCCGCCCGTGCTATTTGTCGGCGGCGGAGGTGCGAGCGAAGCGAAGAGGGAGTTGGAACGTCACGTCGGACAAATTATCCAAGTTTATCGGTAAATCAAAAGATTAGTATTAGTGGGCTCGAGGCGAGTGAGAGGCGATGAACGTCTCGCTCACACGGTTGACCAAAGGCAACTCGTTTGTCAGGAATACCGCTAACTCCAGCCTCGGAACGAGACATCAATTTGAACGACCACGCCCGCTCTCGAAAGTTTGCCACCTTAAACATTCAGAATGAATACAAAGGAAAATGAAAGAAGTTAATAGCAAGCTCTATTTGTCATGAAAGGATAATTAGAAATAGATATTGAAGGGAACTTATTCAAGTCTATTTAACTAAAGATGATGGTTAAGGACATAATAATGACTATTTGTTGTTATGCCTTTATTTACATTTGGTACACATACAAAAATAGGTGAAATCTCAACAAATTTTAAACATCCCCTATTGCCTCTTGACTGCATGGCACGAACCCGAAAGTTTGCTTTATGTCCATCTCAGCCATGAGCTGTGGCATGGCAAAAGTTATTTCTTAGTTGTCGTGTATCTGTAATTCAATTCTGCCATTTTAATTGGGTAACATGTCAACGTTTGTATATGCCCTAAATATTTGACGCCATTTACCGGGAGGATTATTTTCCATTAGAGTAAATGACATTTATTGGGAACCATGGTTCTAAGGTAACAGGGTGACTTGAAGGGACCGAACTACAGAGTTTGCAGAGAGGAATTCTGTATCGTCAGGAAAGGTGAAAAGCCTACCATGTATATGCTCAAAACGAACCGACCTAGGATGTTCCCTTGAGAAATTCATCTCATGAAGATGGAGATGTATATTCAAGGCAATTTGGTCTACCCCTTGAGACCTATCTATAGCACACAGGCGGAGTCCCAATTCATCAAGGAATTTATTTGGTCACTATGCCTGGTCTTGTTGGCTGTACTTACATGGCTATAACCATTTTCTACTGTGCATAAGTGTAGCAGTTGTTGTGTTAACAGGGTGCTTCTGCCTCTTCAATTTGCACGAAAATTGCTAACTTAGTTGCATTCTATGGTGTCTTTCTTTTGGAATCTCGGAGGAATTTGGATTCTATATAAAACTGCGACCTGAGGCAAGGCATATGTAAAGTGAGTTGTTTCCACTCATACTCTTCCAAATTTGATTTTTAACCCGTCGTTCCACAAGGGAGTATTCTTATAGCCCTGACTTTCCTATGCACACGAATACCATCATCACAACCTACGCGGACGATCCTCTCGCTCTCCTAACTCGAATGCGAACGTCCAAGAACAACTTGCTGAATCCTTATAAAAGACTTACGAAGCAACAACTTCAGACAAGCATGAAGACTTTTAAGATAGAAGTCTTAATTGACCGTCAACAAAGAATATACTTATACAAGACTTTACAGCGACCCCCTTGGGATATACTGAGTAGAACTTAGGCTTCTACCAGGCCAACTCCAGACCATCCAATCATTCAAATCAAAAGCTCTCATAAAAATTGTAAAAGCTCCTTACTACGTTACTAGCCTCGTTATGCACAACTTTCTTTTTGTCGAAGAACTGATCCGTTCCCAATTCCAAAAGTTCCACATCAACCTCACAAACCATTCTAACCCAATTGTTCAAACCCGCTGTACACATCCCATTCCATCCCGTGAACCTGCCATGCCTTTTTAATCGAAAATGGCATCGACGTCTTGTCTCTAATTCATCGTGCTATGTGCCAGCATTGGCTAGTTTCTCATGGAGTGTCCTCCGAGTGCAGTGCTGGGCGTGTCAGGGCTCTGACCGTGGGGAAAAAGTTTTGTAGTCAAACATGTAGTATAAGAAAGAGGTTACAGACATTTTTTGCCAGTACACTGTTCTATACTTTTGGTGGCCCAGACGAAGTCAGCGACTCTAATGACCTGACCCTGGGTCCTGAGAACTCGGTCCTTAAGGCGACGAAAAGGTTGACATGCTGGCCAAAGAGGGGGCCAGCATGGACTCTCTGCGACCTAAACCATAATGAGGCTTAGCATCCTGCCAGCAAAGAGGATACATCTCGGAAAGGCTACTTTATAAATCCAAACCTTTGTGAAACAATACCGCAGGTATCAGGCACGCGAAGAGATTCATAGAAGGACCATCCGCAGAACTTACAAAAGAATTACTAGAAATCAAACGGAACCCATCACGGAAGGACCATTCGCAAAACTTACAAAAGAATTACTGGAAATCAATCGCAGCCCAATCAGGATTTTGGTTGGACTCCAACAGGACATTGCCACTTAAGACAGCACATGCATCAGATAGGTGTAGGAGAAGAAACACTGTGTGTGGTTCCTGCTAGGAAGAGCAGGAAACCGCAGAACACATTCTATGTTTCTGGGAAGGTGCAGGTTCTTGCAATAACAAGAAAAACCGTAAGCAAGATTTTACACTAAGAGCCGTTGGCAAAGCTAATGAGGCCGATTAACAACCTAAAGCGGCCAGTGAGTTATAAAAACAAGAGAGCAGAATACAACTAAGCCTTCTGGCCACCTGTTTTAACCATATCCATATACTTTTGGTTCTGGTGATTATTTAATAAAATGAATACTAAAAGTGAAACAATGCAATTAATTAGTAAAATCAAATGATCAGGTGCAGAACAATATAATTTCATTTGTTTTCATTATGTATCGAATGTTTAACATGGATCTGACAGTAGTAGTCGATTAAGGACGTTAGGTGTCCTGTTAAGAACGGGAGGAGATATGAATGAGAGGCGGATCTTTTCTTAACTGATCCCGAGGGGCCTGCACAGGTGTCTACTCCCTCGCCGCTATCACAGGATCAGCCCCCCGGCTCCAATACAAAACCGCCACTTAACCACAATTATTTAATAATCTCGACGAGACCACAAACGCTCTTTTACATATCCCTCCGCCTCCTCGAATTATCCCTTTATCTCGACGGCTACCTTATCTCGTGAAAGGGATAGTGCCATTAACATAATTATCCATCCTATTTGGGTAAATATATTTAAAAAAAAAATGTTATTATAATGGACCGGGCAAGTGCCCGCAGCAGGGATGCGTAATTTTTTCACCTCATCTTCAGATATACGTACTCGACCGAGAAGGAACCAGTCGTTCAATTTCCGTCCCGCCCTATAATTAATATTTATGGAGCAAATTGTGTCAGACCGTATCCTTCAGTCGTTACAGGTTATAATGATACTGTAATTAGCTTATCTATAAACAACATTAAACCTTATTATTTACTATCTGATTGCCTTCTGGAATTCTTGGGGACTTCCTCATTTAAGTACAATTAACAAATTATCGAAAACAAGTTGGAATTGCACCGTTATGCAATTTCATATACACGGTCTTACTTCAAAATAATTATTTTGCGTATACCACATTAGGTCAATTATTACTGTGGCGATTAGTGACCGTTAATCGATACTCAGAAATCATAAGATGCGGTCTGGTGTGATGCAGGTTTCAGAAAAACATTTTCATTATCGTACCAACGTTTCGAACTTTATCGAGATCATCTTCAGGGCACAAAGTGTTTGCCTTCTGTGTTATTGTGCCATTCTTGTGAAAGTGACGGTTGAGCTGGGATTTCGAATAAATGGGATTAAAATACCTCCCAACGATCTTTCCTTCAGGCGAGATCTCTGGTCGGGTTTTGAAGGGACCGTATCTTCATTTTAAAACCTAAAACAAAAGGTCTTCCCTGGCAAATTTACTTTGCCTTGAGTTTATTTCTTATCTATTTATATTATCTAAAATGTTCTTGCTGAGAAGAGGAAAACAGCCCGGAACCCTAAACCTAAATTTAATTATGCAATACCAAACAATTAATTACAAATCGAATATCTAGATACAAATTCGACGCAAGAAACACAAATAATAAAATGGGAAGTTTCAATCTGCTCGTTTTACATATCGAAAGCTAAACAATTGTTTTCAGTCTAATAGGCCTTATCTATGATAACCTTTTCTATATAAACATATATATATATATATTAACCAAATTTGCTTATTGAGCATGGAAAAGTGCACTTTTAAGAATCCAAATGTGACGAGTTATTTTTGCCAATTCATCTGTCCATTTTAGATGTGAACATCTTTGCGTTTTTTTATAACTAAACAAAAACTACATATATCACCTGAGAGACTGACGTAGTTTTTGGCCGATGTAGTAATAAATTAAGGCATATTATGGCACAAGCAGCTGACAGGTAGGCTGTACGGTGTAGGAGTAAGTAGGGAAAAACTGACGTCCTCTAATACCACGGACCTGATAAAATGGGAAGAGAGGAAAAGTAAAGACCTGGTAACCCGCGCGAGAATCAGCTTACACATTTTGTACGCAACACTGGATTTTCACTTAGGGTGAAACTGCACGGAGTGCTGTTATACGACAGACTATGAGGTGTCTCTGGTCTTGAGGGCGAGGGGTGACTTACATCAGCTGAACTGCCAACCGCCATTATTTGCTCCTTATGTAACCCCAACGCCCTGGAGGACACTCTCAACTTCATGAGTGTGCCCCGTCCTGAGGGAGTTCCGCCAAAGGTAGTTTGCTGGATGCAGAATAAGTCATTGCAATCCTCAACGGAAGGGACAACTGGAGGAAGCTTGCGGTGTACCTCACTCACGCCCTGCCATACCGAAAATACCTGGTCGAACATTTCAATTTTTAAAATCCAAGGTCATTCTAAAGATAAAAAATAGGGATTCATTCAAAATTAAAAAAAAAATGATAAAGCATCTCGACAGACAGTCTGTCAATTTATTTTTTCTTTCGAAATGTAAAGTTAATGGTAATACGTTGTGTAAATAAAGCCTTCACCATTTACAATATATTCCTGGGGGTTTCGGGCGGAAAACCGGATCCAAGAATCCATGACCAAAATTATTCAGGGACTCTTGGTTTACAAGTATGTTTACAATTTAAATTGGACTTTGTTTTTCTTGTAATCTACTTAAAGCGGAAGCATTTTTAACTGTAAAATGTTTAGAAAGCGAAGAATCGCTAGTACCTTTAACGACAGAAATAGTTTGACTTGTACTTCGCACAGAACGGGGCTTGTACCGACTAAGTGCATCCGAGGCTGATATCTCTTGACATTCTAATTACGGGTTGTACGCCCTTTTGCTCTTTCCTCCACTACATGCAGATCTTAATGTAAAACCCATTAAGTGGTCCCGTTCTAAGGCCTCGTACTCGGTTCATAGGTATATACAAGGAGCACACCTGTACCCTTATTAATAGGACCGTTTACTTTATACGAAGTCCCGTTTGGATACCGAACTGTACGAAAGTCCCCGGTTCCGCGATCGAAGCTATCTCGTATGACCGAGTGATTTTCCCTCTTCTCTCCCATCGAAATTATTTGTTTGATTTGCATTCCAATTAATACATTCGAGCCGACCCTATTTCAGCGTGGTGATAAATCAGAATACGATTCCACGACAAATTGATTTATGGCCGATGATCCCACAGAGATAAGGTGTATTTAATTCAGATTTTCAGCCAATTCGACATTTGTTATTAGCGACAATTTATTGCTTATTTAATCCGGCCCAACCATCTGAAAGGAGAGCTTAGGATCAATTTCGAAAAGAGGCAACTTCCAAATCCTCCCATCTCTGAAATCATGCAGGTTTTATATTAATATTCATTTGTATCCTGTAAATGATTTACACACATTACAGATTGTTCTTAACGGTATCAAATCCAGAGCAAAATACTTTATTGTACCCGTGGGTCACGTGTTATCAAAAGGCAACCAATGTGGCACTCAGGTTGCTGTCGGGTAAGCGAAGAGGTTGCTGTTGGCTATGGTAGCCTGTTAGCAGTCCAAAATCCAAATTGGGTTGAGGTTGATTTGCAGTAATTCTTTTGTAAATTTTGTGGATGGTCCTTCTATGAATCTCTCCTTGTGCCTCCATCAAGTTTTGGATACATTAAGGACCTATTTTAAGATATATCCTCATTTGCGGCAAGCTAATAGGCCACAGTAGGATTCTGGGCAAAGAGAGTGTCCATGTTGGCTCTCTTTTTTGGCTGACATGTCAACTTTTTCGTCGCCTCTATGCCCCAATGTCCAGGGACCCATTTCAGGTCGTTAAAGGCGCTGACTTCCGTCAAGTCCTCCATGCAGTTCCGAACACTGTTTGCCTTCGCCTCGCATGAGGCTAGAACACTGAATTCTGTCTGGCTGTTAGAGAAATGGCTATCTTCCGGGAATGCAATCGTAGCCTTTTTATTTCTCTGGCGCATTGTTCAGTCGCTATGGTTAGGACGGGTTGAAAAATTGGAGATAAAGCTTGAAGAATCAGGAACGAATTCGTTCTTTGACGGAATGTTAAGGTCATTACGGATTGTGAGGCTTGAGACGCAGCGAGTCTTGGGAGAAATCTACTGGGGGGTGATTACAATGGATTTGTTGGATGTCCATATAGGGCAAAGTAATATTTTGTACTTTGTTCGCTTCTTATTTCGGTCGTAAATCTTGGTGGATATCCAACTCGGCTATCTTAGTTCTTGTCGCTTGAGTCATGCATGAGGATTCCACGTAACTCTACTGTGGCACTGTGTAGTTGTGTAGATATCAGTTCTACACCGATTCTTCTTTCGGTTCTTTTCTGTTAGCATATAACATGAACGTAATTCGGCTCATCGTTTACCACACCATGTAAGATTTAACACTACATTTGTAGAACCTACAAAACTGAAGTATTAAGTAAGTACGCAATGACTTTTAACCATCTTCAGTAAGAGGACTTTTATTGGTCAGGGTTATAAGCAGGTCTAGCGAGGCATAAACCGATCAGCGAAATTACAAACCAAAACCGACCGAAGGTATTGATTGAGATGAAAAAGTCAGAGTCTCGAGGGGGATTCGAACCCACGACCTTCGGCTCAATATGGAGCTGCTGTACCAATTCACCTATCGTGAGTTCGAATCCCGCTCGTGACACTGACTTCTTATCCTCTAAATCATCTTCTTATCTTCAATAAATTCTAATCTAACATTGTACATCTTCTCGCCATCTTCAGAAGCGGGTTTATTTGTTAGTCAAGGATATAAGTAGGATCTGGCAATACATCAATCTTTTCAATGTTAGAAGTGTAGACCACTTTTTCATTCACGAACACTCTGCATGGTATTATTTTGAGGAAGAAAAGAAAATTCGGTTTTTACTGCCAAGCTTTTGACCTATTTTAAGGTCATCATCAGGACAAACAATAAAATCCTTGGCAAAGTAAGGGCTGAATCTGTCCTCAAAGAAACGAGAGATCACCTGTAAAAAAAACTTACGGATGCCAATCTGAAGACATTTAAGACTATTTTGCCCTGATGATGACCTCACTATAGGTCGAAAGACTGATAGTAACAACAAAATTAGCTTTTCTCTTCAAGATCATCCTCCAGAGTGTACAATAAATAAATTACACATGATAAAATGATGAAACCGGACGAAATAGGTATTTAAAAGATTCCTCAACGTTTTAAGTCTTTTGGCCGCAGAAAAATACATATGAGCGAAAAAAGTGCATTCCGTAAATTCGAAAGGATTAAAAAGGCAGGTTCTCGCGTCAATTCAACAGTGAACAGACCAAATTAACATATGTTAATGAGAATAAACAAGGAAAGCTTACAAATAATATTTTGTGTATGTTAGAAAATAATATTTAAAATCGTACCGCAGACGCAATTAAAAGATAATGTAGCATGTTTCGCTTCATGAAATTGTTATAATTTAATCTCACTTTTTCTATTGTCTTATAGTAAACGAAAAAAACCGAAAACGTTCTAGTTTAAAATTTGTTGATCTCCATCAGTGTCGTTGGTCTCTCAAATATTTTCAACTTACAAGAGAAACCTGGTAATTCCGTTATTAAAATTTAATTGATCTAATTAGTTTTATAATGTGCCAACATTCTCTAAACGCCGATAAACGTTAATCGAGTTATAAATTATAGTGTTAGTCAATATTTTTAAAATGTGTGTCGCGATGTATTTCGTTGTTGAATATTCATAGCTTCCGATGATGTTGCATGCTAATGTAATGTGATACCCCATTAAACAAAGATGTTTTTTTTTTATTGTTTACGTCATTTACCCCCAGACAAACCGAAAAAATGTTGAAGGAAAAGCAGGTTTTACAGCGATCCGACGCGAAAATATGGAGTTAACCTGAACCGTAGCTCTCCATGACTTTAACCCCTCTTCTCTAATTCTTATATTTCTAGTAAATATGATTTACAAAGTTAACTGATTCATTATTATCACTTATTCGCGTTTTTTTTTAATTTTTGTTAGCCTCAAATAGGTTAAAGAAGTTTTTCATTTTTGGTGGGCGGTATGTTGAGGTCAAGTTCTAATCATTCGCACATCCAAGCTCAAAAAGGCCATCTCTAAGGGATATTAAGCTTAATTGCATATATCGCCAGTAAGGAAATACAGTTTGGGATTATATACGATTTAACCAATCCTGACTTATTACCAGGATTTGACAGGCCCGTATATAGAAGTGGATTTTCTTCAGGCATTCCTAACTAACCGTGGAACTACGTAGGAACTAAAAAGACCTTTACTGGTTGGCATCGGTTAAGAGCGAATTTTGGAAGCGTTGGACTCCCTCCTACTTTGAATACTTCCATACAAAGGAACAAACGGCGTTATGTATATAACTTCCATGTAAGCGAGGAGGTTTACTAAAAAAAACTCATTTTGTATTCAAGAGATACATCCTGGTTCTGATGGAATTATTAGTCGAGAAACGATCACTACTTCTGCATATCACTAGCCCTGTACTTTTATAAATTTTGGTGGGCGGAATGTTTATACCGAGTCTCAATTCTGCCACAGAGATTAGGGAAATATCTCACTATTATTTTCAAAATTGGCTCAGTCTTTCTGTTTTTCTACTTTCAATTTCAATTCCTATTTCTCTCTCTCTCTCCCCCTTCACTGTTCTCTTTTTCTACCCTTCTGTGTTCTCTCTCTCTCTCTCTCTCAGATTAAGTTCCGTTTTACTATCCTAGAGTTCGATTCATTTCTGGTATTCTCAAGATCTCCACCGTTCCCAGGTTAAGCAATGAGCAGCACAGCAAAGCATTCTTTCAATTTTGATTTTGTTAATTGCGATTGTTCTTCAACACTCAAAAAAGGACAGCCTAACCTTGCAACTGTAACCTCAACCTCCCGAGATATTATTTTCTCAATCATACAGGTCTCATGTGATTCTTTTAATTTCATTATTTTTATTTTCTAGTTTATCGTCATATTTGTAGAATCTCATATAAGAAATTTGTTTTTAGTAAATATATACCGACTTTTCGGCATCTTCAGTGCCGAATTTTTTTAGTTTGCCAAGGATACGAGCACAATCTGGCCAGACACAAAGAGCCCACTGGATACGGTGAATTGCTGCAACCTACCTACAGCCAAAACAGGGAGAAAAGGAAGACCAAAATGAACGAAAACTACAAAAAGCAGGTTCATAACCCTACAGAAGAAAACATTACAATCATAATTGGTTCAAGAGCTCATAAATGACGTTACAATTTATTTAATATCTTATCTGCAATGGTTTATATTATTGCACGTCTTCCGCTATCTTAAGTACCTGCATTTTAGTAGGTCAGGGATATAAACAGTGTGAGCAGACCAAAACCAACCACTGATACAGCGAGAAGTTGAAATATTTAATATCAGAACTAATGGAGATAAGTGTATACCTACAAAATACAGACCGAACTGCTGCTTTTTTAGTCTGTCAGGGGTATAAGCAGTCTGAGGCAAGGCATAAACCGACCAATGAGTAGAGCGAGAAGTTGAAATATTTAATATCAGAATTGATGGAGATAAGTCAATATCTACTAAATAAAGACCAAACTAGTGCTTTTTTAGTCTGTCAGGAGTATAAGCAGTATATACCAACCATTGATTGGAGCAAAAAGTTTACATATTTAATATTATAGCAGATTGAGATAAGTCCATCTCTACTAAGTACAACTACCAAACTGATGAATTTGTAGTTAGTAGAGATATGAGCAGTGTGAGGCAAGAAACAAATCGACTACTGAGTAGAGCGAGAAGAAGAAATATTTAATATCGGAACTGATGGAGAGTCGATATCTACCGAATACAGACCATATAAAGTAAGACGAAAATGGATGGTTTTTCGTTGGTCAGGGAAATGAGGAGGTCCTAACAAGACAAGTTTTTTTTGTGTTTCTCGATATAATATGAACTGACGCAACGGATATGTTAATTTAACGTGAAAACCTATCAAAGAAATTGAATCGCCGAATCGACGGGTGCCAAGCCCATTTTCGTACACAGGAAGCGGGTATCAGAATGAAAGAAGGCCGCGAACTGTCGTCGGCATTCTTGGTAGAAGTGAGCTCTATTATTTCATCATTACAGCGGAGAATAATTGATCGGCGGAGACGGAGCAGGTGACCCGGCAATTGGGCATCCACCTGCTGGCAGACCCGGAGCCCCGGATCATGTGACACTCTTCATAACGCATTTAATCTCTTACTATATTACAATTGCGCATAACTGTTATTAATTTACTTTCGGTGACTTCACCTGCCTGGGTTTTTTTCCCCTTTGAGACAAAGACGGAATGATTTTACGTGGTCGATCATCATCTGAGGGCAGATGTATAGAACATAGTTGCGTTTGTGTTTTTCCTCTGGGCGATAAGAGAGGAAATACATATATAGAAATGGCATTTGAAATTAACGCTAGCAAAAGCCGTGAACCAGGATCCCTGAATAACTTTATAACCTCTTCCTCTGGAACTATCAAAAATGCAACGTAAACGAACCAGTTTTTAAAAAAAGAGTAATCATTGGAGATGAAACGTCAATCGCGTCGCGTCATAAGAATCAATCGCGTCGCGACTTTAAAAACACCTGCCCACCAATTAGTTCCCGCGTAACCTTGGTAAACAGTGCACACACTTACGGTCGTGGTAACATTTTCCGTGTTAAACTATCGGACTGACCCCCAGCCGTAAGACATATCCATGTCAAAATGGTTTTATCACAATAAATTTTCAGAGAGAAGAATCCTGGGTAAAACGCAGCATCACACACACTATCAACAACTCGAAAGGCGGATTACATCACTAGAATGGATGTATATTTGGTGTTGTTGAAAAATTATTTTTTCCGTACGTACAAACCGTTACTGAAGATTGCTTTCCCCAGGGTAACTCTCGCCTTAACGTGTCTTTGCCGAATGGCCGAAACTTGTTGGAGCTTTGGCTATGATGTTTTATCCCTGGCTAGTTAAGGTTAACGGTGAAAGGCACCCTGACGGCCAATATTGGTCGATGGTGCAATCTACAATCAGTTTTATCTGAGTTCTATCAGATCCCATATTTTTGTTATCTTTCAGGTCTTAGGTTTTCCTCAACAGTAGGAATTTAAGCCTGTATAGGCGTTTAATTTGCCATATTTTTTTCCATAGTGGTAAAATAAGTACAGGCTTCTTTTGCTGCTCCGAGTCTATATGCCACCGGAGTCTGTAGTCCTCAGTCAGCAATATACCATTCTAGTTGTTACACGTTCTGAGTTTAGTAGTTGTGCAATTAGTTTGGCGGTGGTCCTTTCATATATTTCGCATTCTACCTCCATTTGGGAAATTTCGTGTCATAAAACATAAGATGTTCAGGGGATAGGGGACACCTATCTGAACTTTCTTAGGAAAATTTATCATCTTCTTCTCTGCATACCCGGCACAGAAACGAGGGTGAGTTTGTTAAGGGGCGTCCAATGCAAACAGATTTTGACTTTACTGCCGTCGTTTTCGTGCCAATATTGGTTACAGCTACACTGCGATCTGCTACCGTAAGACGCCTACCTTCATTTTCATTGGCTGATTTATCTTCCTCCTCGATGCTCCTCGGCTTGTATGCCTGGTACAGGAACTACTCAAACAAGAGTGATATTTATGTTTTCTCCAATCCAACGGCCTTCTATTTTATCATGAGGTAGTTTAGTGTTCCTTGGCTGTCCACGTACATCGCTCTTCACCACAATCTTTGCCGGTGCCAATATTGGTTGCAGCTTCACTGAGGTCTGCTACGGCAAGACGCCTTCCTTCATTCTCTGGTTTATCGTTCTCCTCGGTACCGAAAGTGACTCTGATGTTTTTCCCAATCCAACGTCCTTTGACTTTGGCATGAGGTACTTTAATGTCGCTTGGCTGTCCACATATAAGCAAATATCCACCATTGGGGAAAACTTAATTTTGGGAACTGAAGAACGTCCAGGAGTTCATCACGCAAAAACATGACAAGTTCGGGAATGATGGAATTACAAAAATACATGAAATATGGCAACATGAATTGAATTAACTATCAAAAAACGCCACGGACTTATTTCACAACCTGTGCAATTATAAGATTGAACGTGCTTCTTTTAAACTAAATTCCTTCTACTCTAAACAACATAGTAGGCCATGGTGATAAAAAATGTTTTCTGTTTACTCAGTGTTTATATGACAAATGCCAGGGAGTAAACTAGCTTTAATTAAAAGCACGTCTTTAATGGGCGGCATCCCCTTGGGGAGGCCTGTGAGTAATTGGGGGTCCAAAAGGCGTTATTAGAGGACACGGAAACGGCTTTAACCTTAGGTGTACCTGGCATTTGTCCGAGGACACGATATATTAGCGCAATTATACCTCAGGAGTATTTGTTATGTTTAAAGGCGCGTGCTGGGATTTGTTTTACTTAAGCCCCTGTCCATTTAGTTTACGGCTAAGAGGGATGTCGGGAACTTAGTCGGGACATTGAAAAATTAAACCTGCGAGATGGGTTTGATGCTGGTGTTGATTACCTTACAATAACTAATGTCAAGGTTATTGATTATAAGTACGATCGTTTTTTATCTTTAAGGATCAATTAATTTTTCGATGTAGATAATGTTAAAACCAGGGTTCTTAGGTAGTTTTACCAAATATAGTCCTGGTATAACCATGTTATATGAACACAACAAGGTAACGGTATCCTGGGTGCCAGTGCACAGGGGAATTTTGGGTAATGAAGAAGCAGACAGACTGGCTATAGGAGGATCCGCAAGACCATACATAGGCCCCGAACCTATCCTTGGGATATAAAAAACAAACGTAGAACCCTCCATCGCAGAATGGATCCAAACAAAACAAAGACAGAAGCGGATAAACTCTAGCAGTGCTGCACACTGTAAACTTATGATAAAACAACCCTCACCAAAACTAGCAAAAACACTACTACAATTGGAGAGGGCAAATCTCAGAGGAGCGTTAGGACTACTAACCGGCCACTGGCATCTAAGAAAATATCTGCACAACACGGGTATATACAATGATGATCCCATTTGCAGAGGAAACAGCCACTCATATCATCTTCGAATGCGTAGCAACGGCTCAGTGGAAGCTCAATCTAACGTATAAAAACGACTCAGAAAACCACATTGAAGCAATAACAGTCAATGACTTGATACTTCTGAGAAAAAGGATCGAATCTGTTGACTAAACCAAGGAACTAGGAAGGTACAATAAGCCAGAAGGCTGCAGTGCCTGGGGTACACAAACCCCGCCACCTGGTATCCTTTTCCCCCATATCATACCATACCAACCATGTCATATTCGAGCAATGTGCCGACAGCAACATAATTTATTTTTAACTTAATAACTTTTAATTTACACGATTTGCCTCAAAGTTGTCATCCTCGAATGAATGTCCTTCCAGGAATATCAACAAATAAGGTGAACATATATTCCATATGGCTTCATGGTGTACCAAGTCCTTAAGAACATTTTCTATTTTATTAACCAGATGAGATCTGTCTCATGGTTTCCGGGGTGATGGGCTTACTGCTTGGTCCTTTATTATTTTTCGACTGTTCTATCAGATGCGATTCGGCTTTTTACCAGGCTTAGTAGAGATTTTATTGATGATTAGGGTTATATGGACGGCGAGGAGCACCAAGATACTGCAATGATAGGCAAGAAATAACTTGTGTTTTTTCGATAACGTTACATTTAGTTGGCTGATTGCGTGAGTTTAACGTTAACGTTACAAGTAAACGGTCTCTTTACGATCTTACCTATCTGCAATATCTTGAGCTCTTTAAAAGTACAAAGAAATTCTATCACCAACCTATGATTGGCAAAGTAGACCAGGGGGGTGTACTTCTTTCACAAAAATACGAATCTTAGGAATCTGCATTGGCCTTCCAACAGTCTACGGAGTCTCATCCCCCGTAGTGAGCAGCCATGTCCTTACACATCCTAGGTTTAATATTTCTGCCATCAGTTTTGTTATGGTATTTTAATGAACATTTTTGCTGTCTTCTGTTTTGGAATACAGCCCCACTGGACCGAGTACTAATTTTTAACCCATTATCTGATGGATCTAAGTTTTTTGGCAATTGATATGCCGCAACCGGATTCAGGGCGGGTAGGTGTTATCACCCACTTTCCCTGGTCAATAATTGACCAACCACCAATTATTGAATTAACCTCCTCAATCCGATCTGATCGCTTATACTGGAATAGTGTGAAATGCCACCAGATACCCCACCACAACCGCTAAAATGGCCGACATCTCGAAGGAGAATATTGCCGGGATCCTTAAAGGGGCTGATTTAGGAAAAACATCGACGAAAAAAGTCTGGCGGGAGCTTGAGAAAAAAAATCGATTTGACAAGAAGAAAAAAGGAAATTGATATCGTAGTGCAGTGCCTCAAAGAGTCTGAAGCGAAGAAACCTAAGAAGAACGGCAAAGGCATAGAGGATAATGAAGAAAATGGAAGAGGAAGAAAAAGAGAAGGAGCAGGAAGATGATGAGGAAGATGAGAAAAAGAAACCGAAAAGGGCGACCTCGAACAAAGCGGCACCAAAAAAGGAAGCCAAAGGTGGAAAACCGAAAGGCAAAGCTGCAAAAGGCCGCAAGAAGAAGGGTTCAGACTCGGTTAGTGATGAAGACTGGGGAAAAACAAGAAAGCTGCTGCAAAAAAGCCAGGTGCTAAGAAAACAAACACCGATTAATGCTCGGCTTCTCTTTGCTCCTACCTCGTCCTGTTTCTCCGAATCAATCAAAGTCTCATCCGGTTTAAGAAAACGGCGCCCAATACCTCTGTCTATTACCAAATCTACGGAGGAATTGTTTCGATGATATTTGGTGAAGATCGAATAATCAACCAAAATGATTCATCATCGTGGGTAATGCTTAGCGTTGATACATGTTGCACGCAGACAACCAAAATGTTAGCTGACCGCGAAATCCGTTTCGGCACTCACCAACACTACAGATCAGCGGATCCTCTTATATTTCACACCGGATTTTCCCTAAGTCCGTAGCAGTACCCTATCTGATTTTGGCCCCACACCCATAAAACACTTAATCATGCACCGCTGAGTGTAATTACATATGGGAAAGCAAGATTAAAAATGCAATGAATTAAGCCCAACTCGCCGACAGATAAATTACATCGCACTTGGCTACTTTGTTTAAACAGCAACATACATTAAAAAGTTACAGATTAAAATATATAAAGGTGGAAAATATGAGTAAAATGTTTTAATATTAATGTGCCCCACACGATATTTTAATTAAAATAAGATATTCTTAAATTTCTTCAAAAAGCGGAACGATAATTCAATAACAGCAGGGAGGTCCGGTGAGCTCTTATCTGCTCGAACTGCCAAATAAATCATCACGGTTGCATAGACCTGCTGATAAATGCTGCATTATACACCACGCTCCTGTGACGTTCAACGCTCTGCGCTTCTCATTGCAATCGCGATTCGGATCTCATAACTATCGCATGATAAAAAACTTAAAGCGCAGGCCGGACTTGTGAATATTATTAGACGGATAAAACCCGGTAGGGAAGGAAAAGAGCGCCACTGTACACTTTTATAACCCGGGAAAATGAAAAAGACTCGAAGAAATACAAATCAATTAAACACTCTTAAAGATGAACATCTTAATAAATTGAAGCATAATTACCGATCTTTAAAAAAACAGAACTAATTTCTGCCCTCATTAAAAGGCTCGAAGAATAAAGCCAGGTGATCTCCGCACAGTAGCCGGCTAATAAAACAACCCGACCATCAGCCGTTAACTAAAATCCCATCTAAAGAAAAACTTTATCTTACGGAAGTGTATTTTTTTTAATAGAAGGCTACCGACAATTAAGACATATCAGCTTCCAAAGCACTCTGAAGGCCGATGGGATACTCACTTATTCATTTACACAAAAAAACGGCTATATATACCAAACCAAAAGAACTAATTACCCAAACAAACACACACTAACAACTTATACACGAACATACACACTGTATAGCTATACATGTATATACGATATTTTCAATATAGGACAGGGAAAAACTTCAAATGTCAGAACAGCGGCCCCAATAACCCATTGTCGTGCACAACGAGTGTCTTTATGTCGGATGTCATTACAAGCGGGGTTGCCCCCAAAAGCTGGTGTCCGTGTGTCAACCGGGTATGGCCTATCCTGAAACGGGTGAGTACGATCCTTTTTTTGCCTTGATCATCGGCAGTCCTGTTCTTGACTAGCAAGTGCTTCGGCCCATGGACACTGCCGTCTTTTCTTGCGTTCATTACTTTTCATACAGCGTCACGTCAGGTTTTGTCTGGAGGGCAAGAAAAGCTTTCGCCGCTTCGTGTGCGAAACTATTGCCCGCCGGCCCAAAGTGTCCGGACACCAAGTGGTACTTTTCAAAGCTGGAATTGATCAGTCTGTTTTCAAAAGAAATTTTGTGGTTATTGGAGGACGTAAGAAGTTTCGAATCAGCCCCACTGGTCGACTGTGAATGCCCAAAGTGGTTTCAGTAATGTACATGTACAGAAGTCGATTTTTGACGTCAAAACAGATTTTGGCTTTTGGATTCTATGTCAGCTTGTTGTCTCGGAATAGTCATACGAAATAAATAAAGTGGTGCTCTTGGATTTTGGACATTGGATGCACAAGATTAAAGCTAGTAGATGAAATTGCCACATTGTGATGATGACGATGGCATGCTGGGAAGCGGTGTTTTCAACTACCTAAGCGTTGCAACCATTTGGCTTATACTTTTCCTTGTTCCTTAGTTTAGTTCAGTTAATCGATCCTTCTCTTAAGAAGTCATTACTGCAATTCCATTTCTTGGGTCTTCTTTCCTTTAGTTTCTTTCCTCAGAACCTAAAAACAGGGTCATCGTTGAATATACCTTGTTGCGTAGGTGTTTTCTCAGAGAGCAGTGACCCTGGTTTATCTTCTCTAGCAGTATTATGCTTCAATGTTTTGTGAACGTTTTTTAAACGTAAGTTTATTGTGTCTGGCACCTCGGTCGTTCATACGCCTCGCTTTTCGTTTTCTGGTGGACTCGTCTTGAGATGAAGATTCTATGTTTCTCCATCTTATCCCAAGTTTAGGTTCTGTGTCTTATTGACTCTTTCAACAACCCGAACTCCTTTGGGTCCTGTCATTCATCTCAGTAGGTGCTGGCAATAGGAAATTCAGCGTACATGGTATACAGGATGGGACCAAGAATGTCCCCTTGTGGCACATCGGCTTATACTGGTCAAATTTCACGTTAAGAAGTGTTTCTCGTCATGAGCGTTAAAAACACCATTCATTTCTTAGACGTAAAATAACATAAGATGTAACTAATCAAAGATGTCATCGAAGAAGGAGTAATAATCTACTTCTTGAGTCAAGAATAAGGGCAACACGGAGAAGTTATGGAATTTTAAATTTAAAAAGAAAACCTTGGTGGCGAACAGGTAGGCTCTGCAGTATGACATTTTTCTCTGAACAAAGTAAAACAGCTTGGATATGAAAGCCCGCTTAATCTCTTGATCTATTATCTCCTATAGACAGCCAGTTTCCCCCCCGGAGCTTACAAAAGTTTATTCCAGTAATAATTTTCGCTTATGACACTGAGTTAATAGTTTTTCTCATTTTGCTTTCTATTGTCTTTTTTAAAGCCACATAAGAATAACAGATTTTAGTCGGCAAAAGTGCAGAATTTAATTCCTGCTAATATAAAAGAAAAAAAGCAATCGAAATATATAATTTGAGTCACCAACGTAAAATTCCCATTTCACTTCACCTTAAAAAAGAAATTATGTAAGACTACCTGCTATAATTTTCGGATTGGATCAAAAATCATAAAAATTAAACTGCCCAAGACAGCGTAAAAGTACATTAAAAGCCTGAGCCCAAATTTAATTAAAACAACCAGGCTTTCTGAACTTCCGCGGCCGTGGGACATTCCCATGGCATTTTTCGAAATATTCTTCGGAAGAGGAACCGAAGAACACTTTAGTGGACATTGGTTTCCCACAAGACGAACACCTGAGCGGGGCCGGCACCTGCAGGATATCGGGCATTAGCTTCAAGGCAATTAGACTCTCGCCGTCACCGTAACCTATTCTCGTCTGTTTTGCATCCGAGCAAGGACACAGGATGTCCACAGTCTTAAGGCTATGCCCATATCTTTACTCGGTTCTAGATAGTTGTATGAGTTATAACTGGAAATAGGATATAAACGGAAAGACTCGTGAGATCACGAAGGCGATACGTCACTTTCTAATATTTTATGGCCTTTTAAACGTAATGAGAATGATGGCAAAGCCGGCTCCGCGGTTTTCCTGTTCGAAATTTAAATGCGACACCATATCATTAAAGGCTCTTAAATTGACTCAACATCTTTAAAAAGGATAAAATGTTCAACGGAGCGAAATTTTACCTTGAAACAATAAACACTTTTACACAAAATATTTTCATAAATTACTTTTAAATACAATAAAACGTTCGAGGGGTTTAATCACATTATTTATCGTACACGGATTTTAAAACTCGGTTCAAGATGAAAAATCTATCATATTCCAATTGTGAATGTAAGGTATTGGTTGAGATAAAAAAGTCAGCGTCATGATCGGGATTGGAACCCACGACCTTCGGCTAAATACGCCGTTGCTTCGATCCACTCGGAAACCGTCTGCCCATAACAACCTACCTTTCGAATTGTTTTAAACACCTTTTCTAACTTGAAACTAACTCTTTTAATTTGAAAGTAGACTTTTTTAACTTCAAATTCACCTTTTTAATATGAAAAAAAAAGTTTTTTAATTCGAAATTAACCTTTTTAAAATCCATTTAAACCCTTTTTCATCTGAAATTACGCCTTTTTTCTTCTGATTTCTTCTATACTTCTTCTGTTTAACCATTTTTAATTCCGAATTAGCCTTTTTAACGTCAAAGTACGTTTCTTTTTACCTTCGCAATTAACCTCTTTTTTTATTATCGAAAGTACCTTTTTAATTTCAAATTAATCCTTTTGAAACTTGATAAATCCTAGGAAATGTAAGATAATGACTAAGTTATATAAATCTAAGTATGTTTTAAAACGTCTAAATTAATAAAATAATCCTTTATTTTTTTCCTTTTTCATTTTAATTGTAATTAAATTAATGGTTTTTTTATCAGCGATCCGTTATTTTATATATAAATTAAAAAAAAAATTTCTGATATATAATTGAATCCGCAGGCGAAGTTCTGGCTGGTGCCTCATATCTTTGCTTGTTATTAAGATACGCTATTGAAATAAAAATAAAAATTTCAGAATCCCTTCCAAAAAAATAAGAAAGTATGCCTATCAAAGTGTAGATATTTACATTGTGGCCAACCTCACTTCACTCCAACTTTTATGAGCAACATATTTGTTTTATTTTTATTGCTTAACCCTCGCCCGGTTTCTGAATGGGCGATGAGGAGTCTGGGATTTTTTGTTTTTCTAATGAGTCATTTACCTTCCCTTCAACCACCTCCTCTGTGTGAGTAAAATAAAACAAAAAAAAAACAGTTCCTGATGTTTTAATCCTCGTTCAGAAATTGCCCGAGTGTTAAGCAATAAAAATAAAACAACTGTGTTGCTCATAAAAGTTGGAGTGAAGTATGATTGACCACAATGTAGATATCAATACTTTGATAGGTTGACGTTTTTACATTTTTTTTTAGTTTTCTCAGTTTATGGATTAATAAAAGAACGGACTTGCCCACAGTTGAGATATCATCATTGAGAGGCTAATCTGTTTTGGAGTAACTTGACCATTTTTTCATAATAAATCTTTCTTGGGATTTTTCTTTATACGCATATATTTTCTCTAGGTTTTTTTTTATTATTTTAGAGAAAATGATAAATTGAAGACAAAAAAGTAACTTTGAGATTAAATAGGGTTAATTTGAAATAAAAAAAGGTTCCTTTGAAGTTAAAAATGGTTAATTTTGAAATTGAAAAATTGTTTTTTTGTGATATATGTGACACCTCAGCCAAAACGATGATGACATCAGAATATAAGGAATCTGAACACAACCACAATTGTGATAATAGGCCAAATGACTTGTGTCAATGCGTCTGTTCGGTTTTGAACTATCTGAGCTCCATTAGATCGGGACAAAATTGGGTTAATCGAAAACACAGGTAATTTTCCCCGGTTTGCGATGAGCTGTTATATGGTAATCGATTCCGATCCGGCCTGCGAAAATTGAGCCCAGACCACTTGCGAAAGTATTTTTATATAATTGCGTATAAGATTTTGTTTTGAGCCGATTCAATTTTATAATGAAAACCGGCGGCTTTCACTTTTAATCGGCACGGTAGTCGAAGGGGTTTAACTCCTTTAAAGAATCACACTGAAACGTACAATTTATTATTTAATACAATTTCGGTTTGTTAGTGCACAATTTTGGCTCGACGTGAAAGTAAACGAGACTCCAGGTCGGATTATTACTCGCCATCGGTGCAAGGAGGTACTTGCAGTCGAAATATATCAATATTATAAATAATCCTTTATAATTAATACTCCATTGACCAAATTACTTCTTTCAATTAATTACTATTTTAAAGAAAGATTTTGGTTGAAATAAAAAAATTTAATGTCACGAGCGGGATTCGGACAAACGCTATCGTGACTCAAATGGTTAGCGCAGAGGCGTATTGAGCCGAAGGTCGTGGGTTCGAATCCCGCTCGTGACACTAACTTTTTCATATCAACAAAATCCTTAAATAAAAAGATTAATTATAAATGATATAGAGAATTAGAGAATCGGTTCGAGCAGCTGGAATCTCTCTCACTCTCTTTAACTTTCTAACTACCGATATATTTTTTTACAAACATAAAAAAACTATCTATACATTCTTTCTTTCTCTCTCAATCTCATTTTTCGTGCTCTCTCTCTATCTACTATCTATCGATCTACCAGTATAGCTGCTTACACACACCTAATCATCCCTGACCTAACAAAGAACTCCAGCAAAATCTCACTGGCACTCTCAACTACACGCAAGAATGGCACAATTACACATAAGAGAAACACTTTGAGACCTGGAGATGATCTCAATAAAAGATCGAAACGTCGGTACGATAAAGAAAATGTTTTTCTGAAACCTACATCACACCAGACTGTATCTCACGATATCTGAATATTTATCGATTAATGGTCACTAATCTCTACACATTTCTACCAAACAAAATAAATAAATCTTTATGAACATCTATCCATCTATGCCGATCTTCCTCTTCCATTAACTCTCTCTCCCTCACGGTTTCTTCCTCTCCTCTTCTTTTTCTCACTCTCGCACTATTTTTGACTGTGACTCCCTTCCTCTCTCTCACTCTCTTCCTCACTTTCTCTTTTCTGTCTCTCGCTCCATTTGTTCTCCTTTCTTTCACTTTATCGCTCCCTCTTTCTCTATGTAATCTCCTCTGATTATTATTGAACTCGAAAAAACCTCAGATTGATAGGAGCGAATTATTGATTTGCGGTCGGTACCGTTTTAATTTAATTTCAATTTTAAGACGAGACTGTTATGCCTCGAAATTCGACCAAAAATGATGGAACGCTCCAAATTTATTTTTACTCGACAGTAGAAGACAACTGGAAACCCTTGCTGGACTGTGGATTGGTGAGAATGAAAGCTAGAAGGAGGTACGCCAATTAGTTTTAATTAGAAAGATTTGCTGGTTTCGGTAGGGACCACACAGCTCGATAATGGTCAAAGTAAAGTTTTTTAGGAGCATGTTAGATTTCAGTTGCGTACGTAGGTTTTTTTTAATATTCCACGTCAGCCTACTGTCTTGCTACAAGAACTAAGACATAACTGAGTGAACGGCATTGGCTCGCTGTTGATTTACTCGGCAAACCTGGGAAAAGGAACATCACAAAGGAATTTTAGGTAATTAACATGAAACGACGAACCATAGATACGCCAGACCTCATGAGCCATGTCGAATGTATTGCTGCTCTCAGACGACCAACACACAGGTACATTACCGATAACCCCCAATTCTCCAATGAAGATGAATAAACGGCCATATTATCTTCAAGTAAGAAACGGCCACTCAGTTTTTACCTTGATGACTCCAAGCCCACCTCGGGAACGTCCAACGTTCGGTTAGAGGAGTTTACTTTTGATAACATCCTATTAACGAAGGTTTTTGTACAGGTTTGTATAATTTTTGGAATCCGATGGTGTTCCGATATTTCCAGTATAAGTTAAAACAGGTGCGGAATATACAATTGTAGAGGTATGCGAGAAATATAATGGCTTTTTGATGGAGTAGGATGTAATTAGGTAAAACCAGTCGCCTTGGCGCTTTTGTAAAGGAGTCACGATAAATTTTACCAGGATGGAATATTACATAAAATAATCTAAACATTACAAGGTTTTACTTTTGGATTTTGGCCGTCCGGTAGTGCTGGTCGATAAATAATCCAACATTAACTGTTTCATTAATTTACGTATGTAAATAATTTCGATACTACTTTTTCGATAAAAAAATATAATTAACATGGCAAAATGAGCTATCAACGCATTGGCAAATTGTGCTATAATAAACACGAATGTTTCAAGATGTCTCAGCGTTCCCGCCGATAATTTTCGACCGGAGAGACCGATAATTAAACGTCCGAATAAATTAAGAACGAGGGTATTATATTTTAGATCGAAAGATACAGCTTAGTCGTAATTGTGTTTCTCCTGTTATAATTACACCTTGCTACTCTTGATTACATCGTTTTCTTGTATTATGAAAATTTTATTTATTATTTTATTCACTTGTCGGGAATTTTCTTTAAACACAGTGGCTATAATCGCTTAGAACCTAGTAATTATAATATTAAAGTTAGATGATTGAAGCGATTTGATTTAGTAATAAAAGTCTTATAAAAATACAGATCAAAAATAGAATCAGTTAACCACACTAATAATAATAATAATAATAAAACTAGTTGACCATGTATTTAAAAAACAGTAGTTTGTTGATTTAACTTTTTAAAACAAACCAAATTATAATGTGTAGAGATTAGTGACTTTTAACGGATAATTATTCGAGAGATCGTGAGATGCGGTCTGGTGTGATGTAGGTATCAGAAAAACATTTTCTTTATCGTGCCAACGTTTCGATCTTTTATTGAGATCACCTTCAGGGCCTGGGATTTACAAACATTGTTTACGTTTAACAAATAGGTTTTGGGTGTGGAAAAGTGAATTTATACAATGCAAAAATTATATTTTATATTCTATCAAAGTATTTCTACTCACTCGAAGTGTTTGTCTTCTGTGTAATTGTGCCATGCCGTTTTGAGAGTGCCAGTGAAATTTTACTGTTTCATGTTTATATGTTTGATTTTGAAGTGGTGGGGAAGGAAGTGGGTATAGAAAAGACAATTTTGTACAGGTCGTCGGCTTCTTTGAGGTGAAAAGAGCCGACAAAGGGAAACAATGTGTTGGTAATGTTTCGGCCACTTTATTCTTTCAGGATTATACAGAAAGGGATAAATGGGAAAAGGAAAATTAGATTGTTGGACAATTAGACTATGCGAAAAATATTTGATGTGTGTAATGTAATGTGATGATATATGTATGTTATCTGTATTGAATTTGATTAATGATGTTGGCGTTGCGACTGAGTTTGCATGTATCTGTTCTGTAATTGATGCTGTGTTTATCCTTGTTGATGTAAACCATTTCTAAAAAATTACGTTTAAATTTGTTTTGTTCTGTATGTAGTATTTTTGGATTTTTGAAGTCAAAATTGTGTTGCTGTTCAAAGTGGTGGGTAGCGAGTGCTGTAGTATTTTGTTTGGGGTTTTTTGCAATCGTAGATATGCTGTTTAAATTATAATATTCTGCGTCGTAGAAAATGTTTGTTTTTATGTTAACCAGCAATTAAATTATTACACGAAAAAGAAAATTTTTCAATCTGTAAATATCGACGCTCATTTAATTAAATTTTAGTTTACACAAACAATACAATATATAACTAAATTCATTCAGCCAGGATTATATATTGGCAGCTTCCACTTCAAAATTAATGAATTTGAATTTTGTTTAGAACGTGCTGGAAGGGTTTTGGTGATCAAAGTATATTATAATAAATTTAGAATAACGAACAAGTATAATAATTATATTGTACAAATTAAAACAATTATTAAAATTATAAGTATAAAATAAATTTAATTAAATGAGCATACATTTTTTTTCTTCATTAAATCTATTACACTTCGTGGTCCGATTGATCAAATAACCTCTTTCAATTTATTAATCTTGATGTAAGGTTGAAATGAAAAAGTGAGTGTCCCGAGCGAGATTCGAACCCAGGATCCTTTGGCTCAATATGAACCCGCTCTGACCACTTGAAGTATCGTGACTTTGATCCATTCGGACACCAACGCACCATTCTCAACCTACAACCTTTCGGAATTTTCCCTTATTTTTTTGTTGCCATTTTTCAAATTTCCTACAATCAGTATTCGATTTTCCGGCGACAAATTTTTTATTTATATATTTTAAAAAAATATTATTTTTTGTATAATAGTTTCATTGTTCGTTAACATAAAAACAAAAATAGTTTTAAACGATAGTTCCTATTCAATCAGTTTAAAAAAACTCATAAAGATCAAATAATTCCAATTAAATTCTACTCAACGGTTATAAACTTAACAAGCGTAGTGCTAAATAAAGATTATATTTGCCCCAAAACAGAATTAAATACAAAAAACTACTATCCCTTGGTTCATTGGCCGATTGACTAAAAATTAAACGTGAAAAAATTAAATAGCCAAAGTTAAAAAATAACGACAACGTTATTTGCAAAGCTGATAAAGGAAATTGGAACATGAAAAATACACTTTCAAAATTTTTTTTGGCGAAACCAGGGCCTGACAAGAAAAGGCGGACACATGCCCCTAATGCCCGCTTTAGGTAAAATCTATGAATGACTACTTTCAAGTAGAATAAAATCTAAACTAAGGTTAACACAAGGCAATTTGGCGGATTCAAATCTAAAAATACTATAATTAATTAAGGTTTTAAGTTGAGATTAAAAAATCAACGGCACAAGGGGGTTCGAACCCGCGGTCTTCTGCTGGATACGCCGCTTCCGTACCTCGATCCACTCAGGCACTAACTTCCGATCTCAATCCAACCTTTTGAATTTTCACTCCTTTTTGCAATTTTTCAAATACGTAATCGGATTGGATTCTCGGCGACAAATGAAATGGCCACGGAGAGCTTTAGTGAAGTATACTTCATTTTATTTCATTAAATTAGTGTATATAAAAATACTACTGATGCTACATGTAAATTAATTTAAATTTATTAGAAAACGGTTTTTGATACATTATGGTGGTCTGCTTTGATTTTAAGTCTCTATAGTAATGGGATTAATTATAACACTCTTAGTGTAATAAAATATTATTTCAAGAACCGTTTTGCTACCCTTAACGCAGGTGCCAAAGGATTTAAAAAACCGTCATTAAAGGCTGACCCTAGGGATCCATACTTGGACCATTAAAGCCGACAATTGTCTTCGGTACATTCATAAATAAAAACAATAACTTCAAATGAGTTGTGGACGAATAGAAGGAAAAGATAAGATAAAATTGACCAGAAGAATGGAAATAATAAGTGATTGGTGCGAGCAGGCAAAATTGCAGATTAGTCTCCGAATACAACACAAACAAAATACGAAATTTTAAAAAGCAGGAGCCGTATTATAATCACCGATCATATCATCTAACGATGTAAAGTATCTTGGTAACAAAAGGAAAAGGACCTTAAAAAATTTAAGCCGCAAATTACAAAACTAAAAGTCGCACTCTGCATTTTGGAGTGCAGGAACCGTAAAAAAAAAAATTTGGAACACATCCGCGAAACACCAACCTGGCCGTCTCCTAGTGAGAGAGAGAGAGCAGTTGCTGAAAGTCAACATAAAGCGAATGATCACCTCGGCTAACTTGACAGTGAATTGTGCGATTACAGTATAGAAAAAACATGATCCGTTTTGTCGCAGTGGGCTCTACTTTGCCCATATTGTCTTCATTCGGCCGTGTCAACGGACCAGATTGGAAGCACTTGGTTAATTACCACAAGCAGCCTAGATGCACGGAAAATTAATATTCCTATAAAAGTCACACATTTTGGAATGTAGAATCACCAAAAAGTTTGGACCAATCCGTGAC
>CM077111.1:15101221-15115123 GCA_039619505.1 Cimex hemipterus | reverse complement strand
GTAAGCTTAATTACACGAGACCGAGTAGAATAATGGAGGAATGGCCGAATGCTCATTGCTTATATGAAGTGGCTGATATAATTATAAGGTATAATGTCTGTCTACGGGTTGGGAGGACGCATTATCATACCATTAGGCAGGTTGTCCCAGTCTAGCCGAAGGGCATTATTACCATTCCACCCTTTCAACGGTTACGGTAAGAAAAATACTTCATATTTTTTAGTATATGTAATTACATTCGCGAAAGTACAAGGACAGAAAGAAAACCCGTGAATTGAGGTGTGCTGTATTTACCTTTGCTATCGTTAGTATGTACTGTAATTTTTTTTTTGCTGGGGGCTTTCGACATCGAGGTCTTTTTAGCCCCTAACTAAATCTATATACTCTAATATTCTATACCCGTTCAAACACTACATTCATACACCGAAATACATCCATACAGTACACTCATTCCGTTTGGTCGATGGAGTACTTGATATTCGTCCACCGACCTTCACTTAAACTAAACCAGATTGGGGTCGATGAGGTTCTTTTATTAATACTCCGCCATCGACCCCGAACACACACTCACTCGCTTTCATCGTTCGGGGGGCGATGGTGACGTTATATTCACCATCACCCCTCGCCATTCACGCCAATAAATATATGCACACATAACACCTAAGACATACTTTATACAATAAAAAAAAACCAATTTACCCTAAAAAGCGGAACAGGGGTTTCGGAAACTCGCTACCGAGCTCGAGGACTCTTGTTAAATCCGGCGGCAGGCCTGCACGCAGCCAAGGCATGAAACGCCTCTATTATGTGGGACACATCGAGCAACCTTTCTCTGTATAAGGGGCACCTGCACGGGCTTTGGCCCGTTAGCAGGTGCCCATGTGTCAACCGAGTATGGCCAATCCTCAGTCGGGTGAGCACGATCCGTTGTCTCCTGCTCAGATCTCTGAGGGCCATCTAGCGGTCGTCCTCTTGACATGTACTGTAATATTTTGTCGAATTTGCATTACGAGAGCAAATCTCAATTCCTGGAAGTAAATAAATTTTAAAAATAGTTCCTATTGGCTACATTCGGTATTTCATTCCAAATAAACCGAGGAGCACATTTTTCCAATCAACATACGCACGATTGCTTTACTGACAAGGGTGTATAGTGCGTCGTCGTTGTACTTCCAAAAATTTCCTGCCCAAAGAAAAACCACAAAACCTTTACTCATGTTTCTCGCAATATCAGGAAGTACAGATCAGCTGCTGTTCCATGACCAAGATATCGGTAGCGTAATTTCGACGAGGATCTGAATAATTTGCTTCACTTATTCACGAAAATCCACTTTCCGAAACGGAAGGGGTTTAGGTTTTCCTAAAAATAAGATAACAAACTTTTTAACCAATGACCCTCCCTATACATCATGACAGACCATTTATTTATTTTTTTACGTTCAAAACATTGGTGTATTCAGATTTGAAATTGGTCAAAAAATTACGTTATGGCAACAATTTTGAAAAACGTATTTCGTACTTTCGATGTTAATTCAAAAAATTTGATTCTTCTCTAAAGTAAACCTTAATTGCCTTTATTATTTACATTGTCATTGTTTGTCAAACTAGCATCGTGAGAACAAACCTTAATTCCTGTAACTAAATAAATTGTACAATGGTTGTTACGAGGTCAAATGACATGTTCCATCTCGTAACATATTTTACTCTATGTTTGCAAAATCCGAATTTCTCTCCAAAACGCAAGGATTTTAGGTTTTTCAAAAACAATAAAATGAGAGTTTCACTACGGACATAGAATTTTAAGTGGTATCGCTTTCATCTAGCACAGGGACTTCTGGATCATGATTATGAGGGGCGTCTAACGTTCCTCGCACAATTGCCGATCTTTATTGAGATCATCTTCAGGGAACAAACGGAGACTGGCATTTTCAAAAGGACACGCAAGAAGGGCACAATTACACAGAAGATAAACACTTTGAGCCCTGAAGATGATTATAAAGATTGAAACGTTGGCAGGGTAAAGAAAAGGTTTTCTGAAACCTACATCACACCCGATCCCATCTCACGATTTCTAAATAATTAGTTTTGAGGGAGGTTTTACAAGCACAATTAGATGATGTTCCTTTGCAAGAACGACAAAAATGAATCTTCAGCTTATTGGATGTCCCGTACAGAATTCTTTGTAGGTGAGAGGTCATTTGAATCATCACCTCCGGGATAAGTGGATGGGAACCCCATGGCAAGATGTAGGTCTCCTAGGTTACCCAATTTAACTTCAGTTGACTATTTTCTCTAGCGCCATATAAAAAACAGTGTCTACGACTAACCTCAGTTGATGACCTGTGGCAAAGGAGAGGAAATGCTTGTAAAACCATCTCTCCTGACCCTCCTTCTGAACACTGCTGAATAATTGTTAAAAAGAGGGAATCTTTGAATCTTTATGCAAGGTAGGCAGGTCGATCATGAAATGTGATCAATTTTTGGCAAACCGAATGACTTTTGTTTTTATGACGTGATTTTATGATCAATTTGAAATCCTTTAAAAGATGTGTCGCCACGTTTAGTGTCGTATTTAAAATTATGAAGGTGAACTAGGTCTGAGGTATTCTGTATAATTTTTCTATTAAACACTTTTTTTTTTTTTAATACCCTCATTGGTTCAAGCGCAATTCAGCCGGGCCATGTAACAAGGACACCCTGTATAACAATCTCACCTTTCAAGTGCTTTGTTAAATCATTAATAAATATATTAAATAGGCGTTTGCTCTTATTATAACCCTGTTAAACGCCTGTATTAGTTTCAATCACAGTCGTAAATTCATTTTTACGGTTTTAAAACAGATTTATAATTATCGAGCCAATTTTCTAAAGCTTTTACCAGTTTTGTGGACCCACCTTTACAATTTAATTTAAAATCCAGATACTTTCTATTAATTCAATCAAATACAGCACCCAGGTGTAAAAAAAAATATTCACATTTTTATGTTATAACCTTCCTTTGGTACACAGATGGGTAGAGAACACAGGAGGGTACAGGAGCAGGAGTATTTGGACCAGGCACCAAATACTCGGAACCAATGGGAAAACACACCAGTATCTTCCAAGCTGAGATTCATGCAATAGAAAGATGTGCCCAATTTAATCTAAATAAACGATATAAAAACAAGAACATAGCTATCATGTCAGATAGCCAGGCAGCCATCAAAGCACTAAGCTCAAACATCATTAGTTCAAGAATGGTGCTGAACTGCAAAACAAAACTAAACATATTAGGTGCGCAGAACAAAGTAAGCCTCTGCTGGGTCCCAGGACACATGGGAGTAGAAGGCAATGAGAAAGCGGACACCCTCGCAAGAGAAGGGGCAGCTACACCGCTAACAGGACCCGAACCCTTCTGTGGAATAGGAATCCACACTATTAACGATTATCTCAGAGAGAAGGACAAAAAGAAAATAAGGGAACTCTGGAATACATTTATTGGACATAAACAATCCAAGAATTTTCTAACCAATTTTGGAAAGAAAGAAATTACGGAATGCATCAAAGGAAGCAGGAATAGGCTGCGAATCCTAACAGGATTCCTAACAGGACACTGCAGACTAAATGGACATTTAAAGAAAATCGGAGTAAACCAAGATGGCACATGCAGATTCTGCAAAGAAGCGGAAGAAACACCAACACATCTATTAACAAACTGCGGAGCAACATTAGCCTGCAGGAGGAAGTGCTTTGGGATGTACAATGTGACCATAGAAGAGCTTCAACCAATAAAACCCGGCCTACTAATCAAGTTCCTTGACGAACTAGGACTCACCGATGTGCTTTAAGCAGAGAACGGGGGATACAATAGCTCTTGAAGGGCGCAGTATACACACCCTGAAAACTTTCAATCAATCAATCAATGTTATAACCTTTAGGTCATTTTTTTTTTTTTTTTTTTGAAACCAGACTCCTTTAAATTTTACATTGCAATTTTCCAGTCTGCCTTTATTTCGTTAAATCTATTCGGTAAAAGAGCAGCATAAATTTTAAGAAATGTTTCATTGAATGATATTTCTTAAATATTCTGATTTTATATAATTTAAAAAAAGTTTAATCGATTTCTTAAATTACAACTTCTCATTTAGCTCAGTATGTGATGCAGTTTTAATGATTTATTTAGCCATATGGGCAGCATTCTTTTTAACGTTAGGCATGTCCGAAGGTTCTACTATTGGTAACAACACTTATGTTGAACCGGCACACGGGCACTTAATGGGTCTGTCTTCACTCATGGGTTTTTTGTTTGAGTCCATCAAACACGTTTCGGCATTACGCCATCTTCAGTGAAAAACTGTCTGTCAGTCTGGGTAGGGTTTATATAGTGTTGCGTATTTTGTCGCTGGGGGCGTTGCGTTAGGGAGCGTGGTCTATGTATCCGTAGGTCGGTCTTGGTGGGGGTTATTACCGTTGTCAGTTATTTGTGCGTTTTTTTTCAGGTGTTGGTTGCAATGTTATGTTCTTCTGAACGTTTACGTTTGTAGTGGTGAGAAAATGTGTGTCATTGTGAGTTTGTTTGTGCGTTTATCAGTTTTCCGTTTTTAAGTGCTATTTGTTTGTATATCTCGAGGTTCTCTAGTATGCTTAGTTTTCGTCCTTTTTTGTCCACTGTGTATTAATGTCACGCTTGTTTCTACTGTGTTTGGTTCGTGGTTGTAGTGTATTAAGTGTGTGGCGTAATTTGATTTTCCGTCATTGTCTAAACCCGCGAGTGAAGACAGATGCATTAAGTGTCCGTGTGCCGGTTCAACATGAGTTCGCCAACTCGCAGACCAAACCCCACCATCTACTGTAACAACACTTATGTACATTTGGATGGACATAGTACATCGTTACTCATCCTGGTGTTTAAAAGAACTATTGTGTGTATCGAACTAATACCATAGTTTATTAAAAAACTAACAAAAACTGTTCATTTGGACTGAATATGGTTAGAAGATGACATCTCAGGTATTGTTCCTTTCAGGAATTGTATTTGTGAAAAGTAAATCCTACCATCTCAGGTTTATCCCTAGTTGTTCAATAAAATAAATCTCCACAGACTACTAAGTACACAGGGTGTATCGGCAACTCGTGTTACAAACATTGCCAGTAGATTTTACATTTAAAATGGAACCAAAAAGGTTCTAATTGACTATAGTCCGAATCTCAACAGTTTGGTTGTTATTTCACTTTTTCTGGCTTTTTAATATTTCATTAATTTGCTTCAAATAAACATTGATAACTCCAAAACTAAATATGGTGGATAAATCCGTTGATACCACCGAAAACTACGTTACATTTTCAATAAGATGAAATCAATACTAAACTTGTAAACGTTGACGAAATAAGCAGTTTACTAGCCGGAACATTGAAATATAATTTTTTGTTCAAAGTTGAAAAATCTTAGTATGGTGATTCTTTGCCTCCCTTTCCAAATTTAGAGACTAGCAAATTTCAGAAAACGTACTCCATTTAATATCAAGTTTAGTGGCGTAATTGCTTTTTTAATTACTTTTTTCAAAGATGAAGAAATTGACGAACGAAAGGTAAAAAACGTGGTTGACGGATTAGTAAGGTGAAAAATTAAAAAAAGAAAACATGAAAAAACTTGAGGAAATTTGGAATAAATGGACTAAAAACGTTGTCCACCACGGTTTTTATCTTTCCTTCATCAATTTCTTCATCTTTGAAAAAAAAAAAAAAAAAAAGAAGCAATTACGCCTCTTGAAAGAATTAAATGGAGCACGTTTTCTGAAATTTGCTGGTCTCTAAATTTGGAAATGGAGGCATAGAATCACCATACTAAGATTTTTCAACTTTTAACAAAAAATTATTTTTCAATGTACCGGCTAGTAAACAGCTTATTTCGTCAACGTTTGTTTGTAAGTTTATTATTGATCACATCTTATTGGAAATTTAACGTTGTTTTCAGGGGAATCAACAGATTTCAGGAGTTATGAATTGTTTATTGAAGCAAAGCGGTGAAAAGTGAAATAACTCCGAATCTGTTGGGATTAGGACAATAGTTAATTAGAACTTTTTGGTTCCATTTTAAATGTAGAACCTACTGGCAAAGTTTGTAACGCGAGTAGCAGAACACCCTGTAAAGAAAATCCGAGATGTCATCTACTAACCATATTCAGTTTACATAAAACAAAAGTTTATAGTTTCTTAATAAACAATAGTACTACTTAGAAAGTTGAATTTTTTTTAAACACCAGGATTAGTGGGGATCCATCTAATTATTTTAACTGTTTTCAGAAAATAATCAATCGAGAAATCATCGAACGATTTCTCATCCAAAATGTGGTTATCGATGTGTCATCTTTGTTAGCTATTTTAAGTGAAACGTGACTTTGTGACAGTACATAAACATGTCAAAAATTGGGTCACCCACCAACTCATTCAGAAGAAGAAAAAAAAGAAGGAAAGAAAAGACGAAGGACGACAAATGGTAGCAGCGCCATGTTAGTCATATTCCCATGGGCCCGGCCATCTTGTCGAGTAAATCATACTCAAAAGACGTGTCCGGGCGTAGGTGTAAAAATGGCTACCGGGTTCTTATCCTTGCATCTCACGACTCTCCCCCCGGGATATGACGGGAATCCGCTCTCAATTAAGTTTTGAAGAGCCGTGGG
The DNA here is from genome assembly GCA_039619505.1 of Cimex hemipterus. Taxonomy (NCBI): domain Eukaryota; kingdom Metazoa; phylum Arthropoda; class Insecta; order Hemiptera; family Cimicidae; genus Cimex; species Cimex hemipterus. The sequence continues at coordinate 15,108,464 of CM077111.1, read as the reverse complement.
TGAGATACTCCCGACAGATAGCTACCAGCTACTGGTCAGATCCTATCTCATCCACTACCATTAGACTATCGTTACACACATGTAAAGATTAAACTACTGGTCTAAGGCCACTCCCAACAAACTTTTTACCTCTTTCGGAGCTGTCTGTTTCAAAACGTGTAATTCTGAGAATATAGAATACATTGTTGTTGACCGGGTACCCGTGTTTTATGAAGAAAAAAAACAGGATCGGTTCTAAATTGACTTAATGATTGAATTATTCAAATATATGATAATTATATGTTTTTCAATGATATGAAAAATATTAGAACATTTCATTAGTGGTTGTTTTTTAATGAGCTTTACATCGGTGAAGCGTAATTCCTATGTAGATGTTGACACAAATTCGGTCGGAACGATTTGCATCACAAGGTGAACGATCCTACGAAAAAAAGAATGTTTTATCAATTTGTCGCAATTACAAATCGAATTCTGCCAACTTTTTCTTTTACAAAATGGACATAATTAGAACATCGATTTTTAAAAGGATGTTTTCAGCATCGATGGACGAAGATGGTACCTCAGTGTCACAAGATAAGACACTAAAGCGGCCCATATACGCTCAATATTATTGCGCAATATTTAGGTTTGTGCAATATAGTTGATCGTGTGTAGTCGAAATTGAAAGATTGTGCAATATATTGTGCTAAATTCAAATCCTTGAAAATATATTGTGCAATATCCCATTAGTCAGTATCAACACGTCGTCATGGCTGCCAAGGAAGCTGATAAGCAATTCATTTTCGAATTCATTGACGTTTATCGTGGCCTTCCAGAACATCTTTGAAACCAGTCGATAAAATAGGTGCAGCTGGGGCAGTCGAGCTCAAGAAAATGGATCCATAGCAACAATTGTTTGCTAAAAAGGCCAAATTATTTTTGAGGGAAAAATGGGGACCTTACACCGTACTTCAGTGGAAATTAACGCTTCACGTGTCTCTACCCCGTATTCTGTTCAGTCCCTCCCGTCATTGGGTCATCCCTATGCCGGAGATAAATTTAGGAGAACCCTCACCCCAAGAGCCTTTTTCGCTACTTTTCGCTAAACCTTTTTTTGTTTCTTATTACTCGGCATAGTTTTTGTTTCTTTCGTCATTTGTTTTTTCGTTCATGAAATTCTGGTTGGATCTAATTGCACAATGTATTGCCTTGAAGGTTGTACGTCTGTGCTCGCGATTGTGCAATATATTGCACAACTATCAATATTGCCTGCATACGATAGTTTATTGCACAAATCAAAATATTGCGCAATAATATTGACTGTGTATGGACGCCTTCAAAATAATTTCAAGTATTACCTGTACTACATTTGTCCAAATAGTTTAACAGTTAAAGAAACGGCATACATAATCACCAACATTTTGGTAAGTACCACATGTTGAATATAATATAAACTTTGGTGAGAAATGAAAAAAAAAATAGGTGATATATTTCGATCTATTAGTTTTATCAATATTTTGTTTAACTTGGTATTTTCATTAATTTTACAAATCCGATTGCCATTAGAAATGGTACAAATATGTGTTTGGGATCTGGTTTGGCCAAGCTTTTGGCCTGTGTAAGTCCATCATCAGGGCGGCATCTTATTTCTTTTATGAACATTGCAGAATGACCACAAAAAAAAAAGAAAAAAAAATGAATAAAAAGGTATGTTTTTCATACAACCAGCACCTCAAAATAAACAAAAAGAAAAATAACCCAGAACAAGTGGGAGATTTTCAAAAAACGACAGTACAGAATTCATGAGGTCCGGAGGCTGATACTGGTCTTTTACAAAATCTTCGATTGTTGTTTTAATTTTTGTAAATTTAATGGTAGACCCAAATAACTAATGAATTCAATTAGTAAATTTTATATTCTGGATTGTCAATACGTCACACACTATAAAATCAATTAGTATGTCCATTATAAAGGGACTAAACATTAAAAAAAAATGGATAGAATGAATATGTCATATGTTGTTCATAAATATGGAAAAAATACATAACCAACAAAAAGATGTCTAATAAAAAAACCGTTGAATTCAATAAACCTCCTTAGCCGTGTTACAACCAGAAGGGAGAAAAATTGAGCTGCAGGAAAAGAATACTCAGTACTCTTCCATTCCATTAAATATGTATATATCTTTTCAAGAATCTGAAACGTTCTCGTGCAAGCAGACAATTTTTCCTTCGTAAAATTTATAGGTGGTATTTACATACGCCGGTAGATCTTGGCGTGTTTTATCATTCCTCCTCCCTCCGTACGTCATGGTTTTGTTTTACGGCCGGCCCGCAACTCTCGGAGGAAGGGGCTTGAAATGTAACTGACCCTCTGCCCGATCAATCCACCTGGTACTTGTCACCTGCTCGTCTCACGCGACCATCTCACGTTCTATTAATTATGATTCAAAGGATCATTGACTTATATTGCCTCCTGGTTTGAAGAGAAGCACTTATACCCTAGAGATGATTACTCATTCAAGCTTACTCATTTTCAACTTTTAAGAATTTTGTTTTAAGATAAAATGCCTCTAAAAGACGTTAGTATTTGATCGGTGGTCGGCTTGTAGGAAATTTGTGTACAGTTTCGAGTACTGTTTCATCAAGCCACTTTCCATCCTAAGTGATGAAGCAAATAATTTCTCCTGGAAGTGTACAATCTAAAAATATATTATAAACGAGGACATATCAAGAATATAAAATTTGAGGTAGATGACTCATACGACGAACACGGTCCTAGTTGCTTGACGCAGTACATATACGTTTCGAGCTATTTCAAACCCGCCGACATCGTGTTGCACCAATGTTATAAAAAACTATTGAATATAGAATTGGCGAAGTAACGATATCTGAATATTAAAAGAACTCACGTAGTCAGTTTTTCGTCAAATAAGTATTTTAATTTTTTATGCTTTAAAAAAAAGAGAAACTAAAAATAATTAATTTGAAGTTTAATATTAACAGGTTTAATTTCAAATTTAAAAAAAGCCCATTTAACGGCAAAAAGGGGTAATTAAAAGGTAAAAGAAGGTTAATTTAAAGTTAAAAAGGTTAATATGAAATGAAAGTGTAAATCTGAACATCAAAAGCCTGAATTAAAAGAAGTTCATATGAAATTCAAAAGGGTTAATTTGACATTTTAGAGTTAATTTGAAGTTAAAAAAGTTAATATGAAATTCAAAAGAGTTAATTTGATGTTAAACGGGCTAATATGAAATGAAAGTGTAAATCTGAAGATAAACAGGCGAAATTAAAAAAAAAGTTCGTATGACATTCAAAAGGATTAATTTGAAATTAGAAAGAGTTAATTTGATGTTAAAAAAGATCAAGGTTTAATTTGAAATTTAAGTCCATTTAAAAGTAAAAATGAGTTAATTAAAAATTTTAAAGAAGGTTAATTTTATTTGAATTTAAAAAGAGTTAATGTGATGGTGAAAATGTTCAAGTTTAAATTAAAAAAGATTAATCATAAATTAAACATAGTTAATTTGATGTTAAAACGATAAATATGAAATGAAAGTGTAAATCTCAAGATAAATAGGCAGAATTTAAAAAAAATTCATATGAAATTAAAAAGGGTTAATTTGAAATTAGAAAGAGTCAATTTAATGTTAAAAATGATCAATTTTAACATACAAAGTTTTATTTATACATTAAAAAAGGTTAATTTGAAATTAAAAATAGTTAATTTGAAGTTAAAAAAGGCTAATATGACATTTAAAAGAGTTAATGTGATGTTAAAAACTAATTTCAACTTTTAAATTTTAACAGAACTTTAAGAAAAGTTTATTAGGAAATTAAAAAAAGGTTAATTTGAAGTATAACAGGTTAGTACGAAATGAAAGTGTAAATCTGAAGAAAAGAGGGCTGAATTAAAAAACACAGTTGATATGAATTTATAAAGGATTAATATGAAACTTAAAAGAAGTTACTTTGATGTTAAAAATGATCATTTTTATATTAAAAAGGATAATTAATAAGGAAATTAAAAAAGGTTCAATTTGAAATTAACCATAGTTAATTTGAAGTTAAAAATGATTGATTTGAATTTAAAAAAATAATTTTAAATGTGTATTTAAAAAAATACTTTGAAATTAAAAAGGGTTAATTTGACAGAAAAATGCAATAACCTTAGAGTTTTTATACTTTACCCTTTATGACTACAAATTAACCTTTTACTTTCTAATTACCATTTTTTACAAATTAGTAGAAAAATCATCTGATTTTAAATTAAATTTTATAAGAAACACTCCATCTCAAATTAAAAGATAAATTGTAATTGTCATATTTAATGTTATATAACTTTTCCTTAATTAATTTCTATATTGTCTTCTAAAGAGCTCATTTATATGAAATGTTCCTTCAGTTTTTGTAATGCATTAATAAAAGGTCAATTTGAAAGTTTAAAAAAAATGTTAATTTGAAAATTAAAAAGTTTTACTTGAGATAAAAGAAGTTAAAAGAATTAAGGTAAAAAAATTAAGTAAATATTTATAATCATAATCTCACATAGAATTGCAATTATATTTTTGCGATGAAAGATCTGGGATGATTTAGTATTTTAGTTGACAGCATTTATAACTTATGTAAGGATTTTATGTAACGAAATCAGTGGGGGAGGAATGCTTTTCTGCCTTTGAATTTAGAAAGTAAAGGACGCAATGGTTAACGCGCTCATAAGGTTCCCGGGTTCAAATCCAGTGGCCCTCCATCGAACTCGGCATACTTTGAAATGAAATTTTTTCAAAAACACCCCCGGGATTTGTATGACCTCTGCTGTTGCGAACCCTCGTAAAATAAATTAATATAAACAAACAACTGAGGTTTCGAGGACACACGTATTTGGAGGTCTGTGTGGTAGGCGGCTTGGTAGAATAAATTAATTAGGCATTTTTTCTAATTCAACCTTTTTCGAAGTTAATTGAAGCCTCTTTAATTAGTTAGGATAAAAAAATAAGTAAGCCAACAAAGATTTAATATACAGGATCTAACGTAAAAGTCGGCTGGACAGACGGTACCACAGCATGCTTTTAAAGCAAAAACATGTACACAGTCAAGTTGTAAATAAACCGTTCTATCTATATATCTTCCATACCTTTCAAAACGGCTACATTAAGTGAAATAAAGCCATCAGTTACGCGCATAAACGAAATAAGCCTTGCGTATAGATTCAATAAGAGATAATACTCGCAATAAAATATTTTTTTCTTCCGGCTTCCGGCCAAAAAAGAGAAAGGTGATAAGATAAACACTTCGATGGTCCCATTTCACAATTAAAGAAGGGAACACCTGCCAGTGGATGGTCTTCGGTTCATTATATTTCACCGTCACAATGTATTAACTACTCATAATTCATGGAGATAAACGAACATTTTAAAAGTTATGATCTTATACAAATTATTATCGGCCAAATGGTTATTGGGATGATGGGAATTCAGACTGTCGAGGTGTATACTAAAAATTAAATCCGTTGTACTTACGCCCTTAAGATGTCAAGATGAAACGTCGCCAATTGATGATGAACAGGAGTCCATAAGAAACGGTACATGAAAACATAAAAAAAAGAAACTTTTAGAAACGTTGACAACAATGGATTAATTATACATAAACTTAAAGTACTTAAATAAAACACGCGTAGTGATAACATATTTATTTACACCTGCACCAATTGATTCGTTTAAGTAGTTTATACCAGCTTAAAAGTCAGTCCTATCTGTTGGTGTAAATTTCTCTTATTGTCACTTAAGAGATTGCTAGGTGATGCTTCGGTTATCTGCAATGGGGCACGATGTTTTTATCGTGGTGTTTTGATAAAATTTCTTGTAAATGTTTTTGGTTACTTTAAGGCTATACTGGATAGTAAGGTTTGGAATGGTGACATTGGATATGTAAAACGTAGGTTAGTACGTTGGTTCATCCGACATCATCAGTTCGAGGCATCGGTCCAGCAGTCTAGTCTTGTTAGTCGTTTGCATTGATTTTATGCAAGCCGGTTTATCAACGTATAGCACTAGGAAGGAGAAGAATGGATATTATTACAGTAGTGCTTTTGCTTCGTTTTGCCACTGTTTGAATTATTGTTCAAATGATGTGACCTCCGTTGAGATGACGGGAAATTTATAGGGCAAAAGATAGCTGAAGATCTTCAGCTTGAGTTGCTGAAAGAAAAGTTTCGAAAAGAAAAGGAATATCTCCTGAATACATGGTGATTCTTGGGGTACCCTTGCATCTTTGGAAAAGGTGATTGTTGGAGAAGCTATGATGACTTAAATGTGTCTGGCGGTTAAATAGGAATCGTTTGTTTGGGTTTATTGTTACAACTTGTCTTACATGATATAACCCATCTAGCAGACTAAACAATCTGAAGGGATACTATCGTAGTAGATTGAGCATTTGTTATCCTTCGTAGGGAAATAATGACGTTTACGGTTAGGTCTATCATAAGTTTCCAGAACAGCCCGACGTGCATCTAAGTCTTCACACCTTGGAATACACGGGAGAAACAATTTTCTCTCAAGACCAAGTGATGCAGATGAATCATGCAATGAATTATGTCAATCAAATTATCCAAACGCAATATAATCATAAGTACTCACGCATGGATCCTGAAGAAGAGCAACAGCACATGAAACAAAAAAAATTGAATAATTAATTTAAAAATAAAGCAATTAGTATTTAAACAAAAAGAATACAACGTATATACAAATTTAAGTAACAATAAATACGTTTTGTACATTTAGATAAAAGGTTTTCCTCGTGTTTGGTGAACATACGAGATCACATTTCAGTATCAACTAAATTGAAATTACCGAACAATTCAACGATAAACTCCTGATGAACGATTGTAACTGTAAGGCTGGTCACTTTGGGATCATCTTGGTACAACAATTCTCGATCATTTGTTATGATAAACGCGTTTGTTGCGTGAGATGCGGCCTGGTGTGGCGTAGGTATTAGAAAAACGTATTCTTTATCGTGTCAACGTTTCGATCATCATTGAGATCATCTTCAGGGCCTGAGATTTATATACATTGTTTAAATTTTACAAATACATGTAGGGTGCAAAAAAATGAATTTATACAATGCTAGAAATTTTAGATTAAGATAAAAAATTGAAAATAAATAATTTAAAAAATTAAATATTTATTTTATTTGTAAATTTATTTATTTTTTTAATTAAAAATTTTCTCACAGCAGAATACATTTTTTTCACATCCTACATG
>CM077111.1:14956305-15091221 GCA_039619505.1 Cimex hemipterus | reverse complement strand
TCCTTTGCGTGAAATATGACTACAAGGTGCTTGAAAGCTTGAGGTCTTTATAAAGCCAGCGGTTCCGTCGGCCCCTACTCAATCTCGGGCAGGCCCCAGCGGGGCTCATCTCCTCTAAAGGTCACGGGGCCCAGGACTTCTCAGAAATAAAAACAAGACAACAGCGGAAAGGAAACACACGGACAGAGGCAATAAATAGAACCCGGGAACTGCCGACCTCGAAATATTTAATAGTCTCGGGTATTATGGAACGAGGATTGATATTTACCCAGGATATTTACGATTTAAGCCCATTGTGAACTCTTAATAATATCCATTTTACCTCTTTCAGCAGGTTTTGTTTTTATTCACGAGAAACAAACCACTGATATGGCAGTAAATGTAGGGGTTTTTTTTGTATAACAAAAAACTGGCTTCTTACAGTAGCATCGGGTTATTTATATCACCTTAGCATAATTTAGTATTTATCAGTTGGAAATATATGCGATGCAAATGCCGTCAAACTTCCGCTGCTATTTTTTCACAGTACAACATAAAACTATGGAATATTTATCTATTTATTATAAAAAATTACGGTCATTTGAGGAAACTAGGTACTTTGTGACCCTCTGCTCGTTATCTATGTTAATAGCTACGGCATAATTTATATTAATATATTCGTACGATTTGCAGAGAAAGCTCGGATTTTTGGACCTTGTAGGCGAACACGACTTACAAGAAACGGGAGCCGAACATCCTCAAGTATCGGGGGTCTGATGATATCTTTTCTGAAGACCCGTTTAGAACGGCTTGTTAGAATGGAATCATCGTCAAACCGAGCAGGCCTATAAATCATTTCGCGATCATTGTCACGTTATTTATTCGAATATTTCCGAGACCTTATGACCGCGGTGCGCCGGTATCAAAAGGTCCATAATAAAAATAATGGCATTACGGCTATTGTTCCTTCGTCGTAACCCCGTTTAATGACCCCACCATCATCAAACAAAGAACGATTATCTTATTTATGAGAAGTTCATGAACGGTTGATGTTTTATATCCTGTTGTCTTCGCCCATTAGCAGACTGATGGTATCTCTATTGAAAATTATTTATTTTGAGTCGGAGGAAACAATAAAATTATTAGCTAGCTTCATCAACTTAGAATTCTTGGTGGATAAACAAAAGAAATAACTCCTTTGAATAAAAAATGAACTATACCGTCCTTTATTCTCCTAGGTTATTCGACTAAGGAATACCGTTAAGTCCCAAACACAAACGATTTGAGTTAAAAAAGTTAAAAAATAGCAACAAATGCAGCAACCAACATAAACTAAAAAATTTAGTCGAGATGTCAGGACGAATCATACGAGGATGTTGGATACTAGGACGTACCAGCCTTCTGGCAGCCGCTCTGTAGTAACACTATACACGACCTTTCTTAATGAAATATTTTTTGTACCTGTTCCATCAATTATATCCATTCAGAAATTGATCATTGTTTTAAATAGTATTTCGCAAATGAACAGTGGTCATACTGGTGCTGATGATCTCCTTTTAGTCCATCAACCTCTCCTATATCATCCATCCAAGGGTGGAATATTGTCAGACTGACAGCATGTTGGCGTTAGGATTGGGGGTTATTCCACTAGGTGTCAACATAATGCTAATTTTTTCAATTTTTTTTCTTTTGGTAGCCCGGAACTTCACAGGGATATGGTCATACCGACGCTGCGACAGTTTGTTCCCTATTCTTACTTATCCAAGAGTACAGTCACCTATGTACATGATTTTTTTTATCTGTTGAAAATATAGCTTGAGCCCAGCTTGGCAGCACGTGAGGTTTGTTCGGTGTGGTGCAGAAGTCTTTTGTCTGAATCTGTTCCATTGGGTATCAGCTGTTAACATAATCCATTGAGCAACTGTACGGTAGATATGTTGAAAAAAGTAAGAGTTTTTGTAAAAAAAGCTTAGTACCTAAAATTCTGTAATTTGGTCATTTCCGATAACTTTAGTCTCCCAATCGCAGCTTGATCTGTAAAACGCGTTCGGATTTTTCTTCGTTTTTGGGTCTGTCTTTCGTCCGTCCTGGTATAGTAATCTCTTTGCTCTTTAATAAACCTAAGAGAACCGGCATACCAAAATAACACTAACATGTAAGTCCATTAATGAAAATGGTGAAAGTCTGGCCGACCAAAATTATTTCGGCATCATTGATGATATTTGCTTGAACACCCATTTTCTGAAGGTGGTAAACCAAGGTGCTTTGCCATGTGAGACCGTTTAAGTCTGTGGACATCAAGATCTGACAATGGATTTAGAATTGTTATGCCGCAAGACACCCTGGCATGGATCCCTGGACATTCGGAGCATAGAGGCAACTAAAAGGTTGACATGTTGGCCAAAATGGGAGCCACTGGACTCTGGAACCATACTGTGTCCTAGCATCTTACCACAAAAGAAGATATGAGGACAAAACCTGGTGGAACAATACCACAAGTATGAGGCAAGCAAAGAGATTCATACAAGGATGATCCGCAAAACTTACAAAAGGATCACTGAAGGCAACCGCGGCCGAACAGGATTCTGGTAGGACTCCTAACAAGGCACTACCACTTAAGAATGCACATGCTTCGGATAGGAGTACAGACAAAAGCAACACTGTGCAGATACTGCCAGGAAGGTAAGAAGACCGTAGAACACATTTTATGTTTCTGTGAAGGTCTATGTGGGTGCAGGTTCTTGCCACTAGGACAAGTAAAACCACAAGCAAGATCCCAAACCAAGGAACCACTGCCGAAGCTGTGTTGGCTGGTTATAGCCTGAAGCTTGTCAGTGAGTTATAATTAACAGAGGAGCACAATAGATCGCTTTTGATCGAGGTGATGTAGGCCTTATGCCCTTCTCTCTTATCCCAATGAGACAATGAAGAATTCAGTTTCCAAATGTAACAGTCAAAAGAGATAGATTTATGACCAAAGAAGGTAAAACTACCATTCTCCGTGCAGTCTGCAGTATGAAGATCCTGAATTTGGTCGTTACCGATCATCGGTCAGCCTATCGCCGCTAGGTGGGTCTGTCTGACGCGTTTCTGCACCTCCCTTTCTTCACTGAGTCTGGATGAAACTCCCTTTTTTAATAAGGCCAGGAGGGTGGGGAAGGTGTTTGTTTCCAATAAGTCGACCGTACCTTAGACAAGACCGAGACGAGAAAACAGAGACTAGGCAAGGAAAATGCTGTGGTACCTATTAAAGCCATTCTTCAAAAATGAAACCGTCGATGAAATCTCAGAAATTACCGTAAATTTAATTTTAAAAGTAAACGTAGTTAGAGGAAAAGGTAGGAAAAAAATCGTTCAGACTGTCCATGGGAATTGGCAGGTGAGCGTCCAGGTCAATGCTACATGCGAATTCATCGATTCACAAAAAATTTAAAATCTTAATGGCGACATTCCTCTCTATTGTAGCCCCTTTGCATTATTTATTCTCGATGTGTTTTTCTAATTGAATTATTACCATGTTATTTAGTATTATCCCGGACTCCTGAACGAGATAAAAACGACATAACTGAGTTTTGAAGTCGCATTTATGAGTCATTCGTGTCCATTGTTCTAAGATGAAATGAGAAAAAGTACGAATTATTATGCGAGACGCGATCCATTGGGTTTTTAAAATAACTTTGAATGTATTTTGTTGAAAGAGCTAGAATCTCAATGGGAGGCATGATTCATCGCTGGACCCACCCATCAGCCGTTTCCTACGCGTAATAAATTAATTTCCAGTACAGTTTCCCTGCGGGGTGATCTATCGGAAATTAAAGGGTGATATTTGAATACTGGGAGTGGGCGTGGATCGTATTTTTTGTGAAGAAAGATAAATACTCGTTGGGCTTGGCTTCGACATCTGTTCTTCATAATGCCTGAGGCACCTGTGGATCAGACTTGTCACGGCACGTGTGTTCAAACAGATAAAATTAGCATCTGAACCCAAGGAGACAAGGGAGTGGAAAAGACGAACATTTGTAGTCACAATGTCGACTTTATAATGATAGATGCGAGGGACAATTATGAGGGAACAACTAGAATCGGGCAGATGCGGAGGAAGTGTTTAGCTTCACACGGCGTGTCTCCATGTTTGATTCATTAGTTGTGTTCAAAAATAGTTGATCCGATTAACTATGAAATGTTTTACCCATATCTTTTCTACCGTTTAGGTAAAGGAAAAACGGCATTTTTACAGTGCTTGTTCAACTAGATCACTTAGTCTGCAGTGTCATTTCCATCGCGAAATTAATAAGACAAATCGCGCAGGAGTATTAAACACGGAAAAAGGGGTTCTGATAACGTGAGTAGATGTTGACATGAAGAGGAATAGAAATGTCTCTTAGATCCTTGTCCAATTTACGGTGTACATCGATAGTCGTGTCGGGTTGGTTTCTAACACTTGGCCTTCCATCGAGTTCTACCGTTTATTAAGTTGTACAATGTTTTTCCTTCATTACAGACTTTTTTTTTTCAGTTACACTTTGAACAGCTTAAACCGAGGGATTACAGTTTTTTTTCCCGTTAAAGACGATTATAAATCGGGCCGGGTTGTCAGAGGAAAAGTGGCGTTCTCGCGAAAAGGGGCCCGACCTTGCGACAATAACCGAACGCAAATCACTCACCCTTCTAGGTTAATTGCAGTCGTTATTTTGCCGACGAGTAAATTGATGTTGTATATAAACCCGGTTTGAGACATCGGCGGAAGGCTACAACGGTCGAGACCGCATTATTTCTAGTAAATAAACAACCGTCCGGCCATTAGTGTGACAAGTTGAGTCAACAACGCGTCTTATTCTTGGAGCGGAGGTGTATATTAGAAGGAGACTATCGTTCTCCCAGGGGATGGGAAAATTTACCTTTCACATTCTTTTTTCGTCTTTCTTCCTTTCAGTTTAAGCATTATAATAATCTAGATAATTTTAGTCCTACTCTATGGGACGTTAACTAAATGCGAATTCGAATAGAGAAATGTCCCGTAAGATCGAGAACGCCACCTTCTTTCCTGAGCATGTTAAATGTTAATTTTTGCGCAATGCTGCGCGTGCCGTTTGGTAGAACCAAAAGTAAAGCTATAACTAATATGAAGGCTTGTTGTTCTTTGTTTTGGTTTTCTTTTGTGTTAAATTGTATGATGCCACAAGTTAATAAAAAAAAGGAAAATTACTCAACTCTTTAATTCAACATGCTATCTCGAAGTATCGAATGATCTAGTATCGAAAAGTACTAACAAATGACAATCTTCAATTCCTGCCGACATACCTAACCTGTATCCAAACGTTTAACAGCTTACAATTTTATAGGATAGGAGATAGTATATTATTCTGGATTAGAGTATAAGGACAGGTTAGAAATTAACAAGAAATGTATCGGTCTGATGGAATTAATGCGTATTTAAGAATAAAAACACGCTTAAACAGAAAACAGCTGATAACTCCATGGGTGCCATGTTAATTACGTACGCCCTAACGGATAACAAAGTAACTACATTTTCGACCTAACATTGGCCGATTCAAACATCATTTTTCTCCATCTAACTGGACTTAACAGAGTTATCACGGAAGCACAAAGATCGTGAATAACCGCAGTAAGTTAAGTATAATAGCCTAAAGAAAATCATATTTCTACATAAATCCGCGCATCATGCAATTGTATTTTCAAATGATCAAAGTTTCATGTACTCACATTCCAAGGTTGTTCTTTGTCCAAGAAGTCGGTAAATTTATTGTTTATTATTTCTTGAAATAGTTTATTTGCTAGATGTGCAGGATAACCCGAAATATCTTCTATCAGAATCGACGAAGGTTTCCAAATCATAGCTTCATAACTTATCTTATGAATGGGAGGAATTCTACTTTTGAACACCCGGTAAAGCTCTGGGTTTGAGGAAAGAAAGCTTGATACATTCGGGGGCGATTTCTTTTTAAGCCAGTACTTTTCCGTGTTAACAAACTAAGCCAAATGGCAAATTTTTGGAACAAGCGAAATTTCCGTATGATGTAGGTCTATGAGTTTATTGGTATTGAGCTTAATCCTCGTGCATTTCAGAGGAGGTTCACAATCTTCAGCCGACAATGCTACGAAAGGAGTACTCGGAAGGCTACCGAGGATATGTCGGAGACATTTTTGCTAACGAACCTGTTTACTTTTCCCAACATTGCATATGAGGCTTGAACGTACAACACTGGCACGAAATAGATTACAGCTCTTATTGTGGACCTGTAAATAGAAAGCCGATAGAGGGATCAACGACAGACAGATTAACTCTTTTAGGCAAGCCAGTCCTTGTGAAGGGGCAGATTACTGATTTAGACTCAGAAACATCTAGTCCATTTTCCCGTACCCAAATTGATAAAACGGCAACAAACCTGTCATTGAGTTGGAAATGGTATAAATGCATACGTCGTCAGCACATTGGGCGATTTTTATGTCTTCTGGCAGAATGTCGACCAAGTCGGCCACGTAGATGGAACACAAAAGCGGTCTCAAAATTTCCCCTTGAGGAATTCTTTTGTAGAAAGCCTTAAGTCCTAGCCCATTTAGGTCCATTTATTTTAAAAATAAGTCTTCGATCAGTCAGCAAAGCCATATGTTTTTAATAGGAAGAGGGGGTAAGCCAAAAGAAGAGAGCTAGGTCCCCAACCGGTGTAGATTAACTTTTCATAGGCTCCATTTATAAGACCTATGGAAAAAGGACCAGAACACTCTTATTTTTTGTTAAGGCAATGTAAACATAAACATCCAAAATTAAAAAAAGATGTACATCAAAATCATACTTATTTTTCCTAAATCCAAATTGAGATTGGGGGAACTGATAATTACATTCAAGGGATAATTCCAGACGCGCATTTATCATCCTCTCGTAGGTTTTTAGTACGCATGACATAAAAGAAATAGGTTGAAATTTCGCATTAATAAATATTTGCTTTTTTTTAGAGACCATAACTTGATCAGGAGTCTTCTTGAATAAAATAGTGGTCTATTCTTCCAATACAGCAAATAATGTTAAACGTTTATGGTTTTCTTGCCACTAGGGGGGAAAATATACGATTTAGTTCAGGGTCTCAAAATACTTAATTCAATCGAAGGAACGTAGAATTAAAAGCTCGGATTTAGTTGGTCGATCATAGATGGACGATTTGTGATTCTCTTATGAGTATAAAACGGCCATTTTGCAAGAAGCTCGAGTTGCAAATTCCCTCTGAAAGATAGTGGAAACAAGCGGAAAATGGCATTTGGCCGGCCTAAATGCAAATTGTACATTCGAACGACGGCTAGAAGAGTGTCCCGCGGGTATTTGTCATGTGGGAGCCCCGCGGAGCTGGAATCCCCTCGCGCAGGCATGATTTACGGCCCGGTTTCTAACTAAGCCCTATTTCATATTTCTGGTTATTTTATATTACAGAAGACGACGACGGTAGCGATGCGCCCGAGATACCCTCGCATTCTTCGACCCCGACCGGCAGTGACTTTTTTTAAGCCCTCTCCTCCGCCCCTGCGGCGGCACCAGGAGGATTTGATAAACTGGTGAGCTTTAAGCCCATTGTTTAACCCATGAGCACGAACAACAGGCTTTTTTTAATAAAAATATCCTGTACTCCTGTGAAAACAGGAGTTCTCCCCTTGTATATACGTACACATTTGAGAGACCACACTATGACCACATGGGAAACTTTTTTTTTGTATTTTTTATGCCAATTACATTAAGGGCAAAGTAGTATACTTCTTAAGAAATACAGTAATAAAAAAGTTATTAAAATTTAAACGAATATACAAAACTGGCCAAAAATAACTGTTTCAGCGTGAGGTGCGGCAATGTTCTCGGATATCAAACAGTTTCAAGGTAGTATCCTTGGTCTTATCCGATATGACATTTATACTGATGACCTACCAATATATCCTGACACGATTATTACCGCCTACGCGAACGATACCGCAATCCTACCCTCTAACTCAAATCCTGCCCAAGTTACCTCCAACATTCAGAAAGAGAAAAATGCACTCGGTGTACTTTTACGCTGAAAAAGCAGTCTTGCCCTCTTGTACATCAACAACAAAGAGATAGCAGTTTCCATACAAGTCAAATACATGGGACTATATCTCGGCAGCAGACTGACGTTGAACCCCCACACGAGGCTTAAAAAAACAGCAAGTTAATACACGATTTGGACTCCTACGAAGACTTCTAAGACCAAAATTGACTTTAACAATTAAGACAAAGCTAACCCTGTACAAGACTCTACTAAGACCAATATGGACATACAGAGTGGGACTGTGAGCTACCGCCACGCCTTGCAATGTCCAGCGCATCCAGTCCTTCCAATCGAAATGTTCTAGTTAAATGGTCAAAGAACGTTATTACGTCACTAGCCTCACTATCCAGAAAGACCTCAACGAAATGATCCAGTCCAGATTCCAAACCTTTCGAACCATCCTAACCGTACTGCTCGAACCTTCTCCACTTATTCTCGTCCTGATAATCCACCACGTCGCCCAGCGATGGCCTCGGGACCTCCTTGACCCCTAATCATACACACTGAGTACCAGTAATGGCTGGCTTCTCAAAGCATGTGTACTACCGGTGCACTGCTGGCATTAGTGCTGTGTGATATTCCCCCAATAATCATGTGTGCATATATGTGTAGTACACTATCATGTTAGGTAACAAATATTTTCTTTTAACTGTGCATGCGTGTAATTCATTAGCGTGCACGATTGCTAATCCTCAACATCCATAGAAAACTTTGGAGTACTGTGAATGTGATTTATCAGCCTGAAAGGAGAGTCTAATCACCAATTACTCCGAGAAATATTGAGAACTCTGAGGTCTGTGAATGTAAATTATTAGCGCGAATAGAGAGCTCTCCCTAATTACCTACATATCTCCCGTTTAGCTGATTATTGTAAAACCTTTAAGTAACCTATGACTTCCCAAACTAGAATCACAGTTAATCTAGAAACAAGCTATTAACTACTAATTACAGATCAATGCATTTGGATTTGGTAAACCAATTTGGACAGCATGTAATTGTGGTGAGCCATACAGGATATCGGCGGGTCCACTTTTGCAACTCACGCTGAGAGACGTAGTTGTATAAAATCCTTGAAACTGATGATGAGCTAGGGGCTCGAAATCCAGTTCGTTGAAAAACAGCTTACTCTGAGTACGAACTTATCTTTTTGTTTTAAACTACTGAACACCGCACTCACTCCATCATTCACCACTTATCCAAAAAGGAATTCCTTAAAAATTTACCTAGTCTCACAATAACATACTTATTCCCAATTATTTGTTCAACTTGTTTAGGAAGATCCAGGTCCATCCCGTAATCTGAAACGAAGGTGACCCAAAAGTTAAAAATAAAGTCACACGAGCAAAAACCTTGTACCTTGGTAAGGTAAAACCAACTCATCATTAGTGTGGGTTTTTTATGTTTTTATTTATACAAGTCGTGAATAAATGTATAAACTTTGACAGGAAGGATTGTTTATCGATTTACCATCATGATATCGTTTTTATATCTGGCCTGTAATCTACGTAATTGAGCGGACAAATCCACTCTTTTGTGCTTTTGAATAAATATGATAAACTGCAGCCGAAACGATCTCTGCATAAGCAGTAGGTCCAAGATGGAATAAAGGCGGCCACTTACAATATTGAAATATCACCGTAAATACCGTCGGTGCGGTCGTGAGGTCTCCAATTAACCGGAAATAAAAATTAAACAAACAGGAAAGGATATTGTTACGGGGTAATGAATCTGCAAATAGTCGGCCGGTCCACGTGTAACACGACAGACTGACAAATTATCGTCCAACATGAAAAAAAAAGGAAGAAAAGCAATTGGCAACATACCAGCAAATTATATGGTTTTGCCTTAACCTACATTTGTTCACCAGTAAGTAAATAATATAATTGGAATTAGCATTTAGATATGTGTTTTGGTTGTCCGGGTTTTGGCCTAGGTCTTATCTCCCACACGAGTACCACCGACAGTTCGGTCATTCACTACCCAAGGCATACAAGTTTTAAACGTAAATATTGGGTTGTCCGGAAAATAATGCAGGATTTTAAGTTTTCATTAAAAAAAATCTATATAAAATATTCTGTTTACGTTCACAGGATTACTCATTTGTATGAATGTCAACACTTATTAATCCTCTTCCAAATGATATTGTTTGTTTACCTCTGTAGCATTCCGCTACTTGGAAATGATTCAGTCATCCTTATAATGTCAAAGCGAGAATTTCGTACGATTTTCTTTTACGAGTTTAAACTCGGCCGAAGCGGAGCCCAAACGGCTAGAAACATTAACCAAGTCTGGGGCGAGGGTTGTGTTAATGAGTGCACTGTGCAAAGGTGGTTTAAAAAATTTCGGGAGGGAGATTTCAGCCTTGAAGATGAAGAAGGTCGTGGAAGGCCTTCCTCTCTTAATGATGATGTTCTGCGATCAGTGGTGGAAGAAAACCCCAAAACAACTGTTCGAGAACTTGCAGAGCAACTCAAAGTCAGTAAAACGACCGTCGCTGACCACCTCAAGGCGATTGGAAAAGTGAAAAAAAAAGGTAATGGTTACGGTATGGTGGGCTTCATTTGGTTTAATACACTACAGGTTCTTAAATCCTGGCGAAACCATCAATGCTGAATCATACTGTAACCAAATTAATACCATGCATCAGAAATTGGCAGTAATGAAGCCCTCTTTGGTCAATCGGAAAGGGCCCATTTTGTTGCATGACAACGCTCGACCACATGTGTCACGTGTAACGTCACAAAAATTATTGGAGCTTGGCTATGAAACTTTGCCTCACCCACCCTACTCTCCGGACCTCTCGCCTACTGACTACCATTTTTTTAGACACCTGGACCACTACTTACAACACATAATATTCAAAAATCAAACGGAACTGGAAAATGCATTTATTGACTTTATCAATTCTAAAAATTCTGAATTCTACTCAGACGGAATTAATAAGTTACCAACACGTTGGGAGAAATGTATTGAGAGTATGGGAAATTATTTTGATTAAAGAACATTGCTTTAAAGTAACTAGTTTCTTTTTTTTTTAATACCAAAATCCTGCATTATTTTCCGGACAACCCAATACATCACCAATTTAACTATAAATAGTACATTTTTTTATTAGACTGTAAATCAATAAAATCAAAAATATTTGGATACTGTAATCTATTTTCAGTTTACAATGAAGTCTCTTTCGTTTTTGAAACGTAAGGAGTGTTTATTTACAGGTCTGTTAGAGCTGTGTTAGCGCGGTTAGTATAGCCTGCCACCAGCCAATGTTTAAGGTTTGTTATTTGGGAACTAACAATACACTCACATTAGCATAATCTGGGAACTGATAGCCGAATTAGGAAACTTGATATCTTGAAAGTAAAACTATACTTAATTAGCTTAGTCTAGGTATGATAAGCAGATTTGCTAATTTAGAATTAGCATTACATTCACATTAGCATCCTACGGGAGAAGCCAGCCTGATTGGTAAGTATGCTATATTGAAACTAGCAATTCACTCACATTACCACAACCTGACAGCCCGACTTGGAAACGTTCTAACTTGCAAATACAACTATACTTAATTTGTTTAGTCTAGGTGTGATGAGCAGATTTGCTATTTTGAAATTAGCATCACACTCACATTAGCATAGCAAGGGAGACTTGATTGGCAAGTATGTTATGTTGAAACTAGCAATTCACTCGCATTAGCACAGTCCGGTACATGCCAACTGGATTGGGAATGTTATTTTGGAACTAATAACATACTCACATTAGCACAGATTGTAATGTTATATTCGTAATTCAACTGTGCTATTTTGCAATTGATAACAAACCCTAATTAGCATTGTCTGGGTTCTGATAGCCTGTTATACTTGGAACTATCAACACCATCTGGAGTATGCTAGCCAGTGTACAATCTGGAACTACCAACACAATTGCATTAGCACGTCTGCCAGCACGATTTGCAAGTATATTATTTTGAAACTAACTACACACTCACATTAGAACTATTTGAAGGAATCTGACAGCCAATGTCGAAGTGTGATATTTGGACATTAATAAGGCCTTCTAGCCAGGGGGCAACAGTTGAAAATTATTTTGTTGGTAACTAACCACCCGCTCTGATTAGCCCAGTCTGGGATCTGCAAACCAGTGTGCACAAATTTATTTTGAAAGTAACATCTCACTCAAATTATCACGGACTGTAGTATGATATTCGTAATTCAGGTAATCCATTTTGAAACTAATAACGAACTCATATTAGCACTGTCTGGAATCTGCTAGTAAGCATTCAAGCCTGCTATATTTTGGAACTAACAATACCATCTGGGGTGTGCTAGCACTACCAGCACAATTAAATAAGTACGTCCTAAATTAATAACTCACCCGAAGGACCAGAGTCAAATGTAGTCTAAGGGCTGCTAGCCAGGGGGCAACAGTTGAAATCTATGTTGTTTCGTAACTAACTACCCGCTCTGATTAGCACACTGTGGAGTCTACAAACCAGTGAACACGAGTGCTATTTTGGTACTAATCTGACACTCAATTTGTACGTTATTCATAATTCAAGTGTTCTATTTTGAAACTAATATGAAACTGTCTGGGATCTGTTAGTCAGCATTCAAACCGGCTATCTTTGGAACAAACAGCACAACCTGGGGTGTGCTACCAGTGTGCAATTGGGAAGTACCAACACGATTGCATTAGCATGTCTGGGACGAGCCAGCACAATTTGCAAGTATTTTATTTTCAAACAAATTACACACTCACATTAGAACTAGTTGGAGGAATCTGCAAGCCTGTGTGCCATTTTGGAACTAATAGTATCCTCACATAAGTGCAATTAGGGTCTGCTAGCCAATGCATTATTGCCCTAATTCATAATTTCTTTCCAAACGTAGACAAGCGTTGCTACTACGTGTTAGTTATTGTCGGCTATATGTGTGGGCAGGTCCTAGGTCAAACCTGAACGACCAAACCACATCATATTTTTAGATGACCTAAAAGCTAATTACAATTATATTATTTACTTACTTGTGTACAAATGTATGTTAAGGCAAAATCATATAATTCGGGGTTTGTTTTTTTGAGTTGAAGACACTGTTCTGATAATTTATCTATCAGATTCACATTGGTAGATTTTAGAGTCCTCTAACCACTGTGTTATTGTGCTAATTAATCAATTCTTTTCAAAGCTAGCCAAGTGTGACAACCACGTGTTACGTTTCTAATTGAAAGTATACAGATAATGACCAAGAATAAAGAAGCTACGTAAGGAAAGAAGGATTAAAAAGATAAAATCTATTTTTTATCAAAATTTCCATTGGAGAACTTTAAAAATCTAGCTACACTATCGTTTTTCTTTATTATTTTGCCAGCATATAAATTATCTTTTTGAAAATGTTGACAAATTTAGCAGACGGACTCATTTTTTTTTTTTAAGGACAGGATTGCGTCAATACTTCCATATTTATCTTCATGTTAGAATATTCATAAAATAAGATGTTTTGGGGTGTTTTTTTTAAATCGATTTTAAGTATTGTTTAAATATTCTGTTTGATAAAATTCAATTTAGAATGAACTGAACAAGGAAGTGGGCGCTATTAATAAATACTTCGCGAGAAAGCATGTCCATTCCATTACACATTCAAGTCAGCTCTTAAATTGTCTCGAAACCTTCGATAAGCCGGGAAAAAAAACACCCGAAGAACCGTTGAATACTGATCAAATCTATAAGAATGTCCGAGGTGGTTAAGTATTATCAGTTTCTTACGTTGTTTATATATTTGTAGACTGTAATATTAAATTAGTTTTTGAACAGATTATTGTTTCATTCCATGCACGACACCGGACGACCGCTAATCTCTTATAAAACGGGCAATATCGCTATTCTGGATCTGTGCGGACCGGGCAGGGATGTCGATAAATAATACACAATGGCGATCCGTATCTTCCGTCTCGTTAGATGTCCGAACCGGTCCCAGACCCAACCAATTAGTCTCATTAGCCGTAAATCGAAACTAATTTGTTGGTCTTCCTGTCGAAGGCGAAATAGCCATTTGACTTACCTACGACTTCTCTCAATTCCCGATGGGAGAGAATTTTTCTGACGTAAGTTTTCAATCTTGCCAAAATCGACAACTTCGGAACGAAAACTTAGAAAACCTAAGCCAAATCGGTTATTTTATCCCGCAATTCATTAAAGTTTATTATATTTATTATTAAAGATAGAAACATTTATTTCTAATAGCACAAACCATGTTTTATTTCTTGGTGCATAAACCAGCCAACGTAACCAGACACCGCGTGGTTTTGGGTTCAATTCATCCCCCGTCTGTTAATAAAATCGAGTCGGATTATTCCTGGATCAACAAATTAATCCTTTCTGACACTGTTTTCATTAGCCCAAGGGGAAAAAATGTCCCTTGACTGATTTACGGAACTCATAAAACGAGCGGAGACAACTTCAATTTAGAACAGCTCCAACAGTAAATAATGCCGGTATTTCTATATTTTTCGAAACGAGCCGGCCGGTCCAATTATTTTCTATGCTTTAAAGTTTTAAAATCGATTCGAACGATATTTCTTAAAGCACTATGAAGGGAATGATTTTATTTCTTAATAAGTGAAAAAAGAACTTCTGAAGTAGTACAAAAATGGATTCACTTTACTTTGAATGTGAGGTGATTAGTGACCGTTAATCGATAATTATTGAGATATCGTTAGATGCGGTCTGGTGTGATGTAGGTTTCAGTAAAACATTTTCTTTATCGTGCCAACGTTTCGATCTTTATTGAGATCATTTTCAGGGCTCAAAAGGCTCTTCAAAACGACATGCAAGAACGGCACAAGTACACAGAAGACAAAAACTTTGAGCCCTGAAGATGATGTCAACAAAGATCGAAACGTGCGACGATAAAGAAAATGTTTCTCTAAAGCCTACATCATACCAGACCGCATTTCACGATATCTGAATAATTAATGAATAGGACAACAGCTATCAACCAGAAAACTTTTTGTTGAAATGCTGACAGCGCAAGGCCCTGAAGATGATCTCAATAAAGGTCGAAACGCTGACAAGATAAAGAAAATGTTTTTCTAAAGCCTACGTCATACCAGACCGCACCTCACGATATTTGAATAATTTTACTTTTAATAAGTGTTCGGCATTTTTGACCTAATCTTTTGATAGAAATTCATCCTTCGTCGATCGCTGAATAGCTTCAGGATTTTCTTGAAAGTATATTTCTAATATACGCCAGTTTATTCCTTCGGCGATGGGCGTACAACATTCATAAAATTTGTTCTTTAAACTCCCTCCACAAAAATTCGCCAATAGGGCTAATTAGAATTAACAAACAAAAAATAAGAAAAAATATCCTTTATCAATTTCGATATCGGACTAAAAAATAAAGAATAACTAAAATAACAGAAATTTCGTTTTTAGTCTAGACCCCAACCGTGAGCTTCACCAATTACTTCCTAACGAAGAGTCATACTCATTTTTTCTATGGTTTTCCTATATACTTTTTTTCAAATTTTTGGCAGTGTAAGATTTGCTCACTTATCTGTATCATTTGGTGTTCAGAACAAACTGGGGCAAAAAGTTTTGGCGTCTGAAATCTTAGCAACATCTTGAACAATGTGCCAGAGACATAAAAAGGCTAGGAATACATTCCCGGAAGATAGATATTTTCTTTGACGGCCAGGCAGCTCTCAAGGCCTTCCTCATGCGAGATGAAAGCAGTGTTTGGAAAAGCATGGACGTCCAGAACCCTACTGTCTAACAGTTGGCAACGAAAGAGGGAACTTAAAATGAATTTTTTTCAGTCTAAAACCCGGTGATCAATACCGTAGGTGTGAAGGTCGCAGAAGAGATTCATAGGATGATACGAAAAACTTTCAAAATAATTACTGGAAGGCAACTGCGACCTAACAAGGATTCTGGTTGGACTCCTGACAGGGCATTGCCACAAAAGAAAGCACATGCAGCAGATAGGAGTAAAGACCGAAGAAACACTGTACAGATACTGTCAGGAAGAGGAGACCAGAACACATTTTATGTTTCTTCGAAGGTCTGCGTAGGTGCAGGTTCTTGCAACTAGGACAAGAAAAACCAAAAGGAAGATCCTACCCAAGAACCACTACCGAATCTGAGGAGGCTGGCCGACTATGTAAAATTAATCGTTGGGATTATGTAAATGATAAGGATTAATAGATTTTGTTTATTCATTTTTCTAATGTTTCAAACTCTAACGGTGATTGAACGATACATGCATATACCGTGGAACCCGTTTGTCCCTTAACGGAAAGTATAATTCAAAAATTGTATGTGTGTTTTAACAATCTTGATATTATAAATTGGTGAGGGCCAATAAAAATAAATAATAGGAGTGTAGATTTCGCTAAGAAACCCGATTCCGGTGGCTTTTAAAAAGAAAAAGAAAAAACGAGAAGTTTTGAATTTGATAAATTTCTAGATGAAATGTTGTCGTAAATAATCAAGACCACTTTCGAAGCGCGTCGAAAAATGTGGCCCAGTGGGGTTCACCATTCACTAAAACGTAGTCAGCCCCGTGATATATAAAAGTTATTCATAAGCGGCCGAAACGACCCAGTAAACCATGAACACGTGACTCTATAAACAACGAGGGACCGGAGGACGGAGGAGGAGGGAATGTGGACCTGGGAGGTTGGGAAGGAGAACAGCCGGTTGTAGAGAAATAAAAGGGGAAAAATAAAAAGAAGACGAGGGTAATGTATTGCTTCCTCGGACCTCGGTCGACGCGACGTCCGGAGGCGAGCTGTGACCAATTAACAACGGTGCTAATTGAGTAGATCGACAATATCCTTCATCTCTTTCCATTTCCAATTAGGGGTGTATCAGTTGACAATCATTTTGAGAAAATAGAGTGATATCGTAAAAACAAAATCGTAAAATTAATCGATCCTTGGTGGCTGCTTTAGTGATTTTTAAAACAAGTTTGCACAAATGTACTCGGGAACTAAACGAAAAAAAAAGAAAATACGCTTTTCTACATAATGATTTACATAAAAACTTTTCCTATTAATTAGACTAGCTGTAGTTATGGGGTATTTCATTTTTACTAATGAAACTTAAAAAAAAAGCGATCAGCTTCAGTTTTGTAATATAAGTTCCTATCGTTTTTCAATAATTCGATTTTATCCAAGCTGTCTGAAATAATGTGTTGTCATTATTGTTTACAAATGGTAATGACAATCACAGTGCGGGTCCTTTACACATCGGTTACATACGAATTTAGGGGGAGAAAACTTGTGGGAAACGCAGCGACCCACTGTTCACGTCTTCAAAAGACGGACATCCCTAGGAGGTGATTTTGTGCATTTGCTGAAAGCAGCTTTTTAACGAACTTATTCCGCCCAACCAAACAATTTTATTTCATACTTCGCACAATTTGACCCATTAAAGTCTTTACAGAGCAAAATCCTCCGAAAATCTTTAACCAAAAGGTGTATTAAATAACAGGGAATTAATGAGCATTTGGAGAGATTGAAAGGAGTTGCTTTATAGTTTCTTTGGCTCGTCCAAGCCGATAATTCTATTTCAGTGGACAATAGAATTTATAATTGACTATAAAATTAATATTGACTGTTAGTTTTCTCGGATCCCACGAGGATAGTTTGATTTGGAAGATGCAAACCGCTCTGGTCATCCTTTAAATATAATTGGTCAGTAAATTCAAAATTTTGTCAGGAATAACCTACCCTCATCAACTGCTGGAGGCATTACAAAGCCATATTACCGATTCATTTTTCATGTTAAACGAAAGAAGTATAAAACAGGTGGATTTGTTTATCGGAGGAATATATGGGTTTGTCATATGTTGGCTGGGAAAAATTTGTTGGCACCCATTCCCATCTGCGATTCCCTCCTAAACTATAATGTAAACGAACCATTTGTAGAAAGATTAATCACTGGGGGAAAAGTGATTCCTTTATAACAAATTTTTAGAGAGGAAAATCCTGGGGAAAACATTTATAACAATTCCAAAATCCGAATTACCGCCCAAGAATGTTATGCACATTTGGTTGGATTGATAAAAAAGTGTTTTTACTAAGAACCTTTACATTAATAAAAATATTAAATAATAAACCTGAATACAATTAGTACAGTTCGATTCATTGGTCACTAACCAACAAATTATAGCCTTCCAAGTTAATTTTTACCACTGCCACCTAGATATCACGGCACATTCTATCCACAAATTATTTTTCCATTACACATAATATACAATAGTAATTATTAAACATTACTACAATTATTGGTTTAATTCACTGATCAGTAACTAACAATTTTAAATGTCCCTTTTTTAAAAAGTTTAACTGGTAGTTCAATTGCAACGTATTTTGAGAGAAGAAAATTCTGGGGGAAACGAAGCGACAGTCCGTTAACAACTCCAAAAGCAGGAATAGATCCCCAGAAAGTTATGTAAAGTTGGTGTTTTACTACGGACCTTTTCACTAATAAAAATATTAATTAATGAATATGAATACAATTATTGCAGTTGATTCATTCAAGGTCACTAATCAACAAATTATAGCCTCCCGAGTTAAATTTTACCACTGCCGCCTAGATATCACGGCACATTCTATCTACTAATTATTTTTCCATTTCACGTAATATGCAATAGTAATAATAATATTAATACAATTATTATAGTTTAATTCACTGATCAATAACTAACAATTTTAAACGTCCTATTTTTAAAAAGATTGACTGGTAGTTCCACTGTAACAGATTTTGAGAGTGTAAAACTCTGGGGGAAACGCAGCGACACACTGTTAACAACTCTAAAAGCAAAAAAGCAAATCCTAGGAAAGTCACTACATTTGGTGGGATTGAAAAAGTGCTTTAATATGAAATTGTTCCCCCCAACTAAGACATTCAATCCACTTTAAACAACACAAAATTCAAGTCAACCATTGACATTTGCAATCATAGAACATTTGCTAATCCGGGATTGTTTTCCAAATATGTAACACTAACCACCATGACTTTACAGACGCGCCGGCAAATGTTTGAGCTTGGCTGTGATGTGCCATCCAACCTAAATTATTCGCCTGGCATCGCCTCTTCATATTTTAAAAAAAAACCTAGAAAAAAATTTTAATACGATACACTTGAGGACTACACAAAACAAATCTAGCAGTTTGTTGCTACAAAACCTGAGAGATTTTAGGAAAACATAATTGATCAATTAAATGGAAAATGGTGGATGGTAATGGAACAACCGGTATGTATTGTTTTCGTTTAATATTTTATAAGTACCTGATATTTTCATTGAATTAACCATTAAAAAAGCTGTTAAGACGGATTTACTTTTTTAAAATACGTTGAACCTTATAGATTGAACTTTATTGTTGTAAGAGTTTCTCATCGTCACCACCTTATTAGATTTGTTGGACCACGTATAAGAACGAATAGTACGTCCAATAGCGCCATATTATCCTTTATCCATGATCTTAATACATGCAGGACCAACGAAACCATAAATGTCGAGACCAACTGAATTCCGCCCTTCCTTGACCTTTTTGCTAAAGTAACTTTGCGCGCTAATCTGTACTATATGGGCATGGTGCAGCAAGTATGCTGTCAGCGTCTCATCGTCACCAAATGTGCTTCGCCATGCAAAAAGCGGATTGCTGGTTAAGAACGCACTGCCCGCTTCATATCGCTTTGATATCATTTGGATGAACAGGTGTTCTTAATCTCGGTTTAATGATAACGCGGTTAGAATGCCCTTTAGGTGGGGAGGGGGCTGCCGAAGGAAGGCATGCAGCTGGAACATCATGACCGTCGCTGTCACAAAACGAACACTTAATCACTGAATTGCAGCCTTATATCCGATAGCGGTTGCTAGGTGGGTCTTACCCACACCTGACGGATTTGGCACATGATATTCCCCTGGCGTTCAATAAATGCAATTCCAGCCAGCTCCTCTATCGGGTAACGAGGAACACCACTGTCATACTCCTCATATTGGAGCGGTAAAACAGACACTAGAAAGCCAGCGTGTGTACCGCTGTTGTCGACACCTATGACAGAACCTATGTTTCAGGAAACCAGAAAAGTAACATATCTTGAATACAATTGAGAATCCGGCTATGGAGATCAGTCGTTTTAGATCAATTTGATATGTAGTATAACGCAAAACATACAAAACTGTACTTGAGGCATTCTGCATATAGAATAGAGCATTTTTGTGCACATCTAAGTCAGAGGACCGATCCACTACTATCCATTGGCCTTCATAGATGCAATGCAGTGTATTATCTACATACATTTAAAAAAGAGAAAAAATATTTTGTATAATAATAGTATTTGAATTTGTTAATACTAGATTTGTTGGATACGAATTTTGGGTAGTTTTCAAAGCAAAAAAAATTTACATGTTCGGTTTTGCTTTCTACGTGGACAGTCCATAGATTTCATGGCTGTCATCGGACTGCCTCAAAACATGTAGTTTACACGTCCGATGATTGCCATGAATCATAAAACAAGCAGGTGCGATCGGCTTCATGACGCTTTAACTATTTAGATTTTGAGAACGTTATTAATCTTTTCTGGCTATCCGGAGGAAATTTATCGCCTTTTTCTTTTAATAGAAACTTCCTCGGGCGTAGGCGGGAGGCACAATTTTTTGTTGTTGTCTCTGTGCCTCTGAATTTATTTTGGAGTTTTTAACTTTCTATATATAACGCGAGGCAACGCCAATATTTTCCTTGGGAAATTAGAGGGTCGTAAGTAACGGTAATAGATTTCAAACTCGGCCACGATATATGTCACGGAGTCAAAACTATTTTGAAATCCCGTGAACATAAGTTAAACTATCACCGCGCCCCGGGATTTAATGTAGTGTCGTTGCGTGACAAGAGATTTGATATAGGCTCCTATATTGTTTTTCAGAACTGCCTAAACTTTACACTGGAGAAGTTTGAATTATTAAAATTATGATTAAAATAAATCATTCATGAATAAGAACTCACGCAAACACAGATGACATACACCTCAGTAGAATACAAATAAATGTGATAGTCATAAAAATTGCGCTTTTTCATCAAACAAATGGAGCCAGTTTCCCTGCTATACACAGTATTGTAATTATGAAAAACCATACTAGAACCAACACTTTTCATTCCTAGATGTAATCGAAATTGCATTTATCGCATTCCGGCGTCGAACCGCTCGTAAGAAGTGTACATATTCCTTGTATGCAAACGCCGTACCTCAAGGAATTCGCGATCATATCTCGAGTCCGGCCCTCTTCCAATCCGACCCATTGTCCTACCGGTCGGCTTGATAAATGGCTTAATTACGTGCACCGTCCGAATTAATAAGAACAACCTGACTCACATAATACAGACGTCTGAGTACATTACTTTTCACTACAGCGTTATCCCTATTAATAGGGATTGGACTGATGTAATGGAGTAACGTACTGGATCAAACTGCACGAATGGAATATGACAAGCTGAGGAAGCGCTAGATAAAAGAATGCAAAAATGAAAAATAAATATGGTGGGAATCCAACAACTTGCTTCTAAGGGGTGGGACTCGGCTTTTGCCGCCGTAAGTTATTTACCCTCTAGACGGAGTGTCAGACAATAACCACCGTTTATCCGAAGAACTCAGTTCGGTGTATTTCTTTTACAATAGCCGGACGAGAGAGTCTACAAAGAACTTGTTTCGTAGAGCCCAAGCAGCAGGCAGAGAGTCGGTACATACGAGGAAGGCTGAGACCTTCTCGGTCACCGTCAAGTCGGCACTGTCGCGAGAGAGTGCCGAATAGCATACAGCTCTGCCGTGTATATGTTGCAATGAGAGGACAACGACTACAAGGAGACCACTTTGTCCCTACGCCACATCATCGCCGATCTTGGACTCGTCTGTAAAACCAGACGAAAACCGGCATATCTATTCATAAGTTCAAGGAAGCTTTGTAGAGGCATGGCGGAGTACATGAATTAGGCAAGTTCGCAGATGAGTCGAAGCACCATCCCCTGTGCCAGCCCGACCCTTCAAAGGCTTCAGCGAAGCGAATCCTCAGAGGTCGTGTTCGCGAGCGAAGCCCGTCGTGGGAAACTCTGTACTGGCACTCGAGGATCGTCCTAGTGATAGTGAATAATAATAAAAAATATAATTATTGCACTTTAATTATACATAATATTAATTAATATAAACCAATATAATTATTACTGTTTATGTGTTTTTCCCGATGCCATCTAGATCTCACGACCAGTTGAGGCCGCAAAGTCTATTCTTTAGTTACACGACAGGGTAGTTACACTACACTAGTTTTAGTTACACTACATACAGGGTAGATCAAGAGAAAGCGAAAAAAAAATTGGGGGATAGTACACCCCATTTGCTCAACTTCCATCGTACGGTCCATACTACCCATTCCTGGGGTTCCTGACGAGTTACGATTTTTTGTTAGTTTTCTCACAGAAACGTTATCTTCCTCAAGAAAAACACAAATATCTAACATCAGGGCAACCGCATTTTGGGTTCAGCATTAAATATTCTTTCTACTATTTTCTTCTTAATTAATTTTAATCAAGTTCTTATTAAGAAGGTATGTTTAATCCTAGAGCTGCTACGAGAAAAAGAGCATGGACATGACCCACGTTGTGTTCATCATTTTGAAACCAATCAGTTCTATTTATCACCATCATTAGACGTGATCGTTGACCCAATGAGCGTTTTTCCACAATCGATACGCACTCTTAACCACTAACTGACAAATTTCCATATTTTTACCGTGATCTAGTTTTCACGTAACATTCTAGCCGCTGTAATGTAGTAATTCCTTTCAAAATGCATACATCTTACAGAATACATGTACGATCCGTCTGCTGATAATATATATGAGACAGGCTCGGCGGAAGTGTTTCCCACCCAATAATTTCCGACGTATAACGAACTGAGCGAGATATCCGGTTACAAGACAGTTTTATTACGGAAGGTTTATACCCGCGGCAATTATTGATAAATTACTGTATTCCAAAAGCCAGCCACTCCGGGCCTTACGTCAATTGCTCGGTTTTGTTATGATGTGGGTCTAATTTTCATGTGAAGTGTGTACAAGGCAGTTTTATTTCTGGTCTTATCTTTTTTATTTTTATTAATATCTGGACAACATTTGACATTTTTTTCTACCTTTAACCTTTTTTTTTTGCATAACGATGGCCAGAAGAAAAAAAAATCATACCTTAATTCCTCCTTGGATGATCCAACAATAATTAGAGAAGATGGTATACAATCAATTATATGTTATTATAACACGTTATTTTCTTAGGTTTAAAAAAAGACAAGCTATCTGATTCTGCATTAAAGATTGCGACTAAACGATAAGAAATAATTGGTTTATTACCTGCTCTCCTGCGAGCGTAACACATTTAAAGGCATTTACATATCAGCTTGGTTTTATGCGATTGAGTTATGATTCTAATTGTGCGCGAGCAGTGGGAGGAAATAGTAAAAGGTCAAACCGGGCTGGAGCCAGAATGTCGGTCCGCGGAACAATGCTCATCCCAACTATGCTAATCACCCCTTTATTTATTACCTCTTGTTCGCCAATAATTAATTATCAATTCACTCGCTTTCCCTCTCTGTCCGAGTTCACCCTCTCTCTCCCCGCCGGCCGTAATTACCATGACAATAAAACCACGTCAGGCGGTCGTGCCAATACCATTACCATTACCTATTTTATGTATTGCAAGTTGTTGTCAGAAGGCCAAAACCTGGCCCCCGTCGCATATGGCCTATGTGATTTGTACTCTTGTTGGCCAGAGTACATAACAGATCTGGTTTAGGGGCCGGCCAATCAAAACGTCACAACACTTTTGGGCTCGTCTGCCAATTTACGACCCTCTATAGTTTAAATAGACCATGACGATCCAAAAGTAGTTGACTTCTTATCTTTTTCAACGACTAGTTAGGAAAATCTGAATACAAGTTAAATGATGCACCAAAGTTGGATTAGAATGTAATTCAATCAATGTGAGGTGAGAAAAACCAAACGTGATAAGCTTCATCTCTGTGAAATGACTGCAGACAAAAATAAAGGTTCTTAGTAACTCGATGCTCTGTTGGTGTAGGTTGGGGCATCGCTGATGCCTACTGAAAAGTAGGTCTAGTGCGTCTTAAATCGTCGCTTCTTCTAAAGATAACGACCTAGAATCAATGTGGTGTGCGGATAGACAGGGTTATGGCACACTAGAGTAGACCAGTAGAGGTAAGTACAGTATAGTGGACACAGTTCATTCGACTTATCTCTTGATCTCTTAGAACAGGACTATGGGCATTAGGATCTGTCTGTAAAAAAACCGCCCTCAAGACGAAGCGCGTCTGGTAAACGAAATAGTCAAAACTACAGGTCCATACCATCAGGCTACGGAGACATGTTTATTTCTG
This sequence comes from Cimex hemipterus, assembly GCA_039619505.1. NCBI lineage: Eukaryota > Metazoa > Arthropoda > Insecta > Hemiptera > Cimicidae > Cimex > Cimex hemipterus. Next base: position 15,066,726 of record CM077111.1, on the reverse strand, counting down.
AATGCTACCTTCCTGATGGAATGCTAGGAGAAGAGGTGTTTTGTATTCCCGAAGCATCATAGCCTTACATATTGTACTTTTACCGGTTCTTTAGGTCAGTACAATTGCCTTTGATCCTCCTTTCAAGGTCATTGTTGCATTATTTTCCCTTGTCCTGTGTCCACCCCAGAGTTTTACACTTTCAAGATACGGCAATATGTGTTGCCAGTTTTGGGAGTGTCATTCAATCATCACTGTTCTGTTTTTCGTAGGCCCATCCTAATATTGAGTACTCTGATTTCCTTGTTATCCCAAATATAGGGTCTGAGTCTATGTAGTGCCTTGGAAATCATACTCTGTCAAATTTTTATGTTTTTTTCATAACCCAAAACTCCTCTGTGTCCTGGCACCCAAGACGTCAGTTTGTGTGTTCATTCTCAACACGACACGCAAGAATGGCACATTAGACAGAAGAAACACTTTGATCCTTGAAGACGCTCTCATTAACGATCGAAACGTAGAAAGATAAAAAAATTTATTTCAAACTAACCCTTTTTTACTTCTAATTAATTTTCAATTTTTAATTAACCCATTTTTGCCTTTCAATTAACTTTTGATTCAAATTAACATTTTTTTAAGTTTACCATTTTTAAATATAAATTTTAATGGTGTTTTTTATTTAAAGATCGTGACACCTCACACTGCGGTCTGGTGTGACGTGACGTAGGTTTTAGAAAAACATGTTTTTTATCGTGCCAACGTTTCGATCTTTATTGAGAGTGACTTATTGAATCGTAAATTTTCTAGTAATTATTCCGAAATCGTGAGATGCTGTCTGGTGTGATGTAGGTTTAAAAAAAACATTTTCTTCATCGTGCCTACGTTTCTATCTTTACTGAGATCATCTTCAGGGCACAAAGTTTCAGACAAGACACATCTACACGGAAAACAAACACATTGATCCCTGAAGATGATCTCAGTAAAGATCGAAACGTAGACACGATGAAGAAAATGTTTTTCTTAACGCTACATCACACCAGACCGTATCTCACGATTTCGGAATAATTACTCCAAAATTTAAGATTCAATAAGCCACTGAGTGTGAGAAGAAGAATAGTGACTATTAGGCTATTTTACAAAATTCTACCGAATTAACTTTTATAAATGGTCCATAATGATTCTATAATTTTATCAATCCAATTATCCCATCAATACTATAGCAATTGCCATCAATCAAGTAGTTAATTGGCCTTGTATTACCTCTATTTCACCTGTAACAACTCATTAAGATTCCCCATCGATCAATGATTCTCGTCATCTTCGATCACAATTAATCACTCCACTACAACCCTAATTACTACATTTCACGCAAAACAATGGTCGGTCAATGCTGATTTGGTTATAAACAGAATGCGATTGCTTAGTTTTGCACGGGCGAAGTCAAGCACCTCAGTTTTGGACGATCCTGGCTGCGTTTGGTTTCGTCTTAAACGTGCCTCGAATCGCTTACACATATAGGTTGGCGTGAGAATCTCGGTTGGCCGTACTAAACTTTTAAAAAAAAAGCTACTTTCCATTTTTCCCCACAATGTTTATTATATGTAAGTTATTGAAATTTACAACTGAACCTAGACTGCTTCTATTAAATGTGAAATAAATTCATCGATATATTATCGGTATGATATAAGACGGAAAAAAAATACTTGACGGACTTTCCATATCTGAAGATCATCGAAACCCCGACGGCTAATTTTCTAACATAAATGCAATGAAGCATGCTCATGAATATGTATTTGAACTTTTGAACTTCAACGTTTTTAAATTACAAAATTTTGAGTAGTTCAACGTCGTCATCGGTATTTTATTTTCTAATTAAAACTTAAATATCTTATCACACTTTTAAACATTTTTGATTATTTTCCGGAATGTGTAATTTAATGCCTTAGAAACACAGTTTGTCCGGTTCTTGCAGTTTTCTGCACATTACCCTTTCTAAGCCTTTATTTATGAACTACACTCTTTTTCCTGACCCTAGGGCAATATATTACCGCGAGCAAGAATTCCTGTCGCCCGAGCAAAACAACCGAGTATTGTTTACTTACATTTAAATACACTAACATTTACAATATGATGTGCATTAATATTAAATGGCATTTAACCTTATCTCCCTTTCAGTATATTCATCTTTTATAAATGTTTTCATTGGCAATCGGCCTGCCAACCCTCACTGGATGGTTTGTGTCAGCTTGGATTTTCGATTCATTTATGTCTGTTAGTTGTTTTGCTATGGATTTTTGGCTTTTGTCCGTCAAATAATCCATTTTTAACTTCAATTTAACTTACCCAATTTTATATGGTATTTAGTTACCGTTAACCAATGTTTATTTCAACATCGAGAGGTGCGGTCTGGTGTGACGTAGGTTTTAGAAAAAACATTCAGGGCACAAAGTTAAGGGTTTTTGTACGTATTTTTCATGAAGAAAAGGAAAAAATCCCAAAATTTTAAAAAAAGTTATTCCTTTTTTGGGATGTAAAAGGCTCGTGGGCACGTTTTGAATGTATTTTTCAAGATAAACGAAAAAAATTTCAAAAATCGAAATATTGTCTGTTTTGTACGTAAAAGGGTCGTAGACATGTTTTTTAATGTATTTTTCATATAAAATGCAAAAAAATCCCACAAAATCTATTAAAAACATTGTCTTTTTGAATTTTAAAGGCGCGCGCGTTTGGACGTGTTTTTCATATAAAAATATCAATCAATCACGTATTTTCAATCAAAAAATTGTATTATCTGTTTTCAATGTAAAAGGCTAGCTCGCAGGCACGGTTTTTTTTACTATTTTTCATGAAAAAAGCAACAAATCCTAAAAATCTAAACAAATATTGTTTTTTCAATATTTTTCAAGAAAAACGAAAAAAAAATCCAAAAATTGAAACAAATGTTATGTTCTGTATGTAAAAGGGTCGTAGGCATGTTTTTACGGTTTTTTCACGAAAAAAGCAAAAAATCCCAAAAATATTTGTAAAAAATCGTTTTTTGAAATGTAAAAAGCTCGTAGGCACGTATTTTAAACTTATTTTTCAAGAAAAATGAAAAAAACCCAAAAATCGAAAACATGTTATCTATTTTGGATGTAAAAGAGTCGTACGCATGTTTTTGTTCGCATTTTTCATGAAAAACGTAAAAAATCCCGAAAAGAAATCTATAAAAAAAATTGATCTTTTGTCTTTTTGGGATGTAAAAGGCGCGTAGGGACGTATTTTTCATCAAAAATATCAATTAGTCACGTATCTTCCATGACAAACTCCAAAAAAAAATATTGTATTGTTTGTTTTCTATGTAAAAGGCTAGCTCGTAGGCAGGTTTTTTACATATTTTTCAAGAAAAACGAAAAAGAATAAAAAAAATTAAAAAAAGAATGTATTGTCTTTTTGCGATGTAAAAGCTCGTAGGCGCGTTTTTTAAGTCTTTTTCATGAGATACACAAAAAATCCCAAAAATTCGAAAAAAAGTCATTGTCTGTTTTGAATGTAAAATGGTCGTAGGAACGTTTTTTACGTATTTTTCATGTCACGCAAAAATCCCCCAAAATCTATTAAAAAATTATTGCCTGTTTGGGATGTAAAAGGCACGTTTTTTAAACTTATTTTTCAAGAAAAACGAAAAAAATCCTTAAAAAATTGTTTATTTTCTATGTAAAAAGCTGGTAGGCACGACTTTTACGTATTTTTCATGAAAAGCGAAAAAAACGTTGTTTTTTTTTTGGATGTAGAAGGTTCATGACCATCCGGCTCGTATACCACAATGAGGTTCTGGTTTCGAATTCCGTAATTAAGAAATTCTGATTTGTAATTAAGAATAACGTAATAAAAGTATTTTAAAGATTTATGATCCTTTAGCCCGTAAAACCCAACTATGGTTTCGAGGTTATGCTCTCTCACTGTGAGAGGAATGATTTTACTTTGTAATGATCCTAATTACGGAAAACAGCACAAGCTATTTAAAAAGCGTTTAAGAATTAAGCGGCATGCTGTACTTACAATTCATCAAGAACAACACCGTTTGACAATAGATAATACGCACCTGGAAAAAATAAAGATTTTAAATTACGAAACATTAAGTTTATTAAGAGGAAAAGCATAAAATTACTGTCATATAAAAACAAATTAATACGCCTACTTCATCTAAAAGGATTCTGAACGCGTTTACAACGCAATTACACGTTCCTTCCTAACTTGTGCCACTTTTGAAGGATTAACATTACACAATAATTATAAATCATTCATGCACTACACGAGCAGCAGTCGTACATTTTAATAAGGAGTACGGCGTACTTATAACATTCAAGTCACAACGTTTCACACCTAAGCGTACAGAAGTTTAAAGGTGCCTACTAAACAGGGCTTAATTATTTTCTCTAGAAGTAAGACAATTAAAAGGTAATTAGATTAAAATCTAGGAACATACGAGCAATAATTCTTGTCTCCATGTAAAACCTCATCAACAATGTTAGCCTTGCCGTTTAAAACGCGATTAAGCAAATAAGGTATTTTGTATTCTAGGATGTCCTTCCTCGCGTGAAACATTTCTATAAGTGGCAGTAGAAAAATTGTTCTCTTTCAAAAAATGTTAATAAAGAAGTAATAATATATCTTCACATTGTGACATGTTATTTTTTTTAGAAAGAATGTATCTATTTGCAATGAACGGTCTTGCCCCCCAAATACATCGAGTAATGTAATTTATTAGCGTGAATGGCTGGGTTTATCTCTAACTCCACTGGGAATATCGAGAACTCCTGGGTAATCTGTGTGAATGTAATTTATTAGCGCGTATGCCGAGGTCTATCTTCAATTACACTGGGAATGTCGAGTACACCTGCATAATCCTGAATGAAATGCAGTATGTGAACGTAATTTATTAGCGTGAATGCCGAGGTCTATCTCTAATTACACTGGGAATGTCGAGTACTCCTGGGTAATCTGTGTGAACGTAATTTATTAGCGTGAATGGCGCAGTGTATCTCCAATTACCCTGGGAATATCGAGTACATCGATTTATGCAATTTACGAGACCCTGAGGTACAGAGAGGCCAGCGATAGAATAAAGGAATGAGAGCTGATTTCTCATTCTTTCTGTTTCTGCTGGAGAAAAACGAAAGACAATATTGTGTTTAAAATGGGGAGAAGAAGATGAGATAATAATGAAAAGTAAGTAACAGAATCCAATATGTATTAATTTTTTGGGATAAGAAGCGCGCTGAAAATTCAGATGCTGTGGTGCTAGTCGAACCCACGACAGTAAAGCCATTGAGCCCAATCTTTCTCACTAACGACTTCCCTCAGTTTAGTAATTTATAAAATTAATTTTCAAACGATATTCAGTGCACAAGTTTAAAATAAAGTTAATCAAATTATTAAAGAAGTTCTTTCGTTAGTTTAATCCAAGTTGCCACAAACAATTGGCTGATAAACGAGTACACAATCCACTAGAAATTGTACAATCGATTAGGAAGAAGTCATCCAATAATGTAAACGACAATGAAACGTCAATTAGAAGAGTGAAGATTTTTATTAAAGGCTGAACTCGCCGAGATTTTTCAAGTTAGGGGGTAATCACCGAACAGGAAGTGGGGTCTTAAAGGGTGCTTAAACCGGCACCCCCTTGTAACCCCCACTAGCTTAAACTCGACCAAACAACCACCTGTTTGGCCCATTTTTCAACGAAGGTTAAAAAAAAGTCCAATCCAAGCAAACAACTCACTTTGAATATAGCTTTCATCGAAAACAAATCGTTTTAACATAGTATTCATTTTCCCTTTTGATTGTTAATTGGAAACCCTTTATCAATAGGTAAAGTCAAAGAATAATGTGTGGTGATTAGTGACCGTTAATCGATGATTATTCAGAAATCGTGAGATGCGGGTTTCAGAAAAACATTTTGTTTATCGTGCCAACGTTTCGATCTTTATTGACATCATCTTCAGGGCTCAAAGTGCTTGTTTTCTGAGTAATTGTGCTATTCTTGCGTGTCGTATTGAGACGTTGGCAAGATAAAGAAAGTGTTTTTCTGAAACGTACATAACATCAGACCGCACCTTACGATTTCTGAATAGCCAAAGAATACTCTTGAGATTACTCATGTAAGTTAATGCACCGCATGACATATAAGTCATATAAGTCTTGTGCTACAAGGTAGTGGCTTCCAGGCTGTTGAACACTATCAAAATGCTCAGGTTTTGCTATGAAAATTGCCATATACAAACTAAAACAGCCCGAACCCCATGACCAGTAAAGTCCAGAGGAGACCAACAAATTGGCCAAGAAAAGTTCGATAAGGAGGAGTATCACGGCCTTGAACTGTTTTAAGCCATTCCAAATTCCCAGTAAGTTCTCGATTCAATGGGCATGTATTTCACGACAAGGTCACGCAGAAATTAACGACAGGAACAACTAGGAAATGGGATAGAATGATAGAACTGCTGGCTAGACAGACGCTGCAGACTCCGGAAGCATAAACAGACTCGGAGCAGCAGAAAGTATATTGCGGAGATATTTTCAGGAAGAAGACTAAAAAACGGAATATGTCCTTTGGTGTACAAATGCAACCTAAGATTACCACTCCTAGGAGAAAGAACTGGGTGATATACATGACAGTCTAAAACAGACCAAACCTTAAAAGTTAGCAAAGAGCTTAAGACGATAATGAAATCGATTAGGTTTCGTGGTCCGAATTTAATAAGCAAAAGTTACTAAAGTTGTCCGCGGCCATCGAATAGATTCCAAGACATTAGCAAAAAGGCAAAGAGCAGAGAAATTCAAAAGGTGAGGTTGAGATGGAAAGTGGTTCCGAGTTACCACCAAAATAAGCATAGCCCAAGTGTGTAATATCAGCGCCGTATTTAGCCGAAGGTCGTGGGTTCGAAGCCCGTTCGTGGCACTGACTTTTTTCTCAACCAATATCTTACTTAAAGATTAATTAATTGAAAACAATTATGATAAAAATTACACAAGAGACAAAAAATCGGTCGAAGCCGGTAATGGATAAAGGCCCCTTTAACCCCTTAACTGACTGGTTCCTCTCCACCTCACAGTTGCATATCTGTAATTTCCCTTAAATTTCTTCAAAATGACGTGAATCAACAGGCAAGAATAAAGGAAAATAATTGGCCTTATAAAAAAAAAAAAAAAAAAAAAAAAAAAAAAAAAAAAAAAGGAAGAAATTCGGACAGAGACTTACCGGAGCTGCCGTGAACGACACAGGAGCATGTCTTATGTAATTGCGAAGCATCCCTTACTGTTTAAATTTGTAAAAAGAATTTTCCTTGGTTTTTGCATCTGTAAAACTCCTCTATAAGTTTTATGAACAATTGCCTCGGAGGATTTCCTCGTACGATTGAACATGATAATTGTTCTTTTTAAAAAGATAGTTGCTACTCACAGTAACTTGTTTGGTACCGAGCCGGATTTCAAGCCTTTTAGCTCATCATCAGGTTGAAGGACTTCTACAACCTGACGATGGGCTAAAAGGCTCGAATTCCGGATCGATGCAAAACAACCTGATGTGAGTAGGAACTTTCCTTTTAAAAAGGATTGAACACCACACTCAATCATTTATCATTCCTATGGGATAATGGTTGGTATAGTAGATTTTTATAGATGCTAATGAATAGATTAAATTTTTTCAAACGAATTTCAGACGATAATTTCCTCAGCCTCTAGATCCTCTAGAATACGGTGGTTAGTAAGCAATCCTTCTTTTTTTAAACATTTATTCTAAATTCAAATAAGGTGCACGACAAAAACCATTTATCAACAAGTTCAACCAAATTTTATTAAAGTTGGACAGTAGAATCTGAAAATTATGGCAGGGAAAGAAGACCAGTTTTCCCATCAGATAAGGGCCAATTTAGTGAAAACCTTAGAACAGAAATAAACAAGGAGAAATAAAATAAAAAATGGGGTTCTTAGATTTTATTCAAACCTTGATCTGATAAGGATTATAGGTTAATTTTGAAGTTATAACAGCTGTATCGCCATCGAGTCGGCTCGGATTGGCAAAACATTTGGAAACAATAGGCCGTTCCTAAAGGATCAAGAGTCCCCAATAAATAATGACGTGCTAGAAACACCCTCCAGTACGGCGGACGAGTGCTATAAAAGCCATTCCATCAAACACTGGCCACCAGCTGTCCACGTTATGCAAATACGCCCGTTATTCGTTGATCCCTGCAATTCGTTTCTTCGGGGGCTATCCGGCGGACCCACATGCCGCCATTCACGGGGGTCATTAATATTTCGCACTTTGTACCAACTGCAACTGTCCACTTGTAATTTTGAGAGTACCTCCGTCTTGAAGGTGTACGGCAATATTTAACTCGGTGTTATTATACAGGATATCGACCAGTTTTCAAAACAGTAGAATTTCAGAACAGTATTTATTTATTCATTCGTCAGTACTTTCGTTTATTTTTAGTTTCTGTGTGCTACGTAAACATAGTACAGTTTAATTCCTTTACACTTCCATATGATTCTAACTTAAATGACAAAAAAAAAATCGATAAATATTATTATTTGAGTAGACTAAGTCTAAAATGCTAGGTAGGCAATAAAAAGGGGAAATGTTTCCAAGGGTTGTCACGTGATCCATTCCTCGACCGTACCGCCTGCCATCCGAAGATGGCAGATCAGTCAAAAAGACGCTCAAACGACAGCTGCAGCCAACAGGAGAAAGCTGCTATCGGGACGCTCACAGAGTCGAGGTACCAGACTCTTCCGTTAAAAATCCCTCACCCAAGACTTTTTAAGTAACCATTTTTCTATCGAAGCCACCATCATCCTATTTATAATTCTGACGTGTGATTTTACTTCTAGGCGCATCGGAACTCTTAGAACCCATTTATTTATAAATGCTGCAATGTTTAAAATGTTAATTTAATCTTCCCTTGACGTTTCCATCTTGTAGAAAGTTCTTGAAATCAGGCATTTGTTTTTAAACAGCACATGGAGTCAAATTTAGCCCAAACTGTCTCAGAATTTTGAATAATAAATTATTTAAATATAACCTCTGTTATTTCAAGTTCAGCAAGTTATAACACGTTTTCTTAGCATTTAGAAAATTATAGGTCGAATATTTAATATTTTCTTGCTTAAAAATTGCTCGGAAGCCCCTCAGATGAGCTTATTTATTTTATGAAATTCGGATATTTCTAGTCAGGTAAGAAAAAAATTTATTTATTATTCCAATTTTGTCAGCTAATCCTACTACAAATTTTATTTCACCAATGAAACGAGCATAGACAACTAGAATTTTTAAAATTATGTTTTTATTGCATCCTTAAGGAAAGAAAATGCGAAATCATTAAGAAATTAGGGTCGCTCGTAGTCACAACGATTAAGGTCGCGGGTACGAATTCAGGGTTGTAGGATTCGAACCCGACCTACTTACCCATGGGCATTTTTTCAAGAACACCGAGGGTTGATACGACCTCTCTTGTTTCAATTTTAAGTTTGTGAAGTTTCTACGACTGTTCAAAGTTTACATTTACAGAAAAGTTGGCCCTAACATGTACTTAATTTTTCAAGTCAGCTAATCATTAATGTAAAATTAATGATTGATTGCTAAATTGATTAATAAATGAAAGCTTTAATATAAAAAATATGAAAATAATACAATGTACACAAAAATGATCGATAAAAAGTTGACACAAGAAAAAAAGCTCCAAAATATTAAATTAAATTTTGAAAATGTCAACCTTCGTAAGGATGCACTTAGTAATAATTAATATGTCAAAATGTTTTGTTTCCAACCCTGAGTGTTTAAGTTGTATTTTGTGGAACTCGATTTTAAAAGTTCTGGTAAAAATGATAAAAGTAGATACAAAGTAAACAAAAAATAAACTTTGGTACAAAGTTTAATATAAGAAAAAAGCCAAAAGTTCTATTCAAACCTAACATGGTTTCCTGCACATTTTACTTCTCGCAAGCTTTTTATTTATTTTTATGTTCACTTCTGTTGCACAGTTTTTCCTGTTTACTTAACAAAAACAAGCTTAAAAAATTAATTAAACTTTTTGAAATTTCCCTACTTGACGAATTTTGACATCGTTCCCTACCAAACTAATTTTACTACTCTCAAGCTTTTTGTTTCTTCTAATGTTCGATTGTGAACCAAAACGTTTTTTTCTCTTTAATGAAGAAAAAAAGTAGCTTCAACAAATTAAATTAATTCTTCAAAATTTTCCCCTATTTAAAGAATATAAACTTCACATCGTTACCAGACAGATTTTACTGCTCTCAGGCTTTTCGTATTTTCTTGAGTTCCCTCTTATGGCCAAATTTCTTTTTCTTTTACTACTCTTAAGCTTCCTTTTTTCTAACGTTCAACTGTGAGCCAAAACGGCTTTTCCCTTTAAAGAAGAAAAGGAACAAAAAAACAGCAAATTGTATTAATTGTGGCCAAATTTCTTTTTTTTTTACTACTCTGAAGCTTTCTTTTACCTAATTGGTTCACAATTGACAACGAAAACGTTTTTTCGTTTTCTTCAAGAAAAAGAGTAGCTGTTTTGGTTTTTTCTTATGTTCGTTTTTGTGGTGGTTTCTTTTTCATTTGTTACTCGAGAAAATATAAAAAGCTTCAAAAAGTTAAATTAAATCTTCCAAATTTCCACTTTCTTTACGAAATCTGACATAGGTTATCTGACTGATTTTACTGCTCTCAGCCTTGTTGTTTTTCTTATGTTCAATTTTGTCTCAAAACACCTTTTTTTTTGTTTACTCAATATCACTAGAAAAAACTAGAAGAAAACTTAATAAAAGTAGTAAAATTTTAATGACTAAAGCACTCTCAACACGACACGCAAGAATGGCACAATTACACAGAAAACTAACACTTCGAGCCCTGAAGATGATCTCAATAAAGATCGAAACGTTGCTAAGATAAAGAAAATGTTTTTCTGAAACCTGCATCACACCAGACCGCATCACACGATTTCCGAATAATTATCGATTAACTGTCACTAATCACTACACAATTTATTCAACGGTAAATAAATAAAAAAAAATTAAAAAAAATAGTGTATGTAAATTAATTGTAGGGTTAATAAATTATGAGTGTCGTTGAACTTTATGGAATAAAGTCGTGAAAGGTTGAAGTAACCTGAAAAGTGAAATTTGACGTATACAACTGAAAACTTTGCACAATGGGGAGTGTTTAGTCCGATTTGACGTGTAGGACAAGAATTGGCGTTTGTCCACGCACATCCTAAAAAGCATCGACCCAAAAAAATTTAGAAACGCAAAATAATAACATTTTAAAAATAAACTCTTGCGAAGGGTTCGTTAAAAGAATCGATCTCTTTTTGCTTATATGACATTGTTTATTTGTGTTTACATGCTTTACAGCCAACGACTACGTTTTTGCCTGTTCGACTTGCTAAGTGATGCTGGAACAAATTATTTATATGTTTAACGAAGTCAGCTTTATTTTTTTCTGACAGAAGTAAAAACAGAAGCGGTATCCTAATAAAGACTCTTTTTTTGTTTTTACCGAATCCATTACCGCTTTAAATTCCGATTCGCTTTGGTTGGAATCGAAGATGGAAGGGATGTCGAGAGGAGCATAAAAAAACATGTATCCGTCATTTCATCTTAGGAGGCAATGCAAATTTGTCTGAAATCACGATAAGCCCGATACCTTATTGAAATTCAGCACAAATAAAATTATCCCCCGTGACTGGACGTAAAACTAATCTCTCGGCTTCTCGGAATCCGGTAAAAACGCCGTACTCAATGACGAAGGTGATCGAGATACCATTGTAACGGTTATTATATCCAGTTTTCCAGAGTTTTTGCCTCGGCTCGGCACTAGTTGATATATGTGTGTATTAGTGGTAGCCCGGCTCGTTCTTTTTTCTTTAAAGGGGAGAGAGCGAATTCCCAAGATGCTATCGGACACGAAGCCAGTACGCCACTTTATTATGTGATGAATACTCCACTCCGTCTTCCTACCTATTGTTCAAGTGAAAGCCAATTCCTTTCTTATTTTTCTGCAGACTTTGTATTATAAATACAGAAATTGCTCCAAGACCTTAATAGATTAATCAGAGACAATATATCAGATTTCACTTCCAGGCACATTTTCACAAAAGCATCTCACTTTAACAGGAAAAAATAAAATATAACAACAGTATTCTCGTCCCTGAAGGGACAGTACGCTACTTTGGGTTCGAATCTGGTCTCAAGGCTAACCTACAATCAGGAAACACAGCTGAAACATCGCATGTAAAGTAAACGCTTCGGAAAATTAATTTACTCGCAAAGACTGGTACAACCGTGGGGATATAAATCTGAGTATTCCAACATAAAAAATACAGCCTTCTCCTTCTAAAGTCTTCAAAACCGTAGTCAACGCTTACTGATAGAACTCCAACATCAGCATTTACAATGACCTCAAAGCATTGACTACAGTTTTGTGGACTGTAGAAGGAGAAAACTACTTTTTTAACGTTGTAATTTAAAAAAAAATGCAGCATAAAAAATACAGTCTTCAAATCCGTAGTCAATGCTTACTGATAGAACTCCAACATCAGCATTTACAATGACCTCAAAGCATCGACTACGGTTTTGAAGACTTTAGAAGGCGAAGACTATTTTTTTTTTTTTTTTTTTTTTTTTTTGTGCTGGACTTTTTTTTAAATTACTTTTATGATGTTGGATAAAAAAAATTCCAACATCAAAAAAGTACAGTCTTCTCCTTCTAAAGCCTCCAAAACCGTAGTCAATGCTTACTGATAGAACTCCAACATCAGCCTTCACAATGACCTCAAAGCATCGACTACGGTTTTGAAGACTTTAGAAGGCGAAGACTGTATTTTTTTTATGCTGGATTTTCTTTTAAATTACTTTTATGATGTTGAAATTTTAAAAAAAAATTCCAACATCAAAAAAGTACAGTCTTCTCCTTCTAAAGTCTTCAAAACCGTAGTCAATGCAAACTGATAGATCTCCAACATCAGCCTTCACAATGACCTCAAAGCATTGACTAGTTTTGTGGACTGTAGAAGGAGAAAACTACTTTCTTGAATTGTTGTAATTTTAAAAAAATACAGTCTTAAAATCCGGAGTCAATGCTTACTGTTAGCTCTCCAACATAAGCCTCCACAATGACCTGACATACACAATCAGAGTCCCGAATTCCCTTAGCAAGACGAAAGCGATACCGCTTAAATTATTTTTGATTTTAATTTTTAAAATTTGATTTTTAATGATTTTCCCTAACCATACCTAAACATAGAGTAAAATATGTTACGAGTTGGATCTTCAACGTCATCAAATGACATTTGGCCTCCAGGAGTTCAAACTCGTAACAACTATTGTACAATTTATTTAATTACAGGAATTAAGCTTTGTTCGCATGACGTTAGTTTGACAAACGATGTAAACAATAAAGGAAATTAACGTTTACTTTAGCGAAGAAGCTAATTATTGGAATTAAGAACGAAATACGTTTATTCAAAATTGTTGCCATAGCATTGTAATTTTTTTGGCCAATTTAAAATCCGATTGCACCAATGTTTTGAACGTAAAAATACTTTAAAATGGTTTGTCAGGATGTATGGTTCGTTAGCTAAAAAAATGTTAAACAAGTATGTTTTGTTTTTTAATAGCACCATTGGTTCAAGTATTCAACCGGGCCATCAAAAATGACACCTTGTATAATTGTTAAACCATTATCGTAATTAACAACCATGTTAATCTATTAACTCTTTTGTAAAATTTACAATTTTATTATAATAAATAAATGTCCCCTTTTTTTCTTGGGCTGCAATGAAAAAGGGGGGCCCGGGCTCCGTGCATTTAAAAACTGGTAGCACCTGTACGGCCGGGCCTTGTGTTAATTTCTGATTATTTTGAGAAATATAATCACCTAATTGACTACAATTTTTCCCCCCGCTTCTGTACCAAATCGACCAACAGGTGCCCGCATACTAATGCCAGGGATTCGCTCAAAACACATGTCCCACCCATTAGACGGTCCGTGGAACAATTTCGGGAGCCGAACTGTTATCCAAATAATATGGGCTGGACAGATACAGGACTCGGAGGGGTTGTTAACAGTTTAAATTGGGGCCGGCAACTGCGCCACTTCTAATGAATGGAGATTGTTCACCATTATGTGAGACGGAGTCACGAAGTTACACCCGACCTAGGCGCAAACACCGACACCTACCAACGTTCTTGGAGAAAATTCTGTTTATTTTACACGATTTCCCTCGAAAACGCTGATTTAAAAGGCCAATGACCAATTCAATATGTGGATGTCTGTCCAGGTTTCGTTATCTGTAAAAGCACTGAATATTGAAAAAAACTGTTTAAACTCAAAAATTAGGCCCATAGGTAAAGATTGTTCAAAAGTCAAAAGGCACTGTCAATCACAGGTTTGGCTTAGTAGGTTTTACGCCTGGTTCAAAGCAATGATTTTTTAAAGAATGCAGAAACTTATATAAACTAAACGTTTATTTGCCAATTTTCAATGGGATAAATCTAAAAAAGGAGCAGAACTGAGGAATCCTCCATAGCTTGAGTATATCAAAGAAAACAAAACTGTGAATTTGCATCAATGTACAAGACCATCAGTCACTCAACTTAGGTATGTATATTAATTATTATTTTAATTTAAAGAATCCTTTTAACATATAATAAGCTTATCTCAAATCTACAAATTTGAATTTTAAAATGGAATTTAATTCTTGTTTTATAGTTTTGTAAAGAAACGTTAAGAAACTATTATTATTATTATTATTATTAAATTGTTGACCACCAAATAAAAAATAGAACACAATTTTTTCAATAAATATTATTTCTTCTGTTTTTCTTTATAAAATATATTTCCTTTTAAAAACTAAATTACAATTATTATTTTTGTTTTGACGTCCAAGTAATCAAAGTTTAACTCACATGAATAGTGTGCACACGCAATTTTTCTTTTTTTACCAAAATAGCTGTTTACCCCACACAAGCCAGAAGGGGAATTGAATTAGCACTTTAAAAACATATAGCCCTTTTTTGGCCCCTACGCCTTGCACTGTTGAGTGTGTGGAGGGGCATGTCGGTTCATTTAAATCTGAATGTGACATGTATATAGAATTATACAGAGACGGTGAACCTAACCGAATATCCAAACAAGTCTTACCGAACAAGAAGAACTAAGAGCGAAATCAGTTTTGACTGTAAAATACCTACATACTTTGTATAAAACATTATTTCGACGTATTGGGCATAAGGTGTGATGTCTCTGATGTGCTCGACTAAGGCATCCAATCTAAGCTTGTAACATTCAACGAATTCAATCCTTTCAACCTAAAGTCCTTAGAATTATAGTTATTGCTCCTTACTATGTCTCCAACACCATCCTCCATAATGACCTCAAAATACCCTTTGTACATAAATAAACTAATCCCGTCCAAATTCACCCAGAACCACGACCAACTAGCCTAAACTATATCCAACATAATCCATAATCTTGTCCACCGATTAAAGCGCGGAGATGGCCTCGGGACCTCAAGCACCTTGGACAAAACGGGAAGAACAATGGGTGGCAACTCCTCTCAAGACTATACAGTGTGTAATGTAAATATGTAAATAACCTCAAATTACGAGACCTAAAAATCCTCACATTATTTTATTTATACAAAAACACATCATTGAAAAAAACAAAATAATTCCTGACCACCAATTCGGATTCCGGATTCACTATTTCCTTTTATAAGTTTAATAGACCAAAATGCAATTTATATTCCGCTTAGAACATTTCGTATTAAAGAATATAATTTAATTATTCTATTAGAAATATGATGGCCCCAGTCGGAGAAGTTCACTGAAGCGCAGATCCCGTACGTGGAGTCGTGCTCGCGTTACGACCGGCTATTAGCAGCGCGTGCTATCGCAGAAGCCCCGAGGGGAAAAAAAGGATACCGCCGACCGCCCGCGACCACGAAAACGAACTCACGAAGCGCTTTAGCATATTAAGTGTACTGGAAAGAGCAGGAGCCGTCGCCTTCCCGATGGGAGCTGCAGGGATCTTGTACCGGATTAGTGACGGCTCCCGGGACCTTTTTTTAGATACAGGAGAATAAGATAGATCCCGTCGTGATTCCATCTTGTACACGGAATTAGTCAGAAACACGAGTGGTCACTCCGCTGTCTTCCAGATCAATCGTGAACAACAGAGAGTAGAATAAAGGGCTTTGCAATACCTAGTTTCATCATTTGAAAATCTTTTAAGCTGTTCAGAAAAAAGCGGAAATATCCGCCGTATGCGGTTACCAAAAAAATTAAATTTTAAACTTATGCAAAGTTTTCAACCTTTATTGATCTCAAACTTACTGGTGATATCCTGACGGTCGTTTCATCCTTCCTTCGGAAAATATAATATTTCATCGTCTAAGCAAACGTAATTTAAGCATAATGTTCATAAAAATACCACCAATTTTTTTTTAACTGTCTGCAGAACTCGACTTTTAAATCCGTTTTTACTTTATCCAAATAAATAATTAGGCTGTAGTGCGGATAAATATTTAATGGAATTTGTAACTCAATTCGCTCGGATTAGAACAGCTATGTTTTTGAGATTATTTAAATTATTACTACACATTGAAACGCTGTGGTACAGATAAATTTTTAACGCAGCTTATTTACACAGGGGTCAATTGTGCTGTTACAATTAACAAGAACGATTTTAAATTTTGATGTGAGAGATTTTTCGAGTTTTAGGTCAGAGGTCAGCAATGTCGTCCTGTCTTTCTGTCTGTCCAACTCGATTGGTGATCTAGCTGCCTTACAAATCATCATCGTCAAATTAACCCTTTTTAATTTCAAATATAATTCGTGTTTCGTAGTGATGTTTTGTTGCATAATTTGTTGAGGTCTTGAGGTGCTGTCAAGAAAGAGGTAGTCAGAAAAACACCTATATCAAATTTTTTTGCAGACGTTTCGACCAATTATCGGATCGTCCTCAGCGCTAAATTAGGAACATACGTTGATTCAAAAACTTACCACAACAACTTATCATCTCATTATGTGCGTAGTAAATACTTGGTTCAAAATTTAAATATACATCTTAAATTGTATCTTTCCTATCAACATTTGTTTTGTTATTTACCCAGGCACTGAAGATGACCCGAATAAAAGCCGAAACGTCCGGGAAAAAAGATTTTCTAAACAGCCTCATTCTTGGCCGCTCCTCACCACTCCAACAAAATAAAACGATTTTTAAAATTAACTCTTTTTTAATTAAAATATTAACTTCACATTAACTCTATTTAACTGTAAATAATCCATTTTAACTTCAAGTTCACCCTTTTTCGGGCAATAAAAATCCAACACCGTACGAAAATTAATTACAATGAAAATTAAAGGTAATGTTTAATTAAATGAAGCAAATGGTTCTTCTATCACACCTATACTGACACTACTATGTACACTATGTACACTAACAGTATATACTTTATATATGATTTTTCTAACTTTCTTGAGAAACTTACAAAAATGGTGGTATTAGTAAAATGATTCTACCGATCCACAGGAAACCTTACGGTGGTTTGGGGGGGGGATAGCAGAACTTTGGCCACTGTAAATGAATTGGAGGAAGATATAGACAAAAACCTACAGGTTGTTGGCTAAGTTTGATAGACGAAGCAATTCCTTTTTTCAAAGGTTGTCATAATGATGAATTTTGAACACAACCGAGAGAGGTAATGCATTTTTAAGGAAGCAAAAACAGATAACCTCCCAGCTAATCCACGCCAAAAATGTTAATGCTTTTGCGGGCAAGGAAAATTACTACTTACCAACCGAAACTGTTTTTATCTATTTTACTGGATGAGTCTTTTGGTTTTGGATTTTGCAAAATTTTATGTATTTAGCACCTGCTACAATTGCAATACGTGCACAAAGGCCGAAAAATTATTTTAAATATTTTTTTCTGCCCCTTGGGTCGTACGCTAGTACACGGTCCAATATTTTGGACCTAGAATCACCAAAAGAAATTTTACTAAAATCTTCATTATTTCCTCATATAAACGTCACTACTGAACAAGACACATTTATGCAGAGCACTGAAGAAGATCTCAATAAAGCTCGAAACGCAGAACGATACATTTACTAAGCCTACGTCACACTAGACCACATCTCTCGATCTCCAAATAATCATTAATTAAGGGTCACTAAATACCACAAACTTTACTAAAACCGCTAATCCCCAGCGTACCCTTCCTTCAAAATTGATTCATTTGACGCATTTTTTTAAAAACTTAAATATAAAGTTTAATTAAGAAAACATTAGTATTGGACAGATGGATTCCCAGTGGGGTTTTAAGTCATATTTATAAGTAAACCGAAAGTGTCAATGATACAGTATGAAAAAGATAAGATTTCTACTGGTTTGCAATATTATTCTTAATTTGTATAAAAACAAGAGTAGTTGAAATTAAAAGTTAAATTGAAAATTTAAGCAAGAGACAGAACAGATGAGAAAAAATCCCCAGATAGATAGGATCCATCTATCTAATGTTAATTTTTTTCTTTGTTAAACTTGGTATTTTAGTTTTAAAAATTTGTCAAATTAATAAATTTTAATTACATAATAAATCCATTGGATTTCGAGCCCCGATTGACCAAATAACTTTTCAATGAACTAATCTTTATGTAAGGTATTGGTTGTGTAAAAAATCGTCTGTCACTAGCGGGATTCGAACCCAAGAATTCTAATAGATTACAGGACATTTGAAAAATGGCAAAAATCAGGGAAAATTCTAAAGGAAGGTTGAGATGGAAAGTCGGTATCTGAGTGGATCGAAGTCACGAGAGCTCAAACGGTAGAAAACTATTGAGCCGAAGGTCATGGGTTCGAATCCCGCTCAACAATACTTTACGTAAAATTGAATTATAATAATTTTAAAATAAAGGCAAAAGAAAGACGGAAAACCATATTTAACACAAAAATTCTTTGCTCTCAGGACACTTTTGCAAGAACGCAAAGATACGAGTTTTCTATTATTCGATTAGTTGCAACAAGAAAATTGACATTAAAATTGTTGATCCAACGTCCGTAGCGTTCCGTTATAAGGTAAAAACCCTAAGTGCTCGACTAATTAAATATCCGTTTCAATATTCAATCCAAAGCGAAGGATCTCGTCCCTTAATTAAAAAAAAGAAGTTCTAAATGAGATGTAAAATCGTCGAAGGAGATGGAGTTTCTTCCTGTTTAAATAAACATTATCCTCTTCTAACAGATTTTATCGAATTAGGACAGCAACTAAACCTGTCAAAACATAGTAGTCCGGATGTCAGAAAACCTCAAAGAGGACTGACCATGTCAGACAGGTTCCTGTTAATAATCTCAATTTTGTCCAGAATGAGCTACGATTAAAAGATTTTTAGTTGTTCATTAAAACTAATTATTTGATTGGTGATGATTAGTATAATACTGGAAACAATTGTTTTAATTGGTATTATCATTAATTTTCTTGACAAAAATTCATTTTTTTATATTTATTATATTCACTAGCTTAGGCTTGTTTAGTGACTGAATTCTAGGAGAGGTTCTTCCTCTTGTAAAACTCCCTGTCCTCGTGTTGGACAAAGAGGGCTGCGGTTGGGCCTGCCGAGGACAGATTTACAAGTCGCCCCCGGACCCCGGTCATCCTAGCCACCCTTTATGTATACTGAATAATGCCACAAGAGGGCCGGTGGACAATGCCAAAACAAGTTGATAGTCCATGGACTCGGCCCGGACAATGTTTTACGGCGAAGGGAACTTCAGACGCAGCCCAGACCAACAAATCAAAAACAGAAGGAATAGTTCATATGTAATAAATTTACTTATTAGATTGGATTTGAATAACGAATAAACGACACTCCCCCCTCAATGTTTCTCTTGTCAATTGTGCTTTTTTTTTTATAAAAGAGGACACTCACACATACATCGGTATTGTTTTTTAATCCTTACAGTTATCTTACGCTAAAATACTTTTGTAACATATTAGTTCATATTTAACAGTATTGTGGGCCACAAGTGACAAGTTTCCGCCGATTTATATCACGTTTGGATCAATGCTGGACGTTGTCCATTGTCCCACATGTTGTATAAAAGAATAATGGATAAACCCTTTCCTCAGGACCGCGTGTCTCCACGTTTTTAAGAATTTAAATTCACGGAATATTTTCGCGAAGTTTGCTAATCGTGTTAATAGTCGTAACACATAGCATAAACACTAACTAACTAAAAAGGTGGTGATTAGTGACCGTTAGTCGATAATTATTGAGAAATCGTAGGTTTCAGAGTTTTGGGCACTCTTAACACGACACGCAAGAATGGCACACTTAAGCAGAAAACAAACACTGAGCTCTGAAGATGATCTCAATAAACATCGAAACGTTTTTGTTTTTTTTGAAACCATGATTGAGGTTTCAAAAACATTTTGTTCATCATGCACGTTTCGTCCTTTATTAAGATCATCTTCAGGGCCCAAAGTGTTTGTTTCCCGTTTCATTGTTTTGTGCACTTGCATAAATATAACAACTTTTCAAAATCTACATTACTTTTGCACTAACTTAAGTTTTAGCATAGCACGTTAGTTACAAACAAATTGTAAACTGTGTGTTACTTTTCGCCATTGCGTTCTGAACCGTCATGCTGTCCAGATTGCGCGACACATTCCACACCATTAAATGTATTTCATAAATACAATTATTATAGTTTTATTAAATGGTTCATAAATAACTAATTATACCATTCAAAGTTATTGCTCGCCAGTGCCTTCTTGATCTTACGACACATTTTGGCAGTCACAACATTTTTTAATCTGGATATTTACACATTAATACACTCAGGTAGTTTAAGTAGATACCGCATCTCACGATTTCGGAATAATTAGGTGCTTACAAAGGAAAAGCTAAAAAAAATCTGGTAACACAACCTTACCGAACACATAGACAAGTAGTGAACATCTAGTCAAAGTTCATTGTACTGAATCAATATCGCATTATCGGAAGATTGACCATTGGATATTAAATTTAATTCAATTAATTAATTATTCTTTCTAAGATCTGGGTTCAGATAAAAAAGTCAGTGCACGAGCGGGATTCGAACCCACGATGTTAGGCTAAAAACGCCGCTGCTCTACCACCTGAGCTATAGTGACCTCGATCCTCTCGGACATCAACTCCCCATCTCAACCTCACCTTACGAGTTTTGCCTCCTTTGTCGTGTAATCTGTTTGGATTCAAATGAATATTTGGAATATGGCAAAAGGAGGGAAAACTCGTAAGGTGAGGTTGAGATGGGGAGTTGATGTCCGAGAGGATCGAGGTCACTATAGCTCAGGTGGTAGAGCAGCGGCGTATCTAGCCGAAGGTCGTGGGTTCGAATCCCTCTCGTGTCATTAGCTTTTTTTCATCTCAACTAAACATCGTAATTAATGGTGATATATTAATTGGTCGAACGAGCCACGAAAACAGTGAATTAATATCAATTTATGTTTTAGTGGTCAATTGGCCAAGTTACAACTTTCAATTAATCTTTCTATGTAAGGACTTCGTTGAGATAAAAAAGTCAGTGTCACGAGCAGGATTCGAACCTAAGACTTTCGGCTAAAAACGCTGCTGCTCGACCCACTTGAGTCATTCTGACTCCGACCCCTCGGACGGACGCCAACTCTCCATCTCAACCTACAACCGATCGAATTTTCCTTTCAAAAGTTACGATGGTTAAAGTAGTAGAGTAGCGGCGTATTTAGCGGAAGTTGGTAGGATCGAATCCTGCTCGTGGCACCGAATTTTTTATTTTAACCAAAAGAATAATTAATTGACTGAAACCCATAACTTGGTCAATTGATTAGGGAAATGGATTAAATCTAATATACAAGTAACGTTCCATGGAAAACCGATCTGTTTTCGTACCTGGACAGCTGAACGACAGTAACTACTAAACATTGTTGTCGTTTGTCAAAGCAAGTGGCTACGAAATGGTTCTTTACTTGGGCAGACAACGAAAAGTAAATTTTTCAACGTATTATTGTAAAGAATGTTTCAAGTAACAGATATCAAGCTTCATTCGGAGTCTCTTCCGCAGGTCCTTAAGAAGTACAGGACGTATCTTCTGAAGGAAACATTCCGAATTAACTTTTATTAGAGCATCCTTTGCCAAACACTTGATTATTAATCCGTTCTGCTTTGACCTTATAAAGAAAACAACTTATGGGAAAAAATCCCGTCCTTCTATTGTCACGTTTAGCATTAAAGTTATATGTATATTTAGTTAGGAAAATAAGGCTTTATTACAGACATGTAAAGTTTTGCTGGAAATGCTAAGTCAATTTGTTAACCTTTAGTGTTATAACAAAACAAAATAATGGGGCATTTAACTAGGGGCCAACCCAATTTAAAATACATGTAAGATTAATTTATGCCATATTATTGTAAAATTAGAATTCTTTACCTGGCTTAATTCTACTCAAATGAAATATGATAGATTTTTTGTTCTAATCGTTAAGTTTAATGACAGCGCGTTGGGTTCGACGAGGAAAATTAATAGCCTGACCGTTTAGGAGAGGTGTTGCCAATTACTAGGTCGATCTTGCCCCGCGATTGGCGGAATCTTGTTAATCCATTTTACAACTTTTACATATTTAATTTCGATAGCCGAAGCAGAGGGCTGTGTTGCCCAATTAGTGTAAACAATTTTCCCCCCCATAAAAAGCATTCTCTATAAACTAGTTTGGCCGAACAATGGTCAATAGCGTTAAACGAGTGTACAAGATTATTCGAATTCTCAGCCAGGCTAGATAAAATCCCTATGGATTCCTTTCCCTTAACTTATTGCATTCGGGAACAGGTATTTTCGCCTGGGTTCGAAATAGAGAGAGGAGAGAAAGGCTTATATCACGGTAATGGCTTCCACACTACCAACTGGACAACGTCCAAATTGCAGCAATAATGTTGCATCGGGGACGTACGGAGTCGCTCTTTATAATAGACTCTGACAGTTTGTAATGAATTTCATAATTCCCGCCGAACATGAGAAAACCAGGTCCGGACAACAACGTGGAATTTCTTAATTTGTAAATATTTGAAATAACATCAAACATGTACGTCTGTTCAATAAAAGATTCGAAAAAAATTGAACTTCATCGTCTGATTGTTTCCATGTGCATTAGAACAAATCAATCTATCTACTAATATGTCAAACAAACACAGCATAATATCCTTGAGAACCTGTTCATCCAGATTCCAGAAATTCTACGGAACTTTTCTGTACACTGCTAAAACAACGTCATAAAAGGTTGTTTATTTTAACCCTCTTATTACCGTAAATCGATGGAATTATGTTCGTCTTACGGCATATAAGGCTATAATTTGCTAGTGAACAGTGAATTAAGTTATTATAATTTATTAATCTGTGTAAACTATGTGAGTGTGTTAATGTGTAAATATCCAGATTAAAAAATGTTGTGACGGCCAGAATGTGTCGTAAGATCAAGAAGGCACTGGCGAGCAATAACTTTGAATGGTATAATTAGTTATTTATGAACCATTTAAAAAAACTATAATAATTGTATTCTCGAAATACATTTAATGGTGTGGAATGTGTCGCGCAATCTGGACAGCATGACGGTTGAGAAGGCAATGTCGAAAAGCAACACACAGTTTACAATATGTTAGTTAATAACTAGTGTGCTACACTAAAACTTAGGTTAGTGCAAAAGTAATATACATTTTGAAAATTTATTATATCTATGCAAGTGCTTGGCACGTAGGGCACTCTCAACACGACACAAAAGAATGAAACGGAAAACAAACACTTTGGGCCCTGAAGATGATTTCAATAAAGGTCGAAACGTGCCATGATGAACACAATGTTTTTCAAAAACCTACATCGCACCAGACCGCATCTCACGATCTCCAAAATTATTTATAGATTATAATAATTTCTTTTAACTGTTATCTTTTGTACAAAACTTTTAAGTTTATTTAATCTAGTATATTTAATGATCTATTGACCAAATTACTTCTTTCAATTCCTTAATCTTTTTAAATAAGGTTTTGGTTGAAATGAAAAAACTAGTTTCGCGAACGGGATTCGAACCCACGACCTTCATCTATATACGCCGTTGCTCCAACGACTGGAACTATCGTGAGTTGGATCCTCTCAGACATCAAATTTCAATCTCAACCCACAAACCTTTCGAATTTTCTCCTCTTTTTGCCGTCTTTGAAATGTCCTGAGCATTGGAACAAAGGCAAAAAGTGGGAAAATTCAAAAGATTGTGGGTTGAGATGGGAAGTAGGCGTCCGAGAGGAACGAAGTCACGATAGTACAAGTCGTTAGAGCAGCTGCGTGGGTTCGAATCCCGATCGTGACACACAACCAAAAATAGACCAAAAAAACTATTAATTTTATGTTTATATTGAATTTTATAAGTGTGCGGAACTGCAAAATTAAATATGTCCAAATTTTTTCCCTCAAACTGCGCGCAACATCAATACAATTTGGGGCAGGGAAGGGTTACTGAATGCATGGTGCAGGGATGGTTTCAGACCAATTCAAAACTGTAACTGAAAAACAAATTCACTTAAGAAAACTCGGGACACTTAAGAAGACTCAACCGTTGTTCGCAATCAGGAGAAAATTGGTACAATAAAAAAACTCGATAAGTTGGGAACCGCAGGAACTAACCGACGCACAAAGAAATCGACGATTTGAAATTTACACCCCATTTTCGTTGCGCCACCAAATTCATCAATTTCTCGATTGAATCATCACGTGCGATGAGAAATGGTTTCTGTACGATAACGGGAGGTGTACAGGTCAGTGGTTGGCAAGGATGAAACGCCGAAACACTTCCCTTAACCAAATCTGCACCCAAAAAAGTTATGGTGACTGTTTTGTGTTGCACCCTTGGGGTTGTTCACTACAATTTCCTGAATTTGGTTTAACTATCATAGCAGAGATATACTGCCAAAAAATTGAAAAAATGCACGAGAAAAAGAATGTCTTTGTCCAGCTTGGGCACGCCGTGAAGGGCCGATTCTTCACGATAAGGATAAGAATGCCAACCCAAACTTAAGGACTTAGGGTATGATACTTTACCGCACTCTCCATATTCACCCGATCTTTCGCATATTTTAGGTTCATTGAATACTTCTTGAGGGAGAAATATTTTAGAGAATGCGATGAAGCCGAAAACGCCTTCCAAGACATTATTGCGAGTCAAATTAAAGATTTTTTAGTCAGCAGAATGAAAGCGCTTATTACACATTGGCATAGATGTATAGATTATTATGGAAAATATTTCAAATACATTTTCTTTAGTTAATAAAAAAAATCTGATTACCTTTTGAAAACCTGCATTATTTTTTGGACCAGCACAATAATTATACAAATGTATATTAATAAAAAAACTTGGTAGGGCGACTAGAATGTGTCGTGAGACTGGTGAAAAACGACATGGGGCTTGCAATGGTGGAAACTACCACAGAAAGCTATAATTTGTTAATTGGTGACATGTAAATTAAGCTGTTAGAATGTGTCGGGCTATCTACTCGATCTAGGGAGCACTGGTAAAAAACAACTCGGAAGGCTATAATTTGTTAGTTAGTAACCTGGGAACGAAACTATAATAATTCTATTAATGTTTATTGTTTAAAACTGGATAATAAAATATATTATCAAAAGCGATCCCGCGCGTAGAATTGCTATTATATCAAGATGGCACCGGTGAAAACTACTCGGAAAGCTGTAATTTATAGTGATTAACCAAGGGATGAACTATAATAATTGTTTTAATGTATATTAATTAAAATTGTATAATAAAATATATTCTAAAAAGTGATCTGGCGCCTGGAATGGTTATGATATCAAGATGGCACCGGTACAAACAACTTGGAAGGCTATAATTTGTTCCTTAATAATAATGATAATAACGACTAGTAAATAAAACGTTAATAATTGTTTTAATTAATATTATTTCATATTGGAGTTCATAAAAATTATTTAAACGGTGGGGCATCTTGAGTCATGATTGCTAGACAGCTCTCGTCCAAAATAATTTGTAGCTATCAACTATAGAAAAAACAACCCTAAAAGTGCTTCGAGAGGCAAAACCACATGACAGAAATTAGACCACTAAAAAATGAAATTTCTGAATTGAACATTAAAAATAACCATCCGAAACTTCGATCAACACCCTTGATTTTTTTAATACTTTTTGCTAGGCTGAAAATTAAAAAGTGGGTAGATGAGTTCAAGTGGTTAAAGCTTCCGATACATTTATACCAGCGAGCGTAGACGGACCCACCAAGCGATAAGTGCCCACATATTTAACACGTTCCACATTTTTAGACCAACAACCACCATCAACTTTGCCTATTGTTTAACATGTAATGTCAGACTAGACTGTCACTGCAAGTCAGTATTGTCTATTATAAAAATACGAAAGAACTAATAAAAAGAAAACCCTTTTAGATATTTCAGAAGTTGGATGCATTTCTGTTTAATTTCACTTCATCGCATTCAGCTGGTGAAAAAAGAAGGATAAATATAGAAAGAGGGAATAATTTTTTTCTTATATATGTTGTTACAATTCATGCTAACAATAAGTAAAATTTATTTGAATAATTTAAAATATTCGTTATAAATGAATGAGACAACTTAAGGTGTTCAAATGTTACTGCACACAGATACATGTTAATAAAGTCAAATCGGGAAAGTTTCACTACCAACAGAAGATAAAAAATGAGTGCGTTCTGCAAACATGTAAAAAAAGGAAAAATGCCTCTATTTGAGTGATATTACTAATGCACTGAACTAGTTTAAACAAGACGCTCAAGACGGAAATAAGAAATTATTTCACTTCCTATTCGCACTATCATTTAATTTAAACAATGACGGGCCGTAGGACTTAATGAGACTTGTAGGGTAGCCACTTGAGCCTTGTATAAGGTGTCCTGTTGTTTGCCCGAACTCAACCTACACGTCCCTTCATTTCAGCCACCCTAACGCCAACAGAGATAGCTGTTTGTCGCTCCTGCACACCTCATCAACTCTCCTCGCATCGCTGAGCAAAGGGCCGTGTTTCAGGAAGGGAGCAACGTTATATTGCACGATTATTTATCTGGTTAGAGCGTACAATGAATTCAAACCAAGCATGTGTATTCGTTTATTTTGTATCTGAGAATATGGAAATGACAAAAGCGTATTAGTGAGATTGTGAGCAGTTAAAACATTTGGCACATCTTGACAGCTAAGGATGTCACTGAAGATGAAAGATTTGAGAGGAAAGTTCGAGGACCTCATCGGTGAAGGCAGCGAAGAAGGTACTCAGTAGTACAAAGAGATTAACATGTATCGAAATTTTGTAATCGTAAACAAGAGCAGATTTGAAAACAAAATGTTTAGGTCATCAGATAAGAAGGATGGACAATCGTCTGAGGGCTTTTAGGCAGTATACATAGAAAAGTCTTGAGCTATAGGATGGATCAAAAGGTTAGAATAAATTGGATTGTTTAAAGTCATAAGATATTTATTCCTCCTGTGCCTTCCAATTTTTAAGCCGTCGGTATGCCATAAAAATTGTCTTAAGGGGTATAATAACGGAAAGAATTACGATATCAGGAGTATTCACGGATTTTTGTAAAAAGTTAACTCGAATAGAGAAATGTCCAGTAAGACCGTGCCCCCTTCTTTTCTTATCATATTAAACGTTAATTGTCCCGTAATGCAGCGCGTGGCAATTAATAGAACAAAAAATAAAGTTATAACAATCCTTGGAGGCTTGTTGTTGTTTGCTTTCGTTTTCTTTTGTGGAAAATTGTAAAATTCAGGAAGTTAATAAAAATGATAAATCGATTCTTTCATTCAAAATGCACTCGAAAAGTACTAAAAAATGTAACGCATCAAGTCGTGCTGACATACATAACTTGTATCCTAACCTCTAACAGCCTACAACTTTATAGGATATGGGATGTATTCTTTATAAGTGAGATGATAACGGCATATAAAAAATTAACAAAAGAAATGTATTGGTCTGATTTAATTAATGCGTACTTAAGAATAAAAGTACGTGTAAACAAAAAACAGCTGTTAAATTCATGGCAGCCATGTTAGGTTACCTACGCCCTAACGGATAATAATGTGACTACATTTGCGACCTAACACCTAACATTGGCCTGTTAACTAGACGATTCTGACAAATGTACGTCATCATTTTTCTCGACCTAACAGGGTCTAACGTAGATAACAGAAAGATAATGAATACCCCCTGCAGAATTTCAGCATTATAACTAGAACTTAATGGGACAAAGAAGGTTCCCTTCGTCTTTGTAGCACATTGGTCTAAACCAGGGGTCCGTGAAATATGGGCGAACAAAAACAATTATTTTGCTATTTGATGATAATTATCCTTATATCTTCTTCATGATACCAGAATTGAACCAAAAATTTGATTACATTTCATTACTTCATATGGAAGAAAAGTTTTTATAACTTCACAAGCAATTACTAGAAGGAAAAACGTTCACCAAGGTAAATATCGTTATCAGATTTCCTTCCTGCAAATCGTCAGTACGTGCAATTTCGCTCGTCCCTAATCGGTACAGCGACTTTCGTTTAGAGGGAAATTGCCATGAACGACATCGAAAATCGTTAGCGCGATAACGATCAGACAGACCGCCTAAAGGCGAGGAAAGGTAAAGTGACATTTTAGATTTACACGATTGTGCTTATTTACAACTGCTTCGCTCATTAGACCGAGTATTTTCATCGTCTCGAACAAAACCGTTGCTCACAAGGCTTGTGAGGATCGAGTATTAAGTATTGAAAACCCGGTGGTTGACCGTAATACCATGAAAACATCATTTTTCTACTTTAAAACGTTACGAAATATAAATCATACGTACTCTCGTGAAGGAGGAAAATTATTTTGGAATATTCCAAATTTATCCATTGGCCTTAGTTTACTAATGAAAAGTAGGCAACAGTGTGACAGGTGTAGACCTTGAAAAGTCAGATTT
The DNA here is from genome assembly GCA_039619505.1 of Cimex hemipterus. NCBI lineage: Eukaryota > Metazoa > Arthropoda > Insecta > Hemiptera > Cimicidae > Cimex > Cimex hemipterus. The sequence goes on along the minus strand of CM077111.1, from coordinate 15,037,677 downwards.
TAAGTTTTCCCTGTGAAGTACTAATATCTAAATCACGGAATATAGCTGCATTTTTATTCGCTTTTGCGATATGCCCTCCTGTACTCACAAGACCTGCCCATCGGGGATTAAGGACCATCTATTTTCCGTTTACACCGGTACCCAGCTAAAATAGCAAATGGGCCTAAAAATAATCATTACATGCAGGTCAAGTCAAGTTTTGCATCATGCCCCTGGGCGACAACGCCGTCCCAGAAGCCTGTAATTACATAATCAAATTATAAAATCGAGCGCTTTTTATGACGGGAATTAGTCCCCTAATTTTATAATTTGTTTCCGTTATTAACTACATTCGGGCTCTTTTGCCTCGAGCCGTTTCCGAATTAAGGGGCGCTTAATTACTCCTTAATTAAGCTTCGAAATTTCATCCATGGGACGTTAACTTGTCTCATGCGGTTTAGGCTTAAAAGCATACGGTCTTTCTGCAGTCTAAATTTATCGCATTTGAGTTTTTTCTGGACTCGAAGGACTTAGATTAAAAATTAAAACTTCGCTTCAGCTAAATGATTTATTGATAGACTTAAACTCTTACAAAATAGGACGGACTAGCAAAACTCACAACTAGTTCACAAGGTCAACAGGATCGGAAATGGCCAAAGTACAGATAAAGGCGTATTCAATTTAACTGTTAAATCGTGTTAGATCAAGAAAAATGATGTAAACTTGTAAGAATCCGCTAGTTCACATTGCTCGATCTAACAGGCCAGAAGCAATGTTAGCTGATAGGTCGAAAATGTAGTCCTATTGACATCCGTTAGGGCGTAAGTAACAAACATGGCAGCCATGAATTTAACAGTTGTCTTTTGTTTACACGAATTTTTATTCTTAAATATGTATTAATTAAAATAAACCAATAAATTTTTTTTTTAATCTCTGACCTGTCGTTATACCCTCATTCATAAAAGATACATCCCCTATCCTGTAAACTTGTAGGCTGTTGGATGGAAGTTATGTTGGCACGAATTGAAGCGTGTCATTTGTTACTACTTTTTGAGTGAATTTTGAATGGAAGCATTGATTAATTTTCCTTTTTTCTTCACTTCTGGCATCTTAGAATTTAACACAAAAGAAAACCAAAACAAACAACAAGCCTTCAAGGGCAGTTATACCTTTATTTTTGGTTCTACCAGTTGCCAGCACACCAGTTGACATATTACAAACATCATGAATATCTATAATTTAACATTCTGTAAGGAATCTTCCATCGAATCGAAAAAAAAAATTGCAGTTACATTTTAAGCTCCTCCATTAGGTTTTGTACTAGTGTAAAAAATGAATTGAGCGATAAGTAATAATAGATGAAACTTTGAGACTTGCTCCTAAGGGTAGCAAAATGATGCATTTGTTAGGTCGTTGCCGATTAATTAGTCTTCCTTGCAATATTACGTCTTGCATCATATCCTTGATTAACCCTACTCTGATGCTTGTCAATGCTGACACGAGCTTAAAGGGGTCCATCCATACACGCTCAATATTATTGCACAATATTTTGATGTAGGCCCTACACTGCTCAATATTATTACGCAATATTTTGATCTGTGCAATAAATTGTATCGTATGCCGGCAATATTGATGGTTGCGCAATATATTGCACAATCGAGAGCACAGACGTACAACCTTCAAGGGGAAAAGTAGGAAAAAGTACACCCACGAAAAATTGCTTAATAAACTGAGAGTGTGTGAACCAGATGACTTTCGATAAACGTCAATGAATTCGAAAATGAATTGCCTATCAGCTTTCTTGGCAGCCATGACAAGTACTCTACCACCTGTTGATACCGACTGATGGAATATTGCGCAATATTGCCTACAGAGGGCACAACCTTTTCCCGTTTTCACAATATATTTTCAAGGATTTGAATTTAGCACAATATATTGCACAACCTTTCAATTCCACCTACACACGATCACTTATATCGCACAAACTTAAATACTGCGCAATAATATTGAGTGTGTATGGGCCTGCTTAACAGACCCAAACAGCCAAAGAAACGAAAACGATCAAACATGTTCAAAAACGGGCAGACCTTAAGAAGTACTCAGGCAGTCGGTTAAACAACAGTTCCTTCCATAAAACTCTACTCCGTTTGCCAGATTGCGCACTATATAGCTATCTACTAAAATTAATAGCTTATTATTCAGTTTAAAGAGAGATTTCTTCTTGAGAACAGCAATTTGATAAAGCTGTAATTTGGTATTTCCGATCATGAGTAATTACAATATTTCATCATATTCAGAAGCGTATTAGAATGTAATTTGTATGTACAGGAAAGAAGAAAAAGAAACAATAATTGTTAAAAACAGAAATTAGTTTAGAAAGACTAGCATCCTATGCTCCTAATTTAAACAGGGTTTAACATTTTTATCCTAAAAGATTTTGGAATGTTGGTTTGTAACACAAAACAGTTAGAATTTAACAATAATAGTATAAACAGATATTTAATAGTTTTTAACTTTTTTTTTGTTTTTGTATAGAATCGATCCTTTCCTGTCTATTGAGACACAGGTAGACATATTTCGAGCCCCATCATCGATTACCCACCGGTCCGAGTTGACATCTCATCTGGGTTTCGAATCGTTCTGAAAGTCTGCCTAGTCATGGATATACGATAACCGGATACTGTCGGGATCATGGGTTACGGCGCCACACGGGACAAATTGGGCGAGGCGCCTTCCATGTGATATATAGCCGGTCTCGTTCTACTTTTCAATGAATTCACCGGGGGCTGTTCGGCTAATGAATCAATTTTAAATACCTCACGCATAGGGTGGTATTTATTTCTAAAACTCTACATATGATTTGAAGCTGCGGTAGTTACAAAAATACGTTCGTACTGGTACAACATTGGCTATTTTTTCTCAGATGACAGTAAATACTACACTCGAAAACACAATGTTTTTGAAAAGAAGCCATCTGTCGATATATCCTTGAATGCATATAAGCATAACCTATATCCTAATTAATGTTTAAAATGCAAGAATTAATTGGGACGTTAGAACAATATTAATGCAGAGTTATAATTAACGATAATGAGGACCTATTGTGTTTATGGTATGCGTGTTGTTGGAAGACGATATTTTAATGAAATGTTTGTGGTGTTTGGACTTTTTCGATCATTTCGGTCACATAACCAAGCTGGTACTATAAATCAGACGCGTTTAGCACCCTCTCCATCTTCAGGGCAGAACGATGAACCCATAGAAGCATGGGAAAAGATATCAATAGAGAAAAACAAGGAAATTGAGTAATTTTAAAAATAGAGTGAAAAACATTTACGGAAAATGAACAACAAACGCGATATTATACTATAAGCACAAAATTTTTTTATATCTGTATTGTAGAAGGACAATTTTTTCTACGTTTGCACATCCTACACGTATTTGTTAAATTTAAATAATGTTTGTAAATCCCAAGCCCTGAAGATGATCTCAATAAAGATCGAAACGTAACACGATAAACGTTTTTCTGAAACCTACATCACACCAGACCGCATATCACGATTTCTGAATAATCATCGACAACGGTCACTAATGATCACACATTATTAGATAATCGTCTAATGGAGGAGCATAGAATTCTTACAGATTATGAGATTATCTCTTGATGTGTACGGGGTGATGAAATTTAGTTAAATGGTTAAATAATAAAAATAAATAAAAATTAAATGATTTTTGTCAGATTATAATTGAGGTTTTGGTCTGCTAAAAGTTTTGGTATTTAATAATCAACTATGGTGGGATTTTCGTAAATCGAGGTTATAAGCAGGTTGAGACAACACTTAATACCATCATTAACGTTGCGATGGGATTGGATAGACCAAAATATTTGGAAAAGACAAGTTCATCACCTCGATGTCGTCAAGAAGAAATCATAGTTTAAAATCACTAGTGTAACAAAATGTTTCCAGTTAGATGGAAGTATCCTTAAAAATATCCTTTTGAGATCTGCGAGAGAAATATAGGCCATTTTTCAATTATTTTTTTAATGTGTATTCTTCCTACTGTGGTCTATACAACTCGTTTCAGCTTTCGTCTCTCTTCAGTTCTGAGTTTTTAGCCAATCTAATATAAAAATATATAAAAAATTATGATGGCGAAGCGTTTACAAACCAATCCCATCGGCAAACAAGGTAATAATAAACTATTTTGCCGTCCTGAAGAAGAAATCGCACAGTTTAAAATACTATTGTACTACCACGAGTAAAATATTTTTTAACTCTAGTAGTTAACTATTAAATGTAGGAGTATAATTTTGCAATTTAACGATCGTTAGTTTCCAGCGGTTCACTTTCTTGAGTGTTTAAAACCGATTGGTAGGTAGAAGGAAACAGAGAATCTCCTTGTATTTAAAATAAATTTTAATTTCTAAGAGGTCATACGGCGACGAGGCACAGTTCCACCTTGGTACGTCCATCCAGTTTATAATCTTCTAGATGAAAATTCAACAAGTTAAGGTTGGAAAAAATGAAAAATCAGCCAAAACCAACAAACCCCAGGACCCATTAAGGGAGGTTGAATAGGAGATATAAAGCATCTCCAATACAAGCACAAGGCTCATTACGCCAAGAGTCGGTAGCACTGTAATTTGTCTCTTCGTTGATGACTTAATCCCCGAGCTCTTCCAACTCCGGCTTTAATTCAATAATTACCAGAATGAAGTCAGATGCTTTTTTTCCATTCTTTCGCCTTCCGACCAGGGGAAGCATTAGTCTCGACGCTAACAAGCCTCGTTACTTTCGGGATCTTAGATTGAGTTTCTTGCTGGAGTTTTTGTAACAATCCCACAGGCAAAAGACTTCTCATTTGACCCAGGACAAAAGGACGATGGGAAAATTTCCCTCCGATAAATCAACTCCCCTTTAAAAAACATTTTCCAGACGTTAAGTTTTAATTTTGTGAACGAACTTCTTACAACATACTTAGGTATTCATAATTTTTCTTAGGCGTTGTAAAGAGTCTAGAACAAAATATACTGCAAATAAAAGTGGATAACAGGTTGTCACAGTTCTGGTCGGGAAGGGCTTAGAAAATTTAGTCACCCATTTTATAGATAAATAGTGGGATAAAAAGTGTAAACAAGGAAGTATTCAAATCAAAAAGAAGAATCACGTTACTGTAGCCCAAGAAAAAGAAAGTTGAATGTATGCTCACTATCAGAAGAATAAGCAAAGCGCTTTTAGTTATATTTCGTCTCTGGTATGCTCAACAGGTCTGTAGTTACTTTAATTAAACCAATTAATAACCAATAATGGTTTTGAATCACGTCAATTTCATGAAATTGATCATTATTTAAATCGTGCTCTTATTTTTCAAAGCGTTTGATCACAACGTGCCACTGTAACTCTTGTTTAAATCTTCCATAAGTCAAATAAGACGGATACAGTACAGTATCATGTGTCCAGACGGTTGGATGTCAGGGGTGTGTGTTAATTGGGATAATTACCCACTGGGTGACATGTGCTGAACCCCACACGTGTGTCCCCGAGACATAACAAGACAAACAAATTGCCTTGACCCGTCTTATTTTCCATGGCAAAACTAACAGCGTGACACGTCGACAGAAAATAATGTCTTCCACATTTCTCGCATTGAGACCTACGGCCCTAATCGGTCGAGCCAAGCCAATTTGAAATGTTTTGACTCGAAATAAAAAATCTATTGGCATTTTTAGAAAAAAAGAGTCGTTTATGGAAACTGGAAGAGATTTTGTAATGGAGGTATCGACGAAAAAATAATAATTGTAACGTGAAATCAGGGAAGTGGTCATGGAAGTCATTACATATCGACATATTATATAAACATATCATAGGCAGGTAACCGTTACCTGCATAAAATCGTTAATTATCTATTGCAGTACAGTACGACTGCAGAGTTAACTGGAATAAACTAGGTTGCCAATTGGATTAAAAAAGGCGATTTGAACGAGGTTGATAATTAAACGGCCCATATCGTACAATTTTGAATAGAATTACCATTTATGTTTTGCTGAATTAATTAACCATTTGCTCGCAATAGCTTAATTATCAACTAATGGACGAGTTTATAATGATCCACGTTTAGGGTACTACAATGGCAATCTGGCTACTGAAAAATGTTTCAAAAATAGTCCTCTAATTAAAGGTAGTGATGGGAGTTTGTTTACATGCCGGGTGTAATGGCCAATTAGGGGAGTGATGAATGTCAAGGAAAGGGATGTAAGTGGCGCCAAGGGCTACCCGAGTGGGGTGGTTCTCAGTCCGACACCTTTCTCCCTTTCCATTCATGGTCTCATTCATCCAAATCCGATCTGTATAATGGCCTGGGCAGGGTTTACCGAACCTTGAAACAGCCCTTTTTCACTTAGTTAACAAAATGGTACAATCGGATTACGATCAAATATCATAAATGGTATTTTTCGTTACGGGGTTTCAGACTATATTGACATGACTAGGCCACGCTGTGGTCATCTTCAGTGATGTGATTGTGTGGTACGTATGACGTATTGCTTAGCGGAAAACCGAAAAACCTCTAATAGAACAAACCAGTGAGAAGTCAAAGTGAAGAAGTGTGGATTCACCTAAGAATAAGTTTGTTGATAATAATTTAATGTAAGGAAATAATCTATCGAAAGGTTTAAAAAAAATTTTTTATTCAGAATGATGCGTTCGTAAGACATTAAAAATTTAAGTAAAGGATGTTCAAATTTCTCAGTGAGGTCGCCAAAATGATGAACCTGTTTTTTGGCCTGTCTATTTTCCGGCAGGGCCAAAACTTCAGAAACGACCAAACTACAAGTTGGTCACCACAAAGCTGTCAAAGAGAAATCTCTCAGTTTAAAATATTATTCTAAATCTCAAAATTAATTTCTAGATATTACTAGATAACTATTTACTGCAGGTAATAACTAAAACGCTAGAAAAGTGGTTTCAGCCTGAACGAAATTCCTAAAACTATAAAAACTGGGATTTATTCTTAAGTCGATCAAGGACAAACGTAGTTTTTGTCATTTAACATTATTTTCTAATTATTCTTTTCCGTTTCAGACTGTCAGGCGCGTTTCGGCATCTCCAGTAGTGAGCATTGGGGTAGGAGCTATTTACGCATCTGCCAATGACCAGTATTACTTACTGAAGGTGTCGAGAATTCGAACCACCCCTGGCTGAGGAAACCAGCCAACCAAGAACCAAGAAGGTCTGGAACAACCCAAGTACAAGTTCAACCACTGAGACCTTAAGGGGAAATTGCAAAATTTATTGTTATTGCTAAGTCAAATTAAAACGACGAAAACAACATTCATACCATTTGAAAAGCCTAGAACCTAAAAAATAATGAGATGTCCTTTTGTAGTCTGCTGAGTTATAAACATGTAGTTTTCGTCGTTTCCAAATAAGATATTTTATTCTGCCTATCTGGGTGGTTTGATCCATTTTGGCATAAAAGCGTGTTGCCATTTTTCTAACCCGGGACTGAAGATGGCGAAAAGTCGGAACACCTCTTAAGGGCCAAATCAGCAAGAAAAAGCAATAAAAGGTTGGAAAACCAAAGTACAGGTTCATTCGACAGCAGACGTGACGGTAAAATTTCACATTTATTTTGTCAATCGTAAAACAATAAAACCAATTTTTAGGCCGATTAAAAAGTCAAAAACCTTAGAACCTGGAAATTTCCTTTTGGAGGCTGCTCAGTTATAAACTTGGCAGTTTTCGTAGTTTCTAAATATTTTCATCTGCCTAACCTCGGTGTTTTGCATCATCAGACGCATTTCGGCAGGTTCAGTTAGCTAGCTAAATAAGCATATTGCCAATATTCTAAGTCACGATTGAAGATAGTGAGATGTCGGTACATCTCGTATGGACAAAACCGGCTAGAAAGAACAATACAACGTCGGAAAGGACCACAGTCACAGAAAGGACAGCAAACTACATGGAGAACTTTCACAATTTATTGTATTACCTCTAAGTCTATATTAAAACAATTTTAGTTTTTAGCCTGGAATAAAAAAATCCAAAACCCTAGAAACAGTAAAATTTCCTTTTGGGCACAATTAGTAACTATGATGTGATTTTAATAGTTTCCGATAATTGTATTCTGCCTATCACCGCTGTTTATGTCCGCATTTGTATTTCATTGGCGTTGTTGTGCGTTTTTTGAGCATCATGCTAATAATCAATCCCACGACTGAAGATGCCTACAAGTCGAATCACCTCTGACCGACCAAACCAGCAAGAACAACCTAGGTCGGAAACAGCACGGAAAAGTTCATCACACGCCTGACCCCAAGGAGAAATTTGAAAACTTAGAACAATCCATTTTACAATTTCGTAATCGATTGACTTATTTCAACCAATTAATTACTCTCTCTTAAGGTCTTGGTTGAGATGAAAAAGTCAGTGTCACGAGCTGGATTCGAACCCACGACCTTCGGCTAAATACGGCGCTACTCTACCACTTGGACCATCGTGGCTTCGATCCTCTCGGACACCAACACTCCATCTCAACCTACCGCCGGTACAATTTTCCCTCTTTTTGCCATTTTTAAATGTCGTGACACAGACATTTTTATCTCAATCAAGACCCTAGAAAGAATAATTATTTGACTGAATAAAAAAATTGTAGAAGAATGTTCAGGCCGATTGAAAAGTCTACATTACTAAACTGTAGTTTGATCATTTCCGTCCATTTTGGTCTGCCTAATTTCTCGGAAGTGGCGAAACTACTGTCTTACAGACTACAAGTTGGGCCGTTTTTTACTGCAAAACTATCCTGGGATTATCAAAATTAAATTTATATAAATGATTATGAAAGAAATAAGATTTAAAAAATTGTTCGGAAATAGTAATGATTGCAAATAATCAACCAACCTATGAGAACTAAAACGTTAAATTCCGTTGTGAGTAAAAACAAAAATTAAAACGACATAGCGTTTCAAAGCAAGTTATCAGACGTCAACCCGGTAGAGCCATTACGGCGTAATCAGCCAAAGGAAGAGTACAAACCTAGAAATAATAAGATGGTACATAATGACGGAATATGAGTGTGAGAAGACCCGTGAACCTCGTATAAGCGGGATCAGACCGTGATTAATACGGCGGTCATCATATGAGAAAAAACAGCCTCAACGACCTAACGATCGGTGTCGTTATGTTTTCTTTGGCTAACAAGAAACGACTGTTTTCAGCGTTTATACTTGTTGTTCTAACCGGCGTTTATTCGCACTTTTTTGCAAAGATTAAATACAAGCTTAATAAGTAAAAAAGGACATATATAGTAAGGATGGAAACAATACAAATAACATGAAACCTCACATAATAATTTGAGAAAAAGCGTAAAGTAGTCAAAATTAATATATGGAAATAATTTTTAAAAATATGACAAGAAAATTAAATAACTCGTGAATTATATTATAGAAAATAATAGGGATATCGGTTAATTTGTGCAAAAGGGACGAGTTCATGATGCCCTAGGAAGATCTTCCGATTTAAATCCAATTACAAACTATTTTGTCTTTAATTAAAAGTTTTAAATACATAATACTATTATTATCGTAATTACTATATAAACCTTGGTATACCTGATGCCAGATCCTTCACAAGGCTATAAAGATTTTAACGTGTCTTTTTCATTAGTTCCATTTTTAAATCGTTAGTCAAAGGCTTTAATATCAAAAGAATTGACGGTTTACATTTAGGGCTTTTTGAGATCTAGGAAAGAGCGGTTTGAGGACGATTTGTGTTAAATTATGTGGTGACGTAATGGCCTCATGTACGAGATCATTAATTGTAACGTATGGTATTTACTCTATCTACGATTATGGTGAGGTTCCCAACGCACCGTGAGATGTCCAGTGCCCGTCGAAGGAAGTTTGTACGCTTTTCTTTACTGCCCTTCATTGATGCAAATGACAATACAAAAGTGAAATGTCAGAACAGCCGGATGAAGAGGTAAATATTTCGTTTGGGTACAAAGGATCAAAATGGGATAACCGACTTTAGTGGATTTTTGTGACCAAACAACCATACAAAGCTTTTAAATTTACTAAAATATGTTTTTCTTAAGTTCGTAGGGCTCTTTGCCAAGAAAGCTCGTACACGTGTCTAATATTTTTCGATCCAGTATTACTAAAATTGTTTCATTCGAACCAGTGATACCTCGTCTTTTTATGACCTGATTATTTATGCTGCGTTTCCCTGGTAAAGAAGATTTTCATGACATCCAATACGAATTGGCGATTTGGCTGAACAATAAGACAGCAGGGATGGGATATTCCCTGTTTTCTGTTCATACGAAAAAAAGGAGTGATTTTGACATTTTTAACGTATTGCTATACTTTAAGTATCCAAACTACTTATCTTTCCAATGGGCCTCCAGGAAAAATTTGAGTTTCATCCTTGGAAAAAATCGACTGATAACAAACTTCAAAGACATATATAAGAAAAACGGAAACTTGGTTTTAAAAAATATTTAAATTGTCAAAAATATATCTATACTTTTTTAAGTATCGAAACTAGTTAATTGTTTGTGTGGTGATTAGTGACCGTTAGTCGATAATTATTTAGAAATTATGACATGCCGTCTGGTGTGATGTAAGTTTCAGAAAAACATTTTCTTTATCGTGCCACGTTTCGGCCCTAATTGAGATCATCTTCAGGGATCAAAGCGTTTGTCTTCTGTGAAATTTGTGCCACTCTTGTGTGTCGTGTTGAGAGTGCCCAACTAAACTATCTCAACACGAAACGCAAGAATGGCACAATTACACAGAAGGCAAACACTTTAAGCCCTGAAAATGACCTCAACAAAAGGCCGAAACGTTGGGATGATAAAGAAAATGATTTTCTGAAATCCATCTATCGACGTCACACTAGACCGCATCCCATGATTTCTGAATAATTAATTGTTTATATTCAAAGCAGTAGTATGAAGGGAAAGAACGGATGAGATATTTTCTGTTTTTGTTCATTCGATAGTGGAGAGTTTTTGACATTTTTGACATATTGCAATGTTATAAGCCTTAAAACTAATTGATACTTTCTCAAAAGATAGTTCTTACTCGCAGTAAGTTATTTCTCCATCGATCCGGATTTCGAGCCTTTTAGCTCATCATCAGGTGAAGGAGTTCTACAACCACGTCTCCCGACGTGCATTGCCAAAATGAAACCGCTAATACCTCCACCAACGCGACGTTCCAATCAGCAATTGATGTTTTAATGACACTCAATTTGATCGTGCTAAACCCGGAAATTATAATACAAATAAATATTAGAATAATAAATAGTTAATATTATTAAACTATTATTTGATCTACCTCCCATTTTTAAATATGTACATAAATAATATCAAACATCCATATAATTGAAAAAAATTAATTATTATTTTCAAAATAATTTAATAATATTAAGTTATTCTTCTAATATTTATTTGTGTTATAATTTCCGCGTTTCGCACGTTCAAATTGATCGTCATTAAAAAATCAGCTGCTAATTGGAACGTCGCGTTGGCGGAGGTATCAGCGGTTTTACTTTAGCAATGCACGTGGTTGTATAAGTACTGGAAAACAACTTACTGTGAGTAGGAATCACCTTTTTAGACTACTCACCGTATCATTTATCATTTCTATTCAAACTAATTGATTTTCTATATTCATAACATTAGCAAGAAGCGAAAGAATTGCAGGGGTGGGGTATTTCGTATTTTCCGTTCACACGCTAAAAATGAGTGTTTTGGATATTTTTGACATATTGCAACCTTTTCAGTATCAAAACAAGTTGTTTATATTAATGTGTGATGATTAGTGACCTTTAATCGATAATTATTCAGAAATCGTGAGATGCGGTCTGGTGTGATGTAAGTTTCAGAAAAACATTTTCTTTGTTGTGCCAACGTTATGGCCGAAATTGTGATCATCTTCAGGGCCTGGGATTTACAAACGCTTTTAACTTTAGCAAAAACATGTAGGATACATAAAGTGAATACGTACATTACAAAAAATATATTTCTTATATTGAATGTATTTCTACTCAAAAAAATATATTTTCGTTAAATACCTAATCTTTTTGTTAAATTTAAACAATGTTTGTAAATCTCAGGTCATGAAGATGATCTCAATAATGATCGAAACGTTGGCACGATAAGGAAATGCTTAATAGAGGAGTGTTTTTGAGATATTGCATTTATGCAAAACACCCAGCATTTACGACAATACGCACCGAATATTATCTGCTGTCTGTGAACTGCAAGAACATGTGAAATTTTGATCTTTTAAAATCAAATATTATCATCCCAAATTGGTTTGAAGCCAAACGAAAACCACGATTCCCGATGCAAGTCAAGTTTTTAATCAAAATTAAATTTATGGTCGAAAAGCGTAACGAGATCCGGACGGATAACTAGTTCTAAAACTATTTGCCTTCGGACGTGGGAAAGTTAGGCAACTGGAGGACTGGATGGACACGGCCGCACCTAATTTACGAGGGCGAGCTCCGGTGCCATTTCCTGAGGGTCGGTGTAACAGGATAGGGATCGGTAAACCTCTTAGGGCCTAGGCGCCTCACCACCCCCCTAGTCTACCCTTTGATGCTATCTCTCGACCAAGTCTCCACCCAGATTAGACTTTCACGGGATTACCCTTCGCCGGGGCCGGGTTAGCCCTAGATGCGTAATTCACGTAACAAAGGAACTTTGTTTTCACCTATTTAAGACAGTCTTACAAGCAGGTACAAAAATCTAATTTCTCAACATTCACAGATTCCCAGACGACGCCTTCTTTCAATTAGTATTAACTAAGTGAAAAATTTAGCTTTAAAATAATTAAAATAATAATTAGTTTTGAAGCCATCGCACGTTTTAGAATAAAATATAAGCAACTGAACTATACAAGAAGAAATTTTTGGGAATGTTTTAGTGAGAGATTTTATTACGTTATGAACGTCGATCTCCATTAGAAAGAATGAGTCAATTTAATTAATTGGGAACCGGCCGAGATATATTTATACAAGTTTAATGAAACAAATAGGAGCCTCAGTCTCGTTGAGGTCGGTGAAGGCAGGGGCAAAAAGAAGGGTTTCGCCTACATTCGAAGTTGTCTCTCCCTATGAGGCGATGAGGGGGATGCGAGAGGGGTGAGGAGAAAAAATATACGAGGTTGTCCGGTCCAGTGTTGTGGGTGTAGCCGCCCCTCATTAATTGTACATTTAACGAGTGTGTCATTACAGGGGAGAAAGAAACATTACAAAAAGGACAAAAAACCCTTGACCGGGTAGGGCTCTCAACGTGACACTGGCCCTGGCGCCTGGAGATACCGTTTTGGGAAATTTACAACCTCGTTCTTCCTGGGCCTCCTAGCCCACTCGGCCGAGTGATAATCGAATTTTTCTGCACTCAAATTCCAATGCAAAGGATATAAATAAACACAAGCTAACGCAATCCATCACTATCCTGGAATTTTACGCTAAGAGAATGAAAAAAAAACGCTACTCAGAAATCACTACAGGTTTTGTAATACATATGTACTAATTTATGGACATTCTTGAAAATTTAACTGACTCTATAAACGTTTTAAAACGTGCTTCAATCACTGCTGGCAGGCGAATTTTATCCGTAACATTCTAAGACAATTTATAATTGCTCAAAACCATTAAATTATACATAGTTTTACGCTTATTTATTACTCTCATAAACCATTTTTATTGTTCTAACCCACATCTTTCAATTAATTATTCTTTCTATGTAAGGTCTTAGTTAAAATAAAAAAGGTGTTGACACGAGCGGGGTTCGAACCACAATTTTCGTGATGCTGACTTTTTGTTTCTCAACCAAGTCCTTAAATAAAATGAATAATTAATTGAAAGAATTGGTTAACGGTTAATGATTGATCTCTTATTTTTCAGAAATAAAAAATGCACACTATATTGGATACGTAGAGGATTTATGAGGAAATGATTGTTATTAGCCTAAATTAAAATTGTTGTCAAATCCCGAAATCCTGTATTGGTAGAGAAAAAAGTAATTATTCAGAAAATTGTGTAATTTGTTAAACGTAACAATGATAATTATTATAAATCCATTTACGTTATTTCTTTCAATTAAGTATTCTTTGTACGTTAGGTCTTGATTGAGATGAAAATGTCAGTATCATGAGCGAGATTCGAACCCACGACCTTCGGCTAAATACTCTGCTACTCTACCACTTGAGTTGTATGATAGTGATTTTTTATCTCAACCAAGACCTTAAATAAAAAGAATAATTAATTTAAAGAAGTAACCTGGTTAATTGACTACTGAAAGCAAAAGGATTTAAACATTAAACATTTAATAAGTAAAAGAAGTATCACTTCACTGAACAGATAATCGATTCAATTCTGATTGTACGGCAAATAGAGGGAAAATTTTGTACGGTTGCAGAATGAGATGGAGAGTTGGTGTGCGAGAGGATCGATGTCACGATAGCTCAAGTGGTAGAGGGGCGGCGTATCGAGTCGAAAGTCGTGGGTTCGAATCCCGCTCGTGACAGTGACTTTTTATCTCAAAAATAACTTTACATAAAATGAATTTTTTTTAAACAGAATTTTTTTGAACAAAATTATACATGACGAAAATGATGACGACATCAACATTAACTACAACTCATCAAACGTTTTAATTTTCTTCTTTCTCCGGTGCTAATTTTGCCATAACTAATCATTTGTAGGGTTCTAAATCGTCGTAATATCCTAAACATGGGCGGAAGTATTTCAAAACCATCAACATTTCTGTTATGAAAAATCCATTGAAAGGTGAAAATATTTAATTTTTTTTGTGTAGAGATTAGTGACCGTTAACGGATAATTATTCAAATATCGTGAGATGCGGTCTGGTGTGATGTAGGTATCAGAAAAACCTCACTCTCAACACGACATGGCACAATTACACAGAAGACAAACACTTTGAGCCCTGAAGATGATCTCAATAAAAGATCGAAACGTTGGCACGATAAAGAAAATGTTTTTCTGATACCTACATCACACCAGACCGCATCTCACGATATTTGAATAATTATTTAATTTTTTGTAAATATTATTTTAAAATTAGGCCAAAAATAAAATCTCAAACATTTGCCGGCAGAGCTACAACGCTGCGGTTTTTAGTGTCACAATACCTCTAAAAATCAGAAGAAGTTCGAAATTTTAGAATAGTACGATTCTAATGCTTTTATATTTTTGTTTAGTCGAGGGCTGGTGTTACTCTAGTAATTAAAGTAGATAAACATTCGCAGACGCAACATATAAACATAAATAAATTAACCGTCAAATCAGTTTAGGTAATTATATATTTGTTGTGTGATGTGAGGGACCGCTATCAAAGTTTTACTAATACTATCGAAATGTGCTATGAATGTACTTATTAGCGTGAATGTTTTGTGTAAATGGACGTGGATGTCGAGGAATATCGCGTACCCTACAAGCCCGTCAAAAGGAAATTAGTCTAATGGATAAATGAAATTCTGTATATACTGTATGAATGTATTTATTAGCATGAATGGAAGGAAGAAGGCAGGATGACTATCCTACCGTCTTTTTATTGAGTTGTAGAGGCAGGACCTCAGCCGTGCACCTGAACTCTAAGCCCTGCAGACTGTAGGTTAGGTAACCATTTTCTTAGAGTGAGCGGGTATTGTTAGTGAGTTTGTGAATATTGAAGTATTTTAAACAAACAACTTGTGGGATGGTAGGAACGAGCAACAAGACACTCCTCTGTATGGTCGGTAGGAAAGAAAATTAAAAGAAGAACTGTAGCGATATAGATAAATGTGTAGAGATTAGTGACCGTTAACGGATAATTATTCAGATATCGTGAGATGCGGTCTGGTGTGATGTAGGTATCAGAAAAACATTTTCTTTATCATGCCCACGTTTCGATCGTTTATTGAGATCATCTTCAGGGCTCAAAGTGTTTGTCTTCTGTGTAATTGTGCCATGTCGTGTTGAGAGGTGTAATGGCACAATTACACAGAAGACAAACACTTTGAGCCCTGAAGATGATCTCAATAAAAGATCGAAACGTGGGCACGAATAAGAAAATGTTTTTCTGATACCGCATCTCACGATATCTGAATAAAGATATACATAAAGTTGAAATGAAACAAAGAAAACTGCGAGAAGCTTATATACGTGAGGTGCGGACAATGACCACCAGTAGTTAGCTGGACGGAAAAAAATAAACTATAAATAGAGACTGGAATAGACACCAAAAATGACAACAGCTCTCACCAGCTAATTCTATAAACTGCTTATCTCGGTAGAAATAAATGATTTCGTATTTATTGTTCATTGCTGTGATGGTTCCACCTGATGTCACCAATCGTGCACGCAACTGCGACAATCTCTGTTGTTAACGTGCATTGTTCTCTAGCGTCTGTGTGTTTGTTCCAAAATTCCAATCAATATACGGAACGTAAAATCCTTTCCTCAACTGGCAAATCGACTGAAAGTAATTCATTAAACTATACACACACACACAAAAACCTCTTAATGTTATTTACCGAACTCCGATAATTACAAAGGGGTATGAATTACTCGAGAGTAGCAATTAGCTCGAGAGGTTGGAAGCGAGGATAGGGCAAAGGTTTGATTGAACGGTTAATATCAATGCATGATAAACAGTAGAAGAATAACGAAGTGGAGAACTGCCTACCGAATAACTCATACAACCGTGTCAATTAAACAAATTTAGAGTCTAGGTTAGTAATTAATCAGTAATAAAAGATTGTTGGAGCCCTACGGGGAAAAACTGGATTTCTTCGCTACCGGAGTTACTTTCACACAGACAGAAACGACACTTATAGGATTCGTAGGAAAACATGGAACAAATATGAAGCTTACATTCCACTAAACATACAATACATTGTTCAATCTCAGTTTTTTACTTTTACTTGTGGAATTTGTATTTTATTTATTTTTGTTTTTTATTGCAAATTCTATGAGCATTTCAAATATTGTAATAAGGAGCTATCAAAGAAATTCCGAATGATTATGTTCCCTAAGTCTCTATTTAGCTTTTCTTTGAAGGAACGGTGTTAACCATTGGCCATACCCGTATTATTCATTGTTACTTGATGTCACGAGACCAACCATATATGTGTCAAAACTGTGAAGAAATCCTAAATGTAAAACACTTACTAATAGCCTATCTATAATAACAGCATAATAGCCTTAAATATATCAAATTCAATAAATCAAATATTAGGAAATCAAAAAGAAAACCTTGACCAACTATTTCATTTTTAATGAGTTAATTGCCTAACTAAAAGTCATAACTATTGCCTAATAAATTTAATTTTCATTATAAATATCATCTATAAAGGCGGATTTGGCCTTAGTAGTTGATCACCTTTATAAAAAAAATTAAAAAACAATAAATTTGCAAAAAGAGTTACGCATCTAGGAAGAACTTTAGGACTAGAATCACTTTTTTTCTGTCAAACACTACAGGACAGAGAAATCCGATCTTCATGGCATTAATCCTTCCATTCAAACATCCTCAGAAAAGTTGTCAAAGATCCTTGCTACATTTACCAACAACGACCTCCACTTTCTTTTGGGCATGGTACACACAACGGTCTCACCCTAGACTTTCTGTCCGGACCAAATATACCCATTACCGACCGAAGAATTTGCCAAGTCGGGACTTCTACGCCATTCAGCAAATTTCTTATTGAATGCTTGCATTGGTTATTTTCTCTAGTATATGTCCGTGTGTACTGCTGATCATAGTGTCAGTGTGTGGTGATTAGTGACCGTTAGTCGAAGATTATTCAGAAATCGTGAGATGCGGTCTGGTGTGATGTAGGTTTCAGAAAAATATTTTCTTTATCGTGTGCTACGTTTCGATCTCTATTGAGATCATCTTCAGTGCCTGGGATTTACAAACTTTGTTTAAATTTAACACATACATGTCGGATGTGAAAAAATGTGAATTTATACAAAGGGAAATTTTTTAAAATAACATTTCAATGAACTTTGAATGAATATTATTTTAAAAATATATATATTTCGCATTGTATAAATTCATTTTTCCCACATCCTACATGTATTGGTTACATTTAAACAATGTTTGTAAATTCCAGGCGCCGAAGGTGATCTCAATGAAGATGGAAATGTTGGCACGATAAAGGAAATGTTTTTATCAAACCTACATCCCATCAGACCCCATCTTACGATTTCTGAAAAATCGTAGTGTCAGTGTTGTGTCCAGGAGAAAAAAGTAGAATACATTTTTGTAAAATTTCTCTAAAAACAATAAATAGCTAAGATGATTACACTGATTATTTCGTTCCTTGATCAACTATATTCTATATCATAAACGCTGATATGTGTTTTAATGACCAGGCTGAAGACATATTTTTAGCGCTTTACCTCACTTTTGAACTACTGTTTCTCATAAGACCAACCAGTAATGAGAATTTGAATTGGAAAAATGCAAAATAGGCGGAAGATTTATGTTTTCATATAGTTCCGGCAGGAGGATTTTAAACAACGGGGACAGCTACATAAATGACGAATATTAATAATCCCTCCGGCTTTCTAATTTTCTTTTTGAAACGCGTAATCCGTTGGAGGTAGTCAATTAGTAAAATCGATCAGCAACTAATGTTAGTCCCGTGTTCGCATATTGGCAATTAAGATATAGCCTGTGTAAATTAATGCGGGGAGATCTTCCGACACGAAATTTACATTTTATCTTCCCCAAATCTTTTTTTTTTCGTTAAATTGATTTTACGGTTAATTCATTGGACAGCATCTTCAATGTAATCAGTCGCCCTTAATTTAATTTGGGCCGACAATTTCATTAATAATTGCCGTCAATCCGGACAGTCGAAACATGCACACCGTTGCTCCTTAAACGTTGAAATCGACCGGATGCAATCATAATGCAATTTATAGGAAATATGAAGTGTACGTAATTTTAGTTATCAGAACGTAGAATATTTTGCATTACAGTAAATCCAGTCGGCCGAACATTGATTACTAAATTATTTTGAATGGCGTAATTATTGTATTAACTCGTACGGGGTGATTTGAAATTTCATAGGAGAATCGAGACTCAGAGATTGACCTCATCGGTAAATAAGTGATTTAGACATTTAATAATTAATCGTTTATCCGGATATTAATGTTTAAATAGTAAATAAACCCTTATGTTATATATGTCTATAACCCAAACAGTTCCTCACGAGGTATATGAAGTAGCTTATAATTTATTATTTTTATGGTTTCACATGACACTCGGACACTTAAGCCTAGTACACGTAAATCGTTTATTAAAGTGCATTAGTGAAATACTGATGGGTAAAGTAGTACACATGGTAACGCGCGAATAAGAGCAACGTTCGTATTCCAACTCACAACGCGCTTTTCACAGCCATAGTCGAGATACAAAGTAACTAATCGGTCTGTTCAGATCAACACGCGTTTTACCAGAAAATATTCTTAATTTGTTCCATCATCATGACGGATATGTGACTTGTTGAAATCGATCTCCTGATCGGCAAAATTGAACGATTATTATATTGATTATAACTCTCTCATATCGATCACAACCATCATAAATGACTATATCCTATCAACCAACACAATTCTTCGCATTCCAGTGATTTACAGGCAATCGTCGGAACTCTAATAATCCAGTTGTAAAGCATACACAAACCGGAAAGGAAAAGGTAGAACTTTAAATAAGTTCACACTTTCCGGAATCAGAAACTACAGCCAACCTGGACTTGGATACTGAACCATAAAGGCCACAAACCTGGCAGGGAAGATGGGCCATTGACAACTTCAACCCAATCAAATTGTCAGGAACAGACAGGTTATACCCAGTATTCCTACAAAAGTGAAAATATAACATTAAATCCTCTACTTGTAAGAGTATGCAGAAGTTGCCTGGCAATGGGAAACATCCTAATCACACGGAAAACTGTAGAAGTAGCTGTTATTCTTAAGGTTACACAAACAAAATACATAGATCATGTTATTTAGGAACATTCTTGGGAAATGAAGAGAAGTATTTGATAATAATCATTTTGAAGCAATGGTTACATAACTCAAACAGCGAGGAACTGGTAAAACCTGCTGTGATGGATGCCATCAATGCTAAAAAGCAGTAAGATGCAGGCTTCCACATTCCACGAAAAAGTAGAAGCAGTGGTGGCCAGAGGGTCTACGCAAGAGGAATACTCTCGCCACTACAGTGAAATGTGGTGATGGATGACCTCATAAGCAAACTAAATGAATTTATAGATTAGTCAGGGAAAAATTCGACCCAACTTTAAAAGAGATCTAAACATGAAGGAACAATGGTGGTCACAACGGCGATTTGACACGCACCCCTAATTTCACCGAGATTTCTAAAATGAAATACTGAACTTGAAGAATGAGACATACGAATAATCTTCCATAAGAAGTTAACCTGGAACCCTCACTTGAGGCATTCTACGGCAAAAAGTAAAATATCGTTAATGACCAAAAGAAAAACTTTAGCAAATTAAAACCTAAAATGGCCCATCGGTTATACTCAGAAGTAATAACACGCAAATATCCTATGAATCATTAATCTGATGGACCAAAGCGCAAAAAGTAACTACCCAATCACTAGGTAGCATACAAAGATTAGCAAACCTACTATCACAAGGGCAATGAGAACAACTCACAAGTGCACTAAACACTACTAAACCTACCTCCACTGAAAAAATACGTACTAGGAGAAGCTAGGAAAAGCTTGTATAGACTCCAAAAACAATCAAACTGGATAGGAACCTACCAATTCGAGCACACAGCCGTAATTAATAAAATCGGAAACCCATTCTTAGAAATGGGGACAGACTGCCATGGAGGCCCAAGTTATGGACAATCAAACTCATTAGGGAAGTACAAATTTGGTCATTGAAGGAAAAATACATGCCATCTATGTACATGCCATAGAAAATCTGAGGAGGTTACACTGGCAAAAACATACGATCTGAATGCCAAGCAGCTAATAAAGCATTAATGTTAAAAATTACATCAAAACTAGTCAGTCAATCTATCACGAATCTCCACAACCTGTTGAAACACAATAACCTGATGATATATTGGGGTGCCAGGACACAAAGAAATTCTGCGTAATGGGAAAGCAAGCAGACACATTGGCCAGAGGAGGATCTGCAAGACCGTACATGACATCTGAGCCTATATTTGGGATAACAAAAATTTAAAATACTCAATTACAGAATTGATCCAAATAAAACAAAAGAAAAAGTGGATAAACAGTAAACTTACGTTAAAACAAGCATCACTTGTAAACTGACTGCTGAAGTTAGAGGGCCAGACTCCGAGGAGTGATAGGACTATTAACCGGATTTCGGATCGTATAACGAGCAGGAAGAAGCATGGACCCATATCATTTTGAAGCACGGCTCAATGGAGACATAACCACCAAACATAAAACATAGGGAAGGAAATTATAGGCGTGTAGGAAAAACTGGTTTAAATCATTAGAAATAATTTTAAAGACGGGATTAAGATAATAGGGGTATTCACGATCTTTGTGTTAACCCTGTTAACTCTGTTAGGTCGTGTTAAATCGGCAAAAATGACGAACAATTGAAAGAATCGGCTAGTTTAGACCAATGTTAGGTGTTAAGTCGAACATGTAGCCACGTTGCCAGCCGTTAGGGTGTAGGTAATTAACATGGCAGCCATGATTTTAACAGCTGTTTTTTGTTTGCAAGAATTTTTATTCTTCAATAGGCCTTAATTAAATTAGGCTAATACATTTCTTTTGTTCACTTCTGACGTGTCAGTATACCCTCATTCATAAAAGATACATTCCCCCGTAAAGTTGTAGGCTATTGGAGGTTAGAATACAAGTTACGTCGGCACGTGATTTGTACTTTTCGAGTGCGCAGATAGCATTTTGAATGAAATTGTTGATTTTCCTTCTTCCCTAATTTCTGCCATCTTATAATTCAACAAAACAAACAAAAAGCTTCAAGGACCGCTAACAGACGGAAGGGGGTGTTCACGATCATACTGGAAATTTCTCCATTTCAGTTAACACGAGTTAACATCTTACAAACATTGTGAATACCCCTAACATTTCCTTCGAAAGCCTGAGGAACGAACTATGTTTTGCTTTTTTCAAATTCATCTTATCCCTGATTTTTTTATAATTGTATAGTAATAAAAATGAATTGTGCATCCACACGCTTTGAATAATAAAATATTTAAAAAAACAAAAAAAAAAAACATTTGAATGGATCTGAAGGATATTTTATACGTTTCCTCAAACACCTCACGATTTCGTCATAAGGCGTTATCTACATCTGACTTTTAATTTGCCATCAGCTTTAAGATTTACAGCCAAAGCTCACCGAGACGTAAACAAGGAACGTTCAGAGATGGAAAAAAGGCTGTCGATTTGTAATCGGATTCTTCATAAATAGTGGCCTGGGAATTAACTTTCTCGTTAGTTGTAATTGGTGATGAAGTGGCTGGCTTCTGATTCAGAAAGCTAGTTAGTGTGGGCGGAGTTGGAAGCTCTATATCATCGTAGGACTCGATTCAATCCCTATCACGGACACTCCTTGTTGGTTTTTCTCCTATCTCTCACTTGTAATGACTTTTTAGAAGATCCTCCTCGCCGGTGGTTAATTGGCGTCTGCACCGGCCATACATCATCGAAAATAATCAATGTAAAAATTATATTATTTACGAACACGGTGTTTACATATTCAATCGTTGTTATTTCTTTGACCACTGGTTGATTTGCTGACCGGATTGAAGATTACAGATCTCTCCCGGGATAATAAGGAATTACTGACCTAAAAACATATCTCTTACGGTTTTAATTAGGTCTAAATATTTTTTGACATGCCAAAATTTTTCTTTATACATACCGTTACGATTAATTAAATCTCACCATTTACTACATCATTTTAACTATAATTTAACTAAAACAATATTCTTATAGTGCAAAAGCTGTATACCATACAGAATTCAGATTAAAAAAAGTTGCCACTGTACACTCCAGACTTATTCGTTTTAGTTTTTCCTCCCAAAAAATTTACTGGTTCCAAATATTAATCCATTTTAATTTCAAATTAATCATTTTTAACTTTCGAATTAGTCCTTTTTAATATGAAATTAATTAATTAGTATCAATTGAACCCTTTTTAATTTCATATTAATCTGTTTATTTTCCAATCAGCCCTTTTTAATTTCAGATTGACCGTAAATTTTTTAAATTTCAAATCAACCCTTTCTATGGTTTTAAAAACCTCACGAGATGCCACATACTGCAAGTAAAATCCCTGTATATTTGTAATAATAATAAATTTTTATTTCCAAGAGTGTGCAATACATTATTATAACAAATACAACTAGAGAGAGACTGCAGGAGGTTTTAGGATCCTCAAGAGTAAGAAACAAAATATTGGCAAAAGGATAATGAAAACCAAAATAATAATAATAATAATAATAGCCAAACAAAATCCACAATAAACGTGCAATATGGAAAAAAATCGACCAATTTAAATTTTGGTTATGCAATTATGATGTATTTTCATATATAAGACAAAAATTTTGCTTTAATAAAAACACTTCGGCTCATAAAAGACCCAAATGAAAATTAATTATAATTAAAAAATATATCGAATTAAATATGAAAAAAATGATCCTCGTTTGAATTTGAGATTTGCTACAATGTCAAAAACATTTCCCCTTCAAAATCATAATTTTATCACATTACCCAAAGTAAAGGACAAACAATTTTAATTTTTCCAATTGACTTTTTTAACATGAAACCATTTTTAATTTCGGGTATGACTTTTTTTATTTCAAAATAACCCATTTTTTAAAACATAAAAAATCGAAGAGATGGCATGAAATGTCAGCAAGTAAAGTTTGAATTAAATTAAGTATAAATAATTGGGGGTTCGTAAAAGACCAAATAAAAGTAAAATACAATTGTCAATCAAAATGATTTAAACTCAAATATAAAAATGCACATGCATAAACTGAACTTCCTTCATTTAATTTGGGATTTTTTGAAATAAGAACGTCGTTTAAAGACGAGAATTAGTCGCTTTCTTCCAATTAAAAAATACACCTTTTTAATTTTCAAACTGACTTTTTCTAACTTCAACTAAACTCTTTCTTCTTTCAAATTAATCTTTTCCTTAAAACATCAAATAACTAAAAAATTCCTATATTTGGAAAAAATGTAAAATAATTAAGCTCTTATAGGGCATGCAAAAATTAAATCCAATTAAAAGAAAAATTATGTAAAATTAAAAATTAAAGGAAATAATTCATAACATATTTAAATTTGTTTTTTTGATATAAAACAACCGATCCCGTAAAAACCACAATTGTTCAACTTGAAAGAAAAATAATTTGCTTTTATATTAAATTTTATATTTTTATTTTTATTTTAGTGGTTTTTGATTTTTATATGACCTTCTAAGAACGAAATTATTGGCTTTTCTTACATTTATGTCTTCTTTAATGTTTTAAGGCGATGGCTAATTTGAAATAAAAGATGAAATATTTGGTGCTGAAAAATTAGTTAGATGGGCAAAAGGGTTAAAGCAAATTTGTTAAACGTTTGAATCATTAGAAATGGTTTTTAAGTCCTTATGAAGAAGAAAAATTCCTCCAAAGCATCACAAACAACTGAGTGGCTTATCCTCCTAATTTGGCTTATCCATTTTTTTAAAATTACCAATTTGCTTTCCAAAACTTCTCTTCAATATGACCAACAGCAGCAGCAATTGGGCACAGCTTTGTGCTCTTCTAACCCAACGGTCGTTATTACAAAATAAAATTGTAAATCAAATTCTAATTGGGCCTTTATCAAACAAACGTAACATGACTAAATAATATAAATATTAAGCAAAATGAAAGCAAAGATAAAATAATACACAGATGAACCGTAGGTAGACAGAGCAAACAGGAGAGAAAATAAGATATCAGGTAGTTAATCTACAATACCTGTTCAATTAATGTCCCTACTCTAATCCCCCCCATTTTGCAAAAAGCAAAAACGAATCGTTTAATTCTTCCAGTTCTTGTGCCAGATGTCGAATGTGTTTATTTTTTCAAAGTAATGACAAATAGTTTGTCCACCGACCAGACAGGCGACAGGTGATTATGGTTCGGTGGAACTGGTTTACTATTTCACAACCAAAAAGAGCTCAGTGACAGGATCCAGAGGGCGATTATTCATTTTAGTATGATTTGTAACGTATGTAAATTTCGATTTTAATGCTTCCAGACGACGTTGGATTTCTAATCGATTAAACTGTTTTTTTAGAGAAAATTTTTGTCCAGTCAAGATGAATATGTGAAGGAAATATTAGTTTTAACGAAAAATCCATTAAGATTTCGAACACTTTTTTTTTGTAAATTAGTATTTTGGTTGAAATTTTGTTTGTTTTGTAAAAAAGCTACTGGAAGTAAACACAGTACTTCTCAGTCTACGGGTATAAAATATTAAGCGAGTCGGTTATAATTATAAGTGTCACTAATTTATAGCACCTCTGAGGCTTCTGTCGAGAACCCCTGGGGATGAAGGTTCGCCACATTCGAAATGTTAACATGTCTTCTCGGAGAATTATTATTTACACGCTTATTGGGCGTGTTTCCACTTAGTTTCCGCTTCCCATGGGGGATTTTATTTTGTGGTTTCCTGTCTCCTCTTTGCCGTGATTTCCGGAAAGGAAAGCGTTCATCTGATTAATCGGCGCTGGATTAACATTTGTATCTGGTCAATAGATAAATTCAGGGATTATCAATATTACGACGAAAAGAAAGTCTAATTTACATTTATAACAAATTGTGAGGTTATTAAATAATATATTACAATCAAGCGATTGGTAGTAGGTACTAAACAAACGGAAAAAATATGTTCTAACTTCTTCCTGTTAACGCTCTAAATCATCAATGAACGTTTGATAAATAAGAGTTATATGAAAATGATTAGCCTAGTTCAAAAACAGGTTTCCTATCTCCATCGGGAAAATACGATATTAAAAAAAATATTTTTAAAAAAACGGACCTTTCCAACAATAATCGGATATACTACAATTTTTAACATTATCCGTTATATGGTGCATACTGATATTATCGGTATCGATTATCTGGACATCGTGTGATGCTGTCTGGTGTGACATAGGTTTTAGAAAAACATTCTCTTTATCGTGCCAAAGTTTCAACCATTATTAAGATCACCTTCAAAAACCAATTATAGAAATACATGTAAGATGTGAAAAAATAAATTTATTTCTTCAATTTTTACATGCTACACGTATTTGTATAATTTAAACAATGTTGATAAACCACAGGCGCTGAAGATGATCTCAATAAAGATCGAAACGTTGGCACAATAAAGAAAATATTTTTCTGAAACGTATGTCACACAAGTCCGCATCATCCTACGATCTCCAAATTATCATTAACTAACGGTCACAAAACACCACACATTATTGTTATCTATGAAATTTTCATAGAAACTGTGATTTGAGAATCTAAGGTTCATTGTTCAAAATGAATTATTTACTACCCCCTTTCCGCCCTACGGATTGCCCTGTCTCTAGAACTGACATATAAGTTATAACATTTAAACATCGTAAGGTCATCGGTGAATTTAAAAAATTCCCTAAATTGTGACAAAACGTCCGAAAAATAGTGAATTCCACTAAAATTTAATTATGTAGGCTTTCGAATGGTATGCTTTGAAAAAATGGCACTTTCTATTTTATAGGGATAAATCAACCCCTCTTAAATAAAAAGTATATACCATGGGTTAATAAATCGTATTAATTAATGATTATTCGGAAATTGGGAGGTTCGGTCTGGTGTGACGTACTTTTAGAAAAACATTTTCTTTATCGTGCCAACGTTTCGATCTCTATTAGATCATCTTCACGGCCTGGGATTTAGAAACATTGTTTAAATTTAACAAAACCATGTAAGATGTGGAAAAAATTGAATTTATGCAGTGTTTATTTTATGCGTTAACACTTTGATTGAATATAAAAAATAGTTTTTAGCATTGTATACGTTCACTTTTTTCCACATCCTATGTATGTATATCCACATGTTTTTCTTAAATTTAAACAATGTTTGTAAATTCTAGGCTCTGAAGATGATCTCAATAAACATCGAAACGTTGGCACGATAAAGAAAATCTTTTTCTAAAACGTCACACCATACGGCATATAACAATTTCCGAATAATCATCGAATAATGGTCACAAACTACCGCACATATTAATTCAATTGTCTCTTTCTCTTAAAACCTAATTTTATCATGATATAAGACTGTTTTGGAGATTTTACCTGTAAAATTTACATGCTTGTATTTCATATCATCGGATTTGTTAGAGGTTCCGGCGTACTTTTTTGATGCAACTACATCATCAAAGGATGGATATCAATACATTTCATACCACCTCGTATATTTTTTAATGATTTAACGACAGAAGTTAAGTTAAAATTAAAAAAAGGTAATTTGTCGGGAAACAACAATGTAACACAATTTAATCTTCTTAAATTATTGAGAAATCGTGAGACGCGGTTTGGTGTGATGTAGGTTTCAGCAAAGCATTTTCGTTATCGTGCCAACGTCAGGACGATATGGAAAATTTCTGAAACCTACATCACACCCAGACTACATATCACGATTTCTGAATAATCATCGACTCACGGTCACTAATCACCACACACTTTTTGATGATGATGATCGTTGGGTCGCACCTGTCCTCATTTATTAATGATGAAAGATAATATACGATAATAACGAGGGAAATGAAGTAAATAAGATATTTATGTATACATGAAATTACGACTGATCATCGCAGCAAAAATTATTCAGAACGGACGTTTTAGCTCATAACAATATTCAAGTTACTTCTAGATGGAAATCAGCAGTACTTCTAATTTGACAAAGGTTACTTTAAAGTTTCAACTTTACCACTATTTTAATCTAATTCAACACTAAATGTCAAAGATATGATAAGCGCGAGGGCAAAGGATAGATAGGAACTGTCACGTTTGATTAATGAGTCAAATATGATTTTATGGGCACAGTCAGGTAGAAGATTGTATTTTCAAAGGTTGTACAATCGGCATAAAGCAGGTCATTAATTATACAGATTATGTAAAAAGAGCGTATTTTTACAGCAATGGCAGACGTGTAGACAGAGTGAATTTGTCAAATCCTGTTATAAAGAGCAATGGATAAATGGAGGGATGGTCTTAGGTTGGCCATGACGGTGAGGAAGAGCGTGTAGGGGGCAGTGGATTAATTAAAACCCACATGACGTGGTAAGTTGATTATCCCCTGGGGAAAGGGTGGTGTTGGGGGACGGTTGTGTTGATTTCATTAGCCGTTGGGGGCGGTCTGCCAATTGGCATCATTCCTGCATATTCATCACTCGCCGCCCCCGGACTAACCTCACCTATTATTGCTTCCTGCCTCATACATCTCTCCGCCCCAGTGTTAAATTTAACCGTGAGAGTAGAATAAATTCAAATTCAACTCTCGACTACCCGAACGGGCATCCCTCATTCTAGAAAGAGCTAATTGGGCCCACCAGTACAACTTTAACAAAATTGCCTCCACAACTTTTTTTTTCGTTTGAGTAATTCACCAGAAAATGCAGTTTTTGGATACACATATAAAATTTATTTTTTATTAGATAAAATGTGAAAAGCGTTGGTTCCAGGAAGCTTCAACCTTTTTCCGTGCTTTGCTATTGAATTAGAATTAGAATTGCAAGACCTCGTAGGAGGTCTCTGGCCTCTCGCTGATAGGTCAGGGGGAGTAACCCACCTTGGTGCATAAGCGACTCCTTGGTTGGGCTCTAGCCGGGCGCCATCGACTTCTTTGGTCATTTCGGCGCCCTTACGTTCCCTAAGACTAGTCATTCACACACTCACTCATAAAATAAATACATACATACCACTATATGCAAATACAATCACAAATGCATATCCTCTATTTAGAGGGTACTCGATATTCCGCCCCGACCCGGTTTAAGGGAGCAGTGGTGGAGCTTTGAAATAATATGCTGCACCGCCGTCAACATACTTCTATTCAACCAGAAACCAAATACAAGTCGTAACCTATAATCTAAATACCCCTCTATAGACCTAAAAAAAACTCTAAAACGTTTGTCCTTGAATTCGCTGCCGTGCTCGAGCACTCTCGTATAACCAGGCGACATTCTAATACGGTCCCTATACAGCGCCAAGCTGCGGCAGCCCTCCAATACGTGCGGCACGGTAAGCCTCTCTACTAGGCATGCCGGGCACCTAGGTCGACTCGTGCCAACCACCAGGTACCCGTGAGTCACACGTGTGTGGCCTATCCGCAGGCGGGTCAGGACAACACTTTCTTTTCGGGATATCCCCTCCGGGCTCCACCGGTCGACCGTCGGCTTAACGGACACCAGCGTGCTTCCACTTGTCCAACATCATATTTTTCACTACTCTCTTAGCGGCGTACTCGCTTCGGCGGTACATATACTAAAATTGGAACGATAATCTCTTAGCGTCGTCAGGCCGAATCGGGGTGTTCTCCACACCGTCACTGTAAGGAACGAGAGTACCCGTTTTCGCGGCCAGGTCCGCTCTCTCGTTCCCTTCCAGTCCGAAGTGTCCTGGAATCCAGACTAAGACCACCCTTTTCTCGGTCCGCACTTTGCTATTGAAAGCGAAAAATCAGGGTGGCCTATTTCTAAAAGGCTCGATATTAATGTACCGGAAAACCTTCTATACATCTAATATTTTAAAAATTATAATAACAGAAAAATTGTCTAAAAACAGACTTAGAATTAGGCTATTGAAAATTCTTACCTTGAGTTTAATGAGTTTGGGGTTTTCAGCTGCCATTTTCACTATCGCCTGGTAGTCGCACTGGGCGCATTTCACTATCCATTCCTTGCTTTTTCCATCGAGCTTAAAGAGATTTTTATCACTTTTCCATCCATGGGAATTGCACTGTTATAAAACTATACTCACCAGGGCGACAGATCCACTATCTTCCTCGTCTTTGTCGACCTGAAAAATAAATTAAATTATAAGTTAATTTTTTTATTTTAATTCCTTTCCTGAATTCATTGCGGTCCTGAAATATGAGTTTTCCTCTTTTTTCTCAAAATAAAAAATGGTTAAAAGAATAATCATGGCATTCCTTGCCTAACACTTTAAACAGGCATAACTTCGTCAATTTTCAACTATTCTTCCTATTTTTTTTTTCAAGAACAAATCTAGTTTCCTAAGATCAAGATAAAAATTTCGGTACCATTTGAAATTTGTGTTTTCATTTCGGTAATACACTGTAAAAAAAATTACAGCTTTGAGGACATACTCTAATAATTATATTACATACTTTTTCCGCCAAAAGTTAAGGGAAGTTACTACGAAAATTTCGTTTCTTAGAGAAGGTTTTCTTTATTCTTCTTCTAGATACTTGACTTACTTTTCAACTGTATGAATTTGTATTATTCATACGGGTTAAAACTAATAATGTCTCACAATATTTCCCTGTTTAAGTGTCTCGTTATACAGAGTCAGCCCCTTGTTGTTCTCCCTCTTTATAAACTACCATCCGGATGTACTTGAGTTTGGTATCCCCTGTTCTATTTTGTTAATTAAATGTGTTCTCTACGCTGACGAATAATCCTGGATATATCCCACTGCCTTTCGAAAAAACATTGTCGAATTGGAACATTATTTCCCTCAATAAAACCTTTCCATCTTTAAATAATAAAAAAAGCCATAGTTTTGCGAAAGGGAGGAAGGTTGACACGTAAGGATCACGGTGGCCGCAACGGTTTAATCGTCGACACGGCGTTCATCACAGTAAGCTAAAGTTCCTGGGTTCGAATCCGGGACAACTTAGGGCGTACATAAGGAAACATTTCAATATCACTTTTAAACCATATTTGTTCAGCGGTCATAATTGACCTATCAATTATTCTTTCTATATATGTGTTTTCGCTGGGATGAAAAATTAGTACGGGTAGGAGATTCGAACCCCAGCACCTTTACCTTACAATGATGGGCGCCGTGTGAACGCTCCATATTGGCAAACATTTCTGATATACAAGGAACTTGACTCTTGCTTGCTTTAACTTAAACAATGAAAATCGAATGGTGTACCCTAGTAATATACGATGCTTCTTCAAACATACGTACGAGCTGTTGAACCATCATTCTCTCCAGTGAGAGATAACCGTGCAACTCTTCCGCAAAGTAAAGATTATTTATTTATCTCACATTACATCTAGAAGGAGCTGAAAGACCTAGCTCGTATTAAATAATTTGCACTTGGACCTAGAAGAAAAAGGTATAATCACCACATCGGTCGATCCAAACGAATTATCTTAGCATTTTTACCAAAAAAAAAACGAAAGTTATTAAGTCACAAAACACATTCCTCATTTTTCCACCCCCCCCCATGATAAATTACACGGCCTAATGACCGGCAACAGTAAACACCCTCTTACTTCCTCCGAACTTCCGATGTCGGGAGATAATCCAGGTCGGAGCGGGGCAAACAAAAAAATTCCAGACAATCACCCCAATGGTTTCCGGCGGTGTAATTGTAGGGTTGGTTTAAAGAGGCCTTAAAAAGTACTTACCATTCCATTAGCGGTTATTAAGCCGCCTATTACATTTCGCCCACCCCCGTAATAACATCTATCAAAACAGTAGTCGGACCTGCCAGGCTGAAACGTTTTCAAAATTTTACGCAACGGACAACTCGAATTTGAAAGCTCTTCCTTGGAGGGCAAAGGTTAATTAAAGCAATAAATAAAGGCTGGAACAAAACAAGATAACCAATGAAATACACGCAGTTTAAATGCGCAGTTTAAAAAAATCGCTTTTATCAGAGGAGGCTGTAAACAAGACTAAATATTCAAGCATGTCAAGAATATTTATGACGATTCGATAACCCTATACCAATCAAATTGGACTATCAATAACTCATAAAAATTACAGCCCAAAAATCCTGATTGTTGTTCTCCTTTAATCAGACTAAAATGAACTAAATAACGTATAGTCAGCAAATGGTCAAAATTGGACAAAGTCTGGTTGAAAAATTAGTTCACGAGATGGACTTGAACCTACGACTAATCTGTACCCGAGGTTGGTTCGAGTCCGGCTCGAGACACTCATTCTTCAACTTGACCAAATTTTGAATAATAATTAAAGAAATAACTTTGGTTAGTAAAACCAAGTAAAAACATAATAGATTGGCCAACATTCTGAGTTTATTCTCACAGTTTAAGTTCTAAAATGTGCCAGCGAGAAAAGCTCTCATTCCTTAGTAAAAAGTGTGTGAATTAGCGAGAATAGGCGGATCCGGAGTTTCAACACAAAACATCTATTCTTACGTGTCATCACCATTTTCTTCTGCGTAGTTTAACTTACGAGAAATAAGTCTTGAGCTTAGCCAAGTAGCATTTATTTATTAGCCAGCAAAAGAAGGTATTTTGTCCAAGAATATAAAAAGAAAATTCACAATGTATTTTGTCAATGAAAAACGATGTACAAATCGTACAAATCTTTTTTTTTTACGAGGGTTCGCAACAGCAGAGGCCATATAAACCCTCAGGTTGCCGGCGTTTTTATATATTGTATATAATTGGAAAAAAATGAATATCTGCGAAAGGGTAGAGAAACGGGCGATGGCTCTATTTTGGGGCTGCTTCCCCATTTAAACTATGTAATGAATGGTTCTTACGAACTTTTTTGTTGCATTTGAGGAGTAAAAGCGCACGGATGAACACGTGTGTAGAGATTAGTGACCGTTAATAGATAATTATTCAAATATCGCGAGATGCGGTCTGGTGTGATGTGCAAAGATTTCTCTCTTGGTCCACTTACTACTCTTGTTTCTATCTGAGCTGTTACTTATATACCGAAGGTGATTTACTACTCGTAACAATAATTATTCAGATATCGTGAGATGCGGTCTGGTGTGATGTAGGTTTCAGAAAAATGTTTTCTTTATCGTGCCAACGTTTCGATCTTTATTGAGATCATTCTGACGCGCAGATTTTTGGAGTATCAGTGGGTGATAACTAACTGATACATAAACGCCATATAATTTCTCGGTTTACTTGTTATGTTTAATTATATTTGTCCAAAAGACAATACATTTACAATTAATTAAAAAGATCAACTTTCA
Source organism: Cimex hemipterus (assembly GCA_039619505.1). Lineage (NCBI taxonomy): Eukaryota > Metazoa > Arthropoda > Insecta > Hemiptera > Cimicidae > Cimex > Cimex hemipterus. The sequence continues at coordinate 15,004,450 of CM077111.1, read as the reverse complement.
TAATGGGTTGAACGTCCAGATTGCCTGGCAGGGCAGTATCAAAAATTCCTAAGGGCTTGATTGATGAGAGGATTGACATGTTGAAGGGCCTGATTGAAAACCGATGGTAACATGACTGATGATCATTTTCTAATCTTGTCCACTCGCTTTCACATCCACATCCTCCTTCCTCCCGGCCTGTTTGTTTTAACACGGTTTGGATAGTGATGGCTCAATTTCATCCCCCGTGGTGAAAAATAAAAAAACTGGCTTTTAACATTTAAATTGTCTAAAAGAATTGTTGAAATGTAATTTCTCTTTCTGCCATGTGATGGTAACTTAGTTTAAACTTACAGTACCCACAAAACAGACGTAATTTAATTGCCTGCTGAGTAACTCGAGGGCGATAGATGTAAAACTTGATTAATTACTCATTTATAACCCAAGGAACTCAGGTAATTTAGTTCCTTAGCCAAATTTAATCCCGAGTTTACCTAGGTAGTTAACATAAAAGGACAATTTGTCGGCTCATCCTATTAAGAAGACTGGCTTGGTTCCATGCTGGATAAAAGCAACGTTAGAGTGAACAAGAAATCCCCCGATGTTCATTAAAAGTCCTAAGAGGATCATAAGTTTATTGTTCAGACTTGAGCCGATTTTACCCTTGAGAACCGTTGAAACAGTGTTTTTGAGGTATTCAAAAACTTAAGACCATCTGTATTTACACATTGAGAAAAACCCACGAAAAGTTTTGTTTACTTTGGTTGCTATTAAAGTCGAAACCGTCAAACCATTCCACCAACTTGGCTTAAACTCAGTTTAGTACTGAACCGAGTTCAAAGTAAAAACTTTAAATAGTTTTTAGATTAAATGATGGCCGACGTGAGTGGGCTAAACGTAGTTAATTTCATAACGTAACCTATATGTTAAGAACGATTGAACCTTTGATCAACAAAAGATTAAAATGATTTCAACATGTTTTTGGTCGCGCGTTTCAATAAAATGTTGATCAACAGTTGACAAGCAAATAATAATAATATATCTTTATTTGGAAAAATGTAAATTACCTATAAATTTACAACAAAAAATAATATGAATGCCCTCTCACACGACATGCAAGAATGGCACAGAAGAAAAACACTTTGAGCTCTGAAGATGATCTCAATACTCAAACGTTGACACGATAAAGAAAATGTTTTTCTGAAACCTACATCATACCAGACCACATCTCACGATATCTGAAAAATTATCGATTAATCTATACATAATATTTTTATACATCCCTGCCTCCTGACAAAAAGCAAAGCTTGTACTAGGCTGCAGGTGTGTTTTTAAAGATCCTCAGAGAAAGCAACAAATCTTTACAAACGGATAACGAAAAACAGAATAAACTTGTGTATTAATTATTGATGTTCCTAACGAGGTTATAAAGTTTTATAAAGTGGTAGAAATAGTTCAAAGTTTTTATTATTAATTAATTAAAAAAAAGAAAAAGAAAAATCATTCTTCCTGTCTATACAGATACTAACGCTGCTTTCAAATAACATGACCTTTGGCTTTCTCTTCTCAACACTAAATCCCAACTAATGATATGAAACACACGAATATTATTGGTTCATCAATATAGTAGTAGTAGTTACTCGTTCACAAATGTAAATATTACGAATGGCCAAGGGTGTCTGTACCCCTCCCAAGCAAAAGAAGGGAAGTTGGACATGGGAATTGTTTAAAGAAAGCCTCCTTGTCCACCCCTATGCACCTTTATAAAGATTTGGATCATTCCTTGCGATTATCTAATCAGGGGTCGGCCAAGTATGAAGCCGTTGTTTTCAACACAGGCTAATACCGTATCCGCAGAGAAAAATCGCAACTAAATTATATTTGGGTGGCGATCTGTAACGAAATAGCGGATAAACGTAGATTTTGGAGAACATACTTGTCCTTCATAGTGTTCTCCAAAAGATCGTAACTTTGCCGAAACCGATACCCAGTAAATCCACCCCATTATGTTTTTCTTACCGTACCAATAAGTCTACTCAACCTCTAGTCAAAAGTAATCGGGAAGATCCTCCCTCCTCAAACTATTAATACCGACGCTCAACTCCCCAAACATTCTCCCAGACCTTCCAAACCATCCACTACTCAACAAATGTTTCGGGTTCGCCGTCCAAATATCTCCAATCCTCGAAACAAAGAATACTATATAAGGGGCTTTTCTTGTCGCTGCAGGAAGGAGGCCTCCGGGAGTAACTAAAGGGCATCCTTCCAAATACATAATACCCCCTTCTCCTTAACTCCTACATAACAGAACGATTCTGCAGAGTTTGCGAGGGGACGGACTACTCCGACTATTGTCCTCTAGGAGGGAGATTACCTGAGGAAAGCATACATGAAGTGGCTTGAGTTACTTGGAAGTATGAGTTGTGAAACTATCGGAAAATAACCACAGAATTGCCAAAGCACAGACAAATCGGGATTTTTTAAATCTAATACTAACAGACACTGCAGTATCGGCATCTGAAGAAGATTGTTATATTACTAAAATGCACACTTGCTACAAAGAAACAGAGGAGACAATAACATATCTACTAACAAACTATGGTGGCACTATACCCGCAAGAGAAAATAATTAGTGATGTTCAAAGCATCCGTAGTAGACCTTCAACCACTGAGACCGTGCGTTCTAATCAAGCTCCATGATTCGAGTCAGCGGGGTGCTGTAATCACAGAACGAGGATGTAATAATTCCAAAAAGAGCTTAATATCATACACCCCAGGTTAATACATCTGCATCTCTACCGTCTATACATTTGTATGTATGCATGTATATAACAGCAACATTATTAATAAAAATTTTCACTATTTTTTATACATCCAAAGTATTCGAATAGCATGTACAAATATAATGCATGCACGTACAACACTTAATAATAACAAAAAATAAAAGCTGTCCTTTTGTTTTATGAGAAGAAGATATTTAAAAAAAGAATATCTATTCAGGTTTCAACCTGGTACGCTGAACCACATTTTGGTTTGAGCTTTGGCCCGCTTATAAACATTGGCCACTGATCCTTTCCGCCTCTACCATCTGCAATGGTTCCTCAAAATTCGTTGCCAATAAATATTTTAAACTTTCTCCCATGGAAATTGTGCTGATTATGGGGTAAATTAAGAGCATTAAAAACTCGGGTAAAGGATGATAACTTTCACTTGATGGCAGAATGCATCATTTCATCGGAGTTCCGTCTCTCGCACCCCTTCCGAAATGCTACTCGACACCATGTCTTCTCTTTGTCGTTCCTACAGATAAAAATTTAGTAGTATAGGATGAATGCGCACCCTGGTGATCAGCATATAAATTAGTTTTTGTTTTGCCTATCCTCGCTGATTTTGTCTTTACTGGAGGATCTTTGAAAACCTATCAATCAACATGGCGCAACTTATAGGACAGGCAAAACAGCGAAGCAAACAAAAATTATAGAAAATGAGCACTTGTTCAACTTTGATTAATTACGTGATATAAGCAAAGAAAATAATCGAAATAAAATTTTGATAACAAAATCCAAAAACAGCCTAGGTTACGCGGCGTAAACAGTTTCCCTTGACGGCACGTGCTGTGAGTAACTTGTCCAATTAGCTGCGTGGGAACATCAACAATAATTACCGGGCGAAAGGGTCGGAGGGCGGTGAGTAGCCAACGGTAGTACAAAGGACGTTCCGGGCTTTCTCACAAATGGGGGTTTGTTGAAGTTCGTAGGTCGCCACAATGGGCTGATTATAACCGTTGACGGCTAGGCCATAAAGGTCGCGTGCCCGATGATTTGCCAACAAGTAACACTCATCTTTGCGTCATCGAGAGGTTGCTTTTATGAGGAAGAACTGCCCTGTTGAAGGGAAGTAACGAGCAATATTGTTTTTTCAAGTAGCCTCGTTTTTTAGCTTCAAAAGGCTAGAAAAATAAAATATCTAGAGGGAAAAACTTGCAACAATGCGCCTCCCCTTCCTTTTGTTAAGAGTAGACTCCAAAGTGAAACGACTGCAACATTTCCCACATAGCTTTATAAATTTCATCATTATTTTTCGAAATTCTCTTTATTTTCGTTTCATAATGACACGCTCATAATTTTCAAAATCCCACTTCAGTTGATGTTTTTCATTATTCAGAATTCGTGATAAGCGGTCTGGTGTGATGTAGGTTTGTGAAAAATATTTTCTTTATCGTGCCAACGTTTCGATCTTTATTGAGGCCATCTTCAGGGCTCAAAGTGTTTGCCTTATGTGTAATTGTGCCATTCTTGCGTGTCGTGTCGAAAGTCACACAGAAGGCAAACATTTTACACCTAGAAGATGATCTCAATAAAGATCGAAACGTAGGCACGATGAAGAAAATGTTTCTGAAGAATTATCGATTAACGGTTACTAATCTCCAAACACGTTTTTCATTGTAACCGATCTAAGACGTAACAACACAACAATATGCAAACTGACGCTGTTCTATACATCACATATTTTTATTTGTTTTAGGTTAAAATAACAAACAATTGCACAAACAGGGTGTACCTTGGAATGTCCTCCAATCTCTTAATCATGTCCGATTTTGATATATTAATGTAAAGATAATTTTTTTAAACTTTTCGTTATGAAGCCTAGTTTTTAGATGTTTTATAAGTTCTTGAAAAAAACATTTGGTTTTTGGTATAAAATATGCTCCACGTAACTTATTTTAAATGAGCCCCCTCCGAATTTGTATTTCCGTTTTCAAAATTACATCATTTTTAAGATTTTTTCTCATTGATCCAGGTTCAACATCTTAATTTGTAAATATTTATTGTAAACACCACGCCACGAAACTTGAGTTAGCTATCCAGTGAAGAATTACAATTTTATATATTTAAAAAAAATCATGGATGTGGCTAGAAGAAAACTATTATTGTTGAGATATCATGAGATGCGGTCTGGTGTGATGTAGGTATCAGAAAAACATTATCTTTATCGTGCCACGATACATCACACCAGACCGCATCTCACGATATCTCAATAATTATCCGTTAACGGTAACTAATCTCTACACATAGAAGAAAACGTAAAGAACACCAACGTTAAAGTAAATGTTAGAATTTTTTTCGTTTTTTACACAATACATAAAAATGATGAAAAACAATTCAGACATTTACTAATGTAATACTGCCAGCACATCACATCCATGATTTTTTAGTAGAAAATTGTCATTCTTCACTAAATAGGTAACTCAAGTTTCCTGAAGTGGTGTTTAATTCTAACTGGGCGACGTGGAAGTGTTAATGCCTAGGTACAACTTTCATTTTCGGTAATTTATATAAAAATTATGAAATTGAACTAGGAACAAAGAAAAATTCATAAAAATGATCGTTTTGAAATCAGAAATACAAGGGAAGGTGTCTCGTCGGCATATTTTATGTTTAAAAAAATTTAAAAAGCTATTTCAGGAACCCCATGAAACATCTAAAAACCAGGCCACAACGAAAAGTAAAAACAAGTTTATCTTTATATTATTATTAATTTGTCCAAATCGGACACAAATAAAGAAATTTGAGGACATTTCCATGGTACACCTGTATAGGCATTTTTTTATTACTGTAAACTAAATCAACCGAAATTATGTGATGTATAGATCACCGTCAATCTGGCTGGTTTTATGTTGTTCTTACCCAAAAAAAACTAAAGTTATCAAAATCGGACTAAAATTTAGACAGTTATGGGCGTGGACATGTTCCGTAAAACACCCTTTCTATAAACCCTAACTACTGCAATAACATGGACACCAGTTGAAAAATATAGTTTAAAAATCAGATAAGCACACCCTTTGCAAACACAAGATCAGGGAGCGAAAACAAACTTCATCCAAAACTGTCCGATTAGTTTTTAAAAAAATTAAAAAATAGCCGACCTCCTAAGGATAGAAATTTAGCAGTTGCTATCACATCTCATCATACCATCAGAAAATTGAAGAAGACGGTTGTTTACCATTCGATACTATTTAGCAGGCTTACCAATTATGCAATTATTCAATCAATTCAAACAATTTATATGGATTGGACACATTGCGCTTTGGAGTTTGAGTATGGGTTTGTAGTGAATCACAGTTATAAGTAGGGCGAGGCAAGATATTACCAATGGAGATGGCGCAAAGCCAAAAAGTAGTCTGAGACATATATCACCGATGGGTCGTGTCACCTGGTTTGGCCAAGTACAAATTATATAAATAATTTTTTTTAATATTAAAAAATTTCTGACAGATCAGAGAATGGAGCGAAAACAAAATTAATAAAAATTGCGGACTAGATAGGAAAAATTAATGACCAACACCGCCTCTTTGATGATTATTACATATTACTATTATATCTCATCTTTCGTCTTCGGATTTTTTTTTGACATGGGCATGTTCTGTGAAATTAAAGAAACTCCAATAAACAAAATTATGAGTAGCACATAAATTAAGGGAATAAATAAAGTTACAATTGGTACCTGTAAAACCAAATTAAAGGGAACAGAATTTGCAGATAGATAGGGAACTTAAGTCTATTAAAATAAATACAATGTGCCATTAAAAGTTATCTCAGCTCTGTCTTCTCTAAAGAGCCAGGTAGCTAAACAGAAAAGCAAGGCATGGGAATAATAGGTAATTATATTACGGAAGAAGGGTTTGTATATTAGAAAGGCGTGTTTATGAAGTGTGTTTTTGCGCGGGGGATGTAGGGGGGTCAGTGCTAATTGAAGAGGCGGACAATTAGGGAAACGGAGTACAACTGAGGATACGGCTCCCTTGGGCTTCTACCGTATTACCCTGCAGTGGATTTTGCATTGCGGCACACACACATATGCAAAACATAACAGCTCGCTCCTATCATCACGCTATGACTGGCGGTGGGTTTAATTTTCTCCAGAACTAATTCATACGAGAACAACAATGAGGCCCTTCTTCTCACAAACGGTGCAGTTCGCCCCCTATACGAATGGCTTAATGCGCACATAAAAGATTATGAAATTCGTGCCGGCCCGTTATTTATGTACAAATTCGTGCCTCATTTCAAAGAAAAATTATATTTGCCATTTACTCGTAAACATGAAAATATTTAACTTACACAAGAAGATGCCGGTGATAAAAAGTAATTAATGCGAATAATTTTAAAAGGAATAATTTCTGCAACACCCTTGGTTTTGAAATACACCTAAAAAACCTACTCGAACTATTTTTACATTAATGGAACCATAAACCTCTCCTAGAGATAGGGATAAAAGAGAAGGCCATAAGCCTCTGCACCGCGAACTAATAGATCTATTGTGCTCAACTTCTAAAAAAGGTTGATTGTTCAATAAAGAAGATACGGAGGAAGGGAAATTGAAATATCTTAAGATAAGAGATTGATAATGACTTAATCAATAATCTATCTGGTCCTCTGAGGTTAGAAAGCAATAAATATAAATGATAAAAATAAAATGGCAACGTCGGACTGGATCTGCAAAGAAGCTGTTTCGAACCTTCGATAGGTCGATAATTAGCCCTTGGAAGATCTGAATCGTAAAAGAGAGATTATCCATATCAGATTAACAATATCAGCAAGGTTGACAAACGGACACCTACGCCACATCCTGCTAGACCTAGGCGGCTGGAAAAACTGAACTCGGTCTGTCTGCACCTGTGGGTGACTCTAGGTCTGACGATAATTTATTGTAAATTTAAAAAAAATGGAATTGCGGTCGAGTGCGAGAATCGATTGCTACGATATTTGAATAATTATGTGATAATTGTGCTCGAACACTGAGATTAATTTGGCCTAAAATCACAGGTTAAGCCGTTAAGAAAAAATAATGGGAAATTCAATAATTGAATTTCCTTAGTCAACCTACCCACACTGTTTTATCTGTCGAATCATATTTAAATATTTTTATGTACAAATGGTTGAGAAGACAAGTGTTACGAGCGAGGCTAGAAACCATAGAGAAATTCAAATAATAGTCTGTGAAACGAGGAGTTCATGTCCCGAAGGATCGAACTCCTGATAGGTAGAACGTATTGAGCCGAAGGTCGTGGGTTCGAGGCCCACTCGTGACACAATTTTTCTTCTTAACCTTCCTTGCATAACATAGATATTTATTTCATAGAAATAACAAATAATAATAAACAGATATCTAAATAACATCAAAATCGCTAGGGTTGGAGGGAAAAAACGATCGGCATCGATCAAACTAAAGTTACTTCACCCCGCAGAGCTCAATAAGAAATTTCTCAAATAATAAATACGTTTCAAGATAGTGTTATGATGTCATTTATACCCAAATGTCAAGTAAATGCAATTTCCTAGACTTACCTAAAAACTTTTGATTTGGCTTACTCTTTTTTCAGTGGTAAATAAAGTTTTCTCTTTCGAATATGTTAACGACCCGAGGAAAACATTCTCGATAAATGTATCTGTCTTTCGAAATTTAAAATAAATCAATTCCTCTGAAATTTATCAAGCATTAATTTTTTAGTACCTTCGTATAAATAACATTTTTTTCCTGTTCAACTTCATCACAATTTGCTGTAAGTGCTAATTATCGTAAAAACTTGACTATTATTGAAACAGTGCAAGTCATCATGATCCAAATTTCACAATCAATAGATCTGGTGTCAAGTCAATAAAATGCTTCTTCAATTCAAAATCTAACTTGTTTCCTTCTATCTTATTTTTAAATGGAACAATCACAACGTTGAGATGTACGCACTCTCTTGTACACCTTCAAATTTTATTCTTTGTCCTTAGTTCCAATAACCACATTAGATATAATCCTATAACATCAGGCGCAGCATGGCTCGAAGGTCAAGTACTTCCGATCACAATACATTAACAATAGGCCTGATGGTGACGAAAAGGAGAAACCCGTATAACAGGCTGCAGCAGTCACCCTACAGACGTCGGCACGAAATCCCTCAATTTATACCGTATTGTGTACTTTCACGCCGTACAAAATATCTCTTGTGACATATCATCACATAGGAGCAAACCCACCGGCTCCATACCAGCGAGAATAGACGGACCAGGATGATCGCAGCAACATAATCAAAGATTTTACAAACCCCACAACAATATATCACAATTTAATTATCAGTGGTTAAATTCATATGAAAGGCAAAGTACGTAAGATACTTTTAAAATAAAGCCCAATAAAATATAAGGATTTTTTTTCTATTACGTATATTGTTTTAATATATTAATATTTTTAACTTGCTTCCAAAGTTTAAGTACACACAATTAACTGTTATTAGTATAAAATCAGTATTAAGTGATATATATATATATATATATATATATATATATATTTGTTTATTAAACTTGTATTTATACATGTGTCACAGAGTCAACGGTTTTTATGATTTCTTCCCGCTAATAAAAATCGTATTGATATTTGCTTGTTTATAAAATTAATTTTAATATTACTCAGTTGCAGTCAAAAGTGATATTAATCAAATCGACTTGTGCTCATTGTATGACTGTAAATTGAAATAATTGGTTGACAACTAGGCAGTAGTAAGCAAGGCCTTCAGTCCATTAAGTGCACCCGAAAGTTACTAAAAAAAGGTTCGTCATCAATAAGATCTCTTGCTGACTTCACTTCCTTACAGGAAACAGAAGGTAACGAGGAGGAGGAGGCTATGATTGATACCGCTCAATTATCCACAACCTATTTAGCTCACTCGGATTTATGTCTGCAGGGCCCAACAAAAAATACAAGAGGCTCAATGGACCATTTTACCTAACACCGAACCCAGAGTGATATACGAGTTCTTTTCACGTTTTTAGAACGGCTCCTTTATAGATATTGAATACTATTCTTGGGACTACGGCTGATTGATCTCTTATTTTTCAGAAATAAAAAATAACTATATTGGATATATAGAGGATTTATGAGGAAATTAATTGTTATTAAACTAAATTAAAATTGTTGTCTAGACCGACAATCTTATATTGGTAGAAACAAAAACGTAATTATTCGTAAAATTATGTAATTTATTAACTGTATCTATAATTATTATTAATCCATTTAAGTTTTCGTAGTCAACTGGCCAAGTTCTTCTTTCAATCAATTAATTATTCTTTCAATGTAAGGTCTTGGTTGAGTTTTTAAAAAAATCAGTACACGAGCGGGATTCGAACCCACGACCTTGGGCTAAATACGACGCTACTCTATAACTTGAACTTATATGGCACTGTTTTGTTTAATCTCAATCAAGATCTTACACAGAAAGAATAATTAATTGAAATAAATAATTTCGTAAATTGACCACGAAAGTGTAAATGGATTTAAAAAGTCAAATTAGTATCGCTTCACGCAACAACTCCCCCTGGCCACTTCATAAGAGGCTGAGAATCCACTCCGATTATACGACATTTGAAAATGCAAAAAGAGGGAAAATTCGAACGGTTAGAGGCTGAGATGGAGAGTTGGCGGTCCGAGTGGATCGAAGTCACGATAGCTCAAGTGGTAGAGCAGCGGCTTATTGACCCGAAGGTCGCGAGTTCGAATCCCGCTCGTGACACTGACTTTTTATCTTAGCCAAGACACATAGAAAGAGTTATTATTACTATTGAGTACATGATAGTCAACTGATGAAAATCAGTCATTTGTTTCAAACCAAGTGGGCATTAATTAATGTTTATTAAATATACAGATATAAATAATATGTTTGCAGTGAGAATATAGATATGGTATGGTACGGTATAATAAGGATACTAGGAAGCGGCAATTCTGGTTCCCAGGCACACTGCAGCCTTCTTTCTGGTTTATTGCACCTTCCTAGTCCCTTAGTTCAGTACATTAGATGCAAATCTTCTCCTTTAAAGTATCAGGTCAATGACTATCGTGCTACAATTTAGTTCCCTATTTTTTTTTTTTTTTTTTCAAATGCAAGGTTCAAACTCCATTGAGCTGTTGCTTCGCATTCGACCTATGGTACGGATGTCTGTTCCTCCTTCTCATTACATAATCTGCAGATGGGATAAGCCCATGTTGTGTAGATGCTTTCTCAAATGACAGTGACCGGTTAGTAGTCCTATCACTTCTGTGAGTATAGCGCTCTCCAATTGCAGCAATGATTTTGCCAGTCGTAGTTAGGATTGTAAGATCTATGATAATTATTATTAATGTGTGAGGTTTAATGACAGTTACTGATAATTGGGAGATCACGAGATGCGGTCTGGTGTGACGTAGGTTTTAGACAAACGTTTTCTTTACCGTTATTGAGATCATCTTCAGAGCGTAGGATATATAAACATTGTTCAACTTCATGCATGTAGGATGTGAAAAAAAAAATAAATTTATACAATGCAAGAAATTTTAGATGACTTTTTTTCCTGTTCTACATGTTTTGTATGGTTAGGTTTTAGAAAAATGTTTTCGTTATTGTGCAACGTTTCAATCTTTATTGAGATCATCTTCAGCGCGTGGGATTTATAAACACTGTTCAAATTATAATAATGCACGTACAATGTGGAATCAATGAATTTATACAATTTTAGAAATTTTAGATTCCAAGTTTTTTCCCCATCCTTGTATTTGTAGGATTTAAAAATGATTATAAATCTCACGCTCTGAAATGATCCCAATAAAGATTGAAACGTTGGCACGACAAAGAAAATGTCTTTCTAAAACCTAAGTCACACCAGATCGCATCTCACGATCTCCAAATTATCATCTATATTGAATAAAGTACCATCTTTCACGTCAATTGATGATAACCATCGTTTAGTTATCTATAACTCACTGCTAACATATTATAACCATCCCTAATATACGATGTATATATGTACATACTGTACATACATATATATATACACATACACGTACGGTATAGACTATAGATATCACATGGCAACCAGGTTAAATAAATAAGTATTAGCGATGTATAATACTGGTTGATTTGTCGTTCCTTTAGAAGCATCAAGGATAAGTAATCCATTATTTGAGGAAAGAGGCCTCTAGAATAGGGGTCGCCTTCCTCAATTATACATAATAGCGTGGGTGTTCAGTGGATTCAGTGAGCAATGCTTATTATTCATTTATCGCCCGGACAGTTTTCCGATTAGCTAAGCGCACGGGGATTTCAAAGTTCAACTTAGCCGTGGACCGAATGTTTAGGGTTGCACTCTCGCCCCAAACGCTACATGCAGTAATTCGATGCAAAATATATTCATGGTATGGCTCTAGCCCTCTTCAAATTGGGATAGTTGCACGAACCAAAGGGGGATCCGGCTACGAGTGAATAATGTAAATAGGTTCGGAACATAGTTCGCGCTTGTTTCCAGCTATCCTCTACATCTATTATTGTAAGCACTGTCCGAAACATTTCGTTCTGTGCCGGTTTCACTCGTCGCGTCAGGCTACCCAGTTAAAATCTAATAGACCCCGTTACCATTTATATTGCACTAGTCCATTCGATAATGTTAATTTTCATTGCAATGTTCCACAATCGAATGGACAATTACAATTAAAATTTGTCTGTCCCAAAACATTACACATTATTATAAATTATTATAAAGAAGTGGCATGTTGGGCCATAGCCCCATTCTATAGTCGGAATCGTGGAACGATATGAAGTATGAACATGAGAAAACAGATTACGAATAGCAAATCGATAACAAGCCAATTTACCAAGAAAAAAGGATAACTCTAATAAGCATACTCGACTGATCTAAAAGCAAGAAAGCTTAAGTAAATAAGGTCGCAAGGAGACGTTTGGCGCAGGGAACGATACGAACCCTTGATGAAGCAGGTAATTGAAGGAAAGATTGGTAGGAAATGTTTGTCGGGCTTAAGAAAATGTTCTCGCCGGTAGTGCGGTTTCTGAAGGCAGTTTCAAAAGGTAAGAAAGTTGTGTGGATCGCCAATCTACGAAAAGAAGGAAACGGCGACCAAGGCAAGAAGATTACATGTTAAGGAAAACAGACTTATTTTATATGGTTTGGACTTAAAAACTGACTTAAACTTGACTATCCATCAAGCTCGCGTTGAAGCTAAAGTAGTACTAGTAGGCAAGAGTATGACTCACAGGGATTATGATGTGGCTCAAGAACCTAAGAACGTCATTCTATCGTATGCTAAAATCATACCCTAAACTAACTTAACTCTTTACTACAATTAGTGCAGGTACCCCACAGGGTAATGTACTCTCACCTCGCTTCTATACAATTTACACCATCCTCTCACGCAGAACACCTTCAGTATTACATTACCGATGACATATCGAACCTCACATCTGATAAATATTTCGTCATAGCTTCGCTTTAATCAAATCAAATAATTTTATCCTTACCGTAAAAAGAACTCCCTCCTATTTACATAATTTTCTTATTTCCGTTGCGAACCATATTACCGCAGAAACATAAAAAGAAAACACTCAGATCAATCCACAAGCATTTGAGCACCTTCTTCAAAACTATCAAACCTGACGAATATCTGTTCACAATTTTGAAACCTCTGGTGTGTAATGGCTAGTGCACTATATTGAATATTAGGTTATCTCTCAAATACGTGACGTGCCAAAATTTCACGGAATAAAAATATTAGAATGTTTATTCGAAAACAATTGCTTTGATTTGACATTCGTTGTTTAATGAAGGAGGCATTTAATCCAGAACCCAGTGGTGTTATCTAGAGAGTAGGGCACCACCGTTTTGGACAGTCTGGCCTACGAGCTAAAAAAATCGTCATGCAAAAAGTCCAAAAACGGAGCAAAACAAGCGATACTTCAATTGAACAACGGCACCCCGGTTACAAATTCGGTGGGCGAGGCATGTTTTTTCCGGTACTCGAGTGCCGGCCGCCGCGATTTCCCGGGGCCCCTTGTCACGTCAGCTCAAGGCCCTCGTGTCCGTCATCTGGAGTGGGCAATTTTTAAAAATCACACATTTTTCCGCTCTGGAGTAGTTCATGGCGCATGAATGATGCCACTCCTGGTCGTGCATTGTTGTCAAGAGGACCAGACGCGACAAAGATTGATGTCTGACCTCCCACAAAACTCCCTTTGACGGTTGTTGGAGAAAGCGAATATAATAGTTTGGCAGATATATGCAAACGGAAAACATTCATCTGTGTAACTAAACAGGACACAAAGGCGACGAAAAAAAATTTTCCCTTCACATGCAATAACTTCTTAAACACCATTAGAATGATCATATGTATATTTACAATTTGTTTGGATAATCGCTTAAGATTGATTATTCATTCATGTTTATAGCATAAATAGACAAATGGATAAACGTGATGGCATTTATGAGCCACGAGCAGAGTTCAATTCGGCCAGAAACCACAACATAATTTACGAGGTGTGGTTTAATCAACAGTTTAAAATATTTGATAGGCCTAAGTGGCGAATGGTGAGCGAGTTGAAGGGAGCTTTACTTGATTATAGTTCCAAGTGAAAGGGGGCTATCAGCTAAAGCACTCTCCCAACCACTGAATATTTCCAGTGTTTTCCTCTTTCCCATCTGCCCTAGCATCTTATAAAATCGGCAAAATCAGCAATACTTACAATCTTTTTACCGAAGAAAAAGGAAATTTTTCCAAAACTTCTTCTTAAATTAGGTCTCTATATGAATTTTTATTTTATATTGTAAATGAAAAGAAATAGAAATTACTTTTTTTATTTTAGACTTCATTTGACACTAACAACAGAATCATTATGCAACATAAAAAGTCAATACGAACTATCAAACCTTCCAGAAAATATGTAGTATAATTTGATTGATAGTAGTATATGTAAAATAATAAAAATTAATAAACCTAATAAACAGGAAAATAACTCATACGTAGTACATTAAGTAATAGGGATAGGGTTTATTATTATTTATTTACTGATTTACGAGGGTATCTCAACTACGAGCTTATATGAACCCTGGAGGTGAAGTTGGTTTTGAAAAAAGCCCGTTTGTGGTAAGTGTGTCGGGTTCGAATGCAGGGCGGCTGGTTTCGAACCCGTTACCTTATAGGGGAGTAGTTTAATTTGTAAAGATGGATAGTGGCAAAATCCGCTAGCAAGATTTTACTATTTAAAACCTATTAATTACTCTTCCTCATATACCACATTTTGCCTATATCACACATCTTTCCTTTTCCGAACCGTGAGATTTTTTCATAATATTTTCAACGCAGGTGGAAATTAAATCGACAAATATAAAAAAGATTATTCAGAGAACGTGAGATGCGGTCTGGTGTGATGAAGATTTCAGGAAAATCTTTTCTTTATCGTGCCAACGTTTCGATCTTTATTGAGATCATTTTCAGGGCCTGGGATTTACCTGCATTGTTTAAGTTTTACAAACAATGTAGACTGGGGACTTATTTCAATGATAAATTTCATAAATATAGAAATCATTGGGCTTTGGTACTATAAGAAAGGGTTTGTAATTGATCCAGGAAATAAAGCGAAAACACAAATTAATACAATAGGTATTTTTTTACGTTTAGAGCATTTTGATTTGAGATCGAGGAAATGGCGGCTTTTCCTTGGATTAACTTACGGTGGGCAGTAATGGCCTAATGTACTATATCATTAATTATACGAACATATGGCATGTAGTTCATCTCTAATTATGGCTAGGTTCCGGACGCACCGTGGGACTGCCCAGTGTCCATCGATGTAGACCGGCCTACAACTATTACTCGTTTTCTTACAAGGGATTTCAAGTCGAAATTATAATAAGTGTCCAAGGGGGTTCCAATGGGCCTCAGGAGCCAAGAAAAAAAATTGTGAATAATTTACATAAATGTTTGAAGTACGGTTTTCTGATGTTGTTATTCGTGTATTTCAAGATTAACGTTATCAGTTGACTCGTTATTTGAACAAGAATAAGAAAATAATATGTAAAGTAATGTAATATGCTGTCAGGAATGCAGACCAAAAAACATTTTCGGTTGAAAAAATCAATTCAGATTGGTTGTAAGCCCTTTAAGACCTTATATACCAAATTTCATAGTAATAAATAACCAGACGTTTTCCTGCCTGCCCGATAGGCTTTTGTCTCCTATGTCTGGTGTCAACCTAAAAACTCATAACTTTTCCGGATTCTAAGCTAAATGCTGCTTTATGACAAACGTTGTCAAGTAGATGGTTCAGCATATGTCAATAATATTTATAAGTTAGATAAATAAGGATGAAATCAATAAAAACTTCAAAATCATTTTGTTTTATATCTTGAAATTTTAATATATTTATTATGCCCATGTTTGTGACATTATTTATTGGGTTTTAACCCCTACAAAGAATCCTTTGTATAGAATTCGTTTAAATTTGTCGGCATTTTTGTGATTTATGAAATAAAATTTGAAAACATTTAAAAATTTTTTCCCGAAAAATCGTGTTCAGTGGTTTCGAGGTGTGCAAAGAACAAATATTAATTTTATTGCTTGCGAAAAAATATGCCAACCCACTTGCCGTAGTTCGGTAACTACAGGTCAAAATTTATTTGGCAGCTAGAATGCGTATCGCTCATATTGAAATACAAAATTTATGACCGAGGCTAAAATATTCATTTAGCAAGAAACGCAGTTTTTATTCGTTTCTTGTAACCTAAAAACCTACAAAATACAAAATGTTAACGTAGAAGTAAAATTTTCTTAAATTTTTCCTTTTTTTTCAAAAATCACTGAAATGGTGTTAACTTTAAAGACGAATTTACCGATCCACTGGGAACTTTACAGGGAAAGAACCTTAAAAACTACACGTTATTGCAGAACATTGCCTTAATAAATAAATTAATATTCAGAGATTTAAAAAAATTAAATATTAGTGTAGTTTTTGTTGAGTTCAACTTTAATTTTTTCACTTACAATTACATAAAATCAATAATTTGTTAACATCGCCTCTAAGAAGAAGTATTATGCTTTCTACCAGTATTTATAAAAATAATTTGGCCTAGGTCATTCTAGCCAAAATATGTCTTATTTAAGGCAACTTAAACCTCTTAACTTAAAGGGCACATAACCCTTCCTTGCCCCTCAACCAAAGTGCAGAGTTCAAGTTAAGGGCCTCGCAAACAGGTTTTTAGTACCCATCTTAAGATTGAAAGACTAAGGGAATTAAGGTTCGGTCTCTGTAGATTAAATAGGGTGTGGAGGTGAGACAAGTCTTTGAATAAGAAAAAGTTAAGCAAGGACTGAGCTCGGAGTAAGCAATCGTCCCGATGCCGTTCCTTGCATCTAGATCACAGATCTAAAAATGAGCTGTCCAATCAGCAAGGTTTTTGTAGGCGGGACAGGTTACTTCAAATCTCTGAAAGAGCGTAAGCCATAGCATCTATTGTCTAGTACCTTGAACTAATATCTAGCAGTTAGTCATCCAGCCAGTACAAGCAATACGGATTCTCTATGTGGTCGTCAGCAATAAATTTTCGAACCAGTAAGGAAAAAGACTTCACCAATTATTCATCTGGTGCGCAACCTTTGGACATAACAAACATCCCGAAAAAGACGACTAAATACTGTCAAAATTAATACATTATGACATACCCCTTCTTTATTTGGAGGACTGTCTACCTTCGAGACAGGAAAGATGTCTTGAACAAATAAGGTATACCTACCTATAGACAGCTCAATTCGACTTCAAGTCAAATACATTAAGAGTATTCACGATGTTAGTAAGATGTTAGCTCTAATAGAGAAACGTTACGAAACGCTGCACCTCGCGATTGGTAGAACGAAATATAAAAATATAACATCCTTGAACATAGTTGTTTGTTTTTAAGGTTAGGTTTTAAAGTTTACATAACTTATATCTTAACCTCTAACAACCTATAACTTTACACGATAGGGAATGGATCTTTTATGAATGAGGGTACGACGGATAAGAAATTAACAAAATAAATGTACTGGTCTGATTTAATTAATGCATATTTAAGATTAAACATTCGTGTAAAAAAACAGATGTTAAATTCATGGCTGACATGTTGCTTACCTACACCCTAGCGGATGGCAAAATGACTACATGTTCCACCTAACATCTAACATTGGCCCTGGCCTGTTAAATCGAGCAAAGTCAATTGCAAGCCTTACAAGTCTACGTCTTCATTTTTCTCGATCTAACAAGACAATCACAGTTTACAGATTTAACACAAAGTTCGTGAAAACCCCTATTATTAGTTCTTGTTTACTGTTATTACTGAATTTTGTTTTCCCAAGTAGATACATCTGACACATGTTTGATAATCAATTGATAATTATCATGGTGTAAGGAATGCTACTGGGGGTTTTTTTTCATCACATGTCAAGTGTTATATGCGTGAATATAACTATACTCTGTATAACGACTGACTGTACTGTAAAGATAAAAAGGAGTATAACGAACATTCTTTTTCAAGTGCTATTCTATATAAAAGTCTGGATATATCAGCAGTAAACAATAAAGTTTGAAGAGTGAATAGCTCTTTTCTAAATATTACATCAAAATACGTTTTAGTGATAAATTGGAGTTTAATTCGTTACTTATTTTATGATAATTTAACTTGCAAATGGTTCGTGAAAATTATGAAGTACACAGTTATTTACAACATTCTAGGAAATGATCCAGTTTGGTCAATAGCTCGCTAAATAACACCGAAGGTTTACAAATCGACTAAAATCAATATGAAAGTGCTCGTTATTTGTAATGATAGAAGTCAATTAAAACGAAAGCAGATCAAACCGTAGGATTTTATCATTGAGATAACGATCCGTCATTGTTCCGACTGTTCGTCGAATACACCGAGCCCATTTGGGGTAATAGACAGACAAGAAATCGACTCCCTGATGTTCGGCTAAGGATTCCTCGGGCTGTATTGAAAATATATCAGATGCGGTTTAAGATAGGGGATTTGAGTGGCAGTGCCAGAGGGGCGTCAGTATATGTAAATAGAGGGATGATGGATGTTGTTTGGAGGCAATTTGGGCCCTATGCTCGCACCTAAGACAGCATGTGACAACCAGCTCCGATTGTCTATTGTGTTCAGTTCGGGCCGACTCACGATCTCGGTGGGCGGTCTGCGATCCAACTCGGCCAAGAAATAAAAGTCCAAATACAGTTCGAGGAAGGCCTTTGATTAATGAGGCTTAAAAATTAATTTCCTCGTTAGATCATTTTAAACAAAACAACTACTGGTCCTTGAGAAATATTACGTAAATTAAAATAGACTACTACAATAGTATCAAAACCTAGCTAGGTATAAACATCCGATCAGTGAAATTGCCCTAAATAACTTCATGAAATGTGCCCTGATCTAGATCTTTAAAAAAGTCCAAAACGTAATGGAACAATACCACAGGCAACAAGGAAAAGAAGAGATTCATAGAACGGCCATCCGCATAACTTGCAAACCAATTACTGGAAGGAAGGAAACCGCAAAATGATCAGGATCCTGGTTGGACTCCTGACAGAAAGCACATCCACCGAACAGGTGTACAAGCAGAAGAAACCTGTGCAGATACGGTAGAATATATTTTTTCTATGAAGGTTCAATGTAGGTGTAGGTTTATGGAACTAGGACAAGGAGCCGTTGGCAAGGAGGTTGATTAACAACGTGAAGCTGACCAGTGAGTTATAAATAACAGTGCACAATAGATCTACTCGAGTCGAGGTGGAGAAGGCCTTGCGGCAGCCTCTTTTATCCCTATCCCTAGGAAAAGTTTATGGTGAGTTATTAACGAGTTGGACATTATGGTATAAACGGAATAAAATACCCGATTACCGTACGTGTCCTATTACCTTAATGAAAAATACCCTTCGGAGAAATTCTCGTATTTCACTCGTAACCGTGCTTTTTAACGAAACACCTACTGGTTGGGGATCATTCTTAGATTTACTGATATAAATGATGAACTTCGCTTTGTGGACAATTTGGCATGACCAAATAAAAATCCTACCACAAAATGTATCCAAAATAATTTCAAGTATATGAAAATTTCTTCAAATATGCATTTGACGAAATTACCAGATCAAGCACTTAATCACTGATTTACTATCATTCACTTGTAATAAATAATATATCACGCATATTTTTAGGGTAAAGCATAACTTAAAACAATATATGTGAATCTACATCAATTATTCCTAAATTACTGATAATAATAATGCTTCCTTCGTTTTGCATCTATCCATAACGGTTCCGCTGTTTTTCGACCAGAGGATTTTCTTACTTTTCAATAAGGAAACATTTCCCGTTTTCCAAGTTTTCTTGTTTGTTGTAGGTTTATTTAAATAACTTAAAGGATTAAAAATATGTACATAACCATTATGTAATGCTTACTTCGATTTTCTGCTTCCACAGCGGAATGTTTAAAACAAAAACATTCCTTGATCACTGAATGAAAAATAACTAAACCAAGCTCACACAAGGATTAAAACAAAATTGAGATCAAACCTAGTGCATACACAACAAGGATGAACCAAAGGAAAGTACGTTTGTTGCACAAAGGTGCTCTTCACCAGTATTTAATTAATTATTTATAATTAATATTTAGTTATTTTTATAGACTCCATCGATATATAGAGCTCATTTTGTAAATAAGAATAATAGAATTCAATTAGAAATTGTCAAACCAAAACTGATACATGAAAAATAAGTTCCAATTTAAAATATTATTTTTGAATAGCATATTGTGAAAATGTCAATGTAGGAAATTGTCTACTAACAACAAGAACACAAATTTGCAATACTTTGGTCAGAAGGTTTCAAAGAGAATTGTTCCTAAAGAAGGTCGATTTTTCCAACAAATAAGGTCGAGGTTGTCACCCCCAGAAGAGACAACTTTACTTTCCTCACAGAAATTGAGCAAAAGAAGGCGCACTTACAATAATACAGATCACAACATTGGAAGTAATCTCCAATGAGACAGGATCTTTTTGTAGAGAAACTTTTCACATTGATATAAATAAAGTTATTTTGTTTGACACCTACCCTTTCGTGTCTCTTCTTGCTATTGTTGTTCTGTAGAGAAGTTTTGTTGAGTGCGCTTTCCGAGGCCATTCTATCAAACTTCTGCATCCGCTCCTTCACGCTTATCTTGTTTTCGTCCGCTACATTTTCCTGAAAATCACAGATTACCGGTCAAACTTTTTTTTTGTATCTTTAGACGGAAAAAGGGGTTTAGAGTGAAGTTGTCAAAAGCCCGCCAGGACCAATCCAAAAAACGTTTTCGATCGCCAGGTATAAAGTTTTAATTTAACGGTGGCGGTATAACACATAAAAGCTTTCATTTTAAAACACGGAATGCCTTTAATACCTAGGACCAAATTTGTTGCAGTCCACCCTTCCAGTTGCGCTTTTTTTCTCTATATATATTTTTGGGGGGTGAACGAGGAGTTATCCGTTTTATCGTTTTCGAAGTGAATTGAAACTTTATTGAGGATTATTTGGGGGCACGGTGACAACTCAGCCGATTAAGCGGCGGTGGTCCTAACTTTTCAACCCCTGGGAGTATCAAACGTCGAACGGCTCGTTTCCACCCGCATTATTATTTAATTAAAATGAAAACCAATTTCCAATTTAACACCACCTCTAGGTGGGCTTTAGAATAACACACTGACGAAAATTTTGTTGTCGATAATTACCAGATAATATCGCAAAAGCCGTTAAATCGTTATGAATACCCACTTTAAAACACAACCGTCACAAGCGATATATATTGCAAACACTACAACTACAAAATTCAGCTCAAGCACTAGGTCAGCAAGCGAATCAAATGTCAAAACTCAACTGTGACTTACCACATTTCAAATCCATCGTTTGCGTTTGAACGGAAAGTTTACAAATTAGTCAATCAAATTGAAAACATAGCTTATCACGTACCCGGGTCTGTACGTGATTAAACATTGTAGGTAAAACAAAACATGTCAATCGAAAACATGGAAACATTTGTGTTTAGCTTTCTAAAGCGATTCACAACGAACTGTCTGGTTTTTGTTATATTACAGTGTGCCGGAAGAATGACGATCCGGCGTAACGATAACAAACGAATGGCCTCAAATAATCTTTTTCAAACGTACGCTTATGTTGCTCTTTTCCAGCCATATAAGCTACAACGCAGAGAAAATAATTGACAAATCTAAGAAACTAAATGTACATTTTTGACCGCAGTGGTTGAGTCATAAGGCTTCAGGCTCACCTATTTGGCATGATTCGTAAAATTCTAAATCAATGCTGAAAGGTACCAAAATTTCAAACCTCAATATCAATGTTAAAAAAACATTAATATATTAAACCATAAGAACTAACGGGTTGACACATGGACACTTAGTTTTAGTCCGAGCTCACCTACGTGTCCGGTATGTAGAAAACAGGTTGCCCGATGTGTCAACAACCTAGTTGAAGGGAGGAATTTTTTGACTCCATGTAGGGCTCGATTTTTTAAAATGAAATAATTATAGTATCAACTCTGTACATGTGCAATATGAATGTACATAGATGTGTGGATTTCAACTTATGTAAATCCAAAATCCAATTCCAACTGATTGTCGCACAGACATTTTCTTTAGTTTCGGCCCTAAAGGGCTAATTTTAGGGCCGAAACCGACGTATGTGTCTGTTATGATTATGTTGCATGATATGCCCAACCTAATTGATGGAGGCAATTCTTCGGTTCCTTATAGAGAGTGTACGAAAGCAAAACTATATGGAAATCATCGTTGCGCTCTGATTTATTTTTTCTTTTTTTTTTATGAAAAAAGATAGGATCAACTCTGTACATGTGTAATATGAAATTTCAGGCATGGTTATTAGGGCCGAAACCCACGTATGTGTCCGTTATGAACAGAAAGGTTGCTCGATATGTCCAACCTACTTGAAGGAGGCAATTCTTCGCCAGTAGGAAGCAAACCTGCACGAAAATCGTGCTTAAGCACTGGAGCGAAGATTGTGGGTCCACTGTTTCCATTTTCGAGGAAACACGAGTTGTAAGGCCGAGGTCTGACTCGGAGCCAACACACGTGGTGTCTGATCTTCGAGGCCTGCCAGTTATTTATTGTAAATTACAAACGATGTAAGTACCGGTGGTTGCGAGAAATGATAGGCTCAACTCTGTACATGTATACATACATACATGTTGATACAAATGGTCACTCAGCTTTGAGCCGAAACCTACGTATGTGCCCGTTTAGAGAACGGTAGCTAGATGTGCCCCCCCTCTAGTTGAAGGGTATAATTCCTACAGAAAGCGTATAAGAATGCCACCCGGCATGAGAATCGTGCTTGAGTACGGCATTTGGTGTCTGGATCCCTTGTACGATTGTTTAGGAAACAGAGTTGTTTTATGGTATTATACATAATACTGATAGTTTTAAGTACCAAGAGAGTGAATGTATTTATAAGCGTGAATGTGTCGAGTGAGAAGGACGATAGCTGATATTTAGTACTACATCCACTCTCAATTAGGTTTGTAATATAATAGGTGTAAAATGAGATGGAGAAACATTGTGTTCTCTACCTCCCTAAATTGGGTGAATGGTATCCAAATAAAAAAGGATGTATTTAAGAGTGTGAGAGTGAATAGGTTTGATGTTAGAAACTGATTGATTGCATTGGAGGGTGAAATGACCTAGCTGTTGGTATCCCATAGGTATCCTCTGGAGGTCTGAGCCCGGACTGCCAGCATCTGGGTTGGTGGACACTCGGTGTATGCCGTTCATGGTAAATCACAAATAATTAATTCGGGCCACTAAATATTGGGACTAAAGTTAGAATTTTCGATGAACTGGGAGAAGTGAGTCTCAATTCTGAACGCACGTGTATGTGTTTAAATGCATATGGACATTGTATATACGTGTATAAACCAGAAATACAATTACCAATAATCTAAAATCAGAGTAGGAAGTAGAAAAAAACGTTGTTTCAGATTCAAGTTATTTCTTAGAAATTACTTCCTAAATAATCAATCGAATCATTCTAAAAATGGCTACCACTTTAGTTTAGGAAATTTGAGGTGAAACAAATTACCTTTTTTATGGTAAAAAAATTGTAAAGAGAGAAATATTAGATAGGAAGATATATATTTTTAATCATTACCTTGTTTTCAATATCAGCCGGAAGGGTCTCCTGAGGAGGCGGCGCGCTGCTTGGCACGACAGCCGATTCAATTGGTTTTTGCTCTTCTGGTGGGTAGTCCAATCGTATTTTGTCGCTGCTCTTCCTCCGCGGAGGAACCGGAGGAGGATCCGCTTCTTTCATCGAGGAAGTCGACGCTTCGAAAACGGAAGAGCCGAACACAGAGTCCTGCGATATGTTCCTCTTCAGGCCGATCGGAGCTGCGATAGGTCCTTTATAAGTAGGTGTCGACAACGTAGGAGTGACCGGGGACTTCAGGGAATATGACCCGAGCGAGTCCTGGGAGAGACGACGGTACGTGTGCCGCAGCGGAGAGACCAGGCTGTCTATAGAGTCATGTGATGTGTGGTACACGGGTTGGTACTGCAAGTTTAAACTCGGCGCTTGAAGAGGCGAGATCGGAAGAGACGACGGAATCGAAGGCGAAGTCGAGCCGGACTGGAGCTCCAGATGCGACATACGGTATCGTTTTTTAAGCACGAGCTGCTTTCCTCCCTGGCACAATTCAAATTCAAATTTGTAATTATAGTTATACGTTTATTCAACTTGATATTTTTTATTAATTTATTACTCTTTCCTATCTGCTTGTAATAATACTTTTACCTATGCCATTACTTAAATGACTGTTCTTCTGTTATTTTAATAAATTAAAAATTACTTTTTTAAATAAATGCAATAATTACCCTGCTTGTACTTCATAAAGGTTAGGTATGTACGTTACGATTATCATCGGGGTTCAGATGTACAAAAACGGGTTTCATCACTTACACGTACTATTAATAACGCGATCAAATACACAACGGATCCCTGCACAGATACTAATTAGAATACACGCCATAAAATGTCTTAATAGGAATAAAGTAATTCATCAAAGTCAAGGTTCATTTATCATGGTCAAGATCCTTCAATTTCCAATATGCTTGTCAGTGTACTCTCGAGACAGGACAGGTAATTGCTCGGCAACAATATGTTAATGCCTGGTCCAGTTAACAGACGGTAAAACAAAAACAAAAATTGAAAAAAAGACGCGGATGAAGCACATTTAACAGGAATCGAAATAAGTTAAGCCTTAGGGTACGGAATGCTAATTCCATTAATTACTTTGTTTCTGCTTTACAACTTAGCTTTTAGTGTAGTATATTTCAATAAACTTGTGATATAACAAAATACAATACACCACCATTAACCAACATTAACTTAGATAATTGTGATTAGTGGTGAATGTATAGCTAAGCAAAATATCTACTGACTCACCAATAAAGTTCCAATTTATCCAAAAACCACAGCTACAAAATTTATATTTCCAATCGAAACAAAGCCACAACAAACAATAAACCAAATAAGACACCTTATCGCACACTTAAAATGATAACCTTATCTGTCTATCGTGTTAGATTATTATTTGAAATAAAGTTTTACTCACTTCCGAATCTCTTGTGAGTGTGGCGAGGGTGTTGACGTATTCCTTGAACCTAATACGCGCCTCATCTGAAAAAAAAAAAAATCAAACGATTAATTAAATTCTTATGTTCAAAATTGACATCCATCTCACAAGTTAAAACTAAAAAAACTCGTTATTAGTAAGTATTATTGTTCACAAGTACAGAAAGATAAAGTAATGAAAAAATAATCTTAACAGAAAAACCAAAAAATAATACTAACAATAAAAAATTAACTACAATATTCTTCCTCATCATAGACAATACAGATCTAGTCTTCCTAGATCTTGAAAAGGCTTTTAACACTAGTAACACTATATAGTAAAATGGGATGGTTTGCGGATAATATGGATAATTTCCCAACATTAAGAGGTCAATATTGTACACTCATTTGTTCAAGTAAGGTCCTTCATATACCCTCTCAACCCCCTCTTCAATCGAATGGTGACCCTTAAGGCTCCGTTTTAGGGCCCACATTATCTTCCAAAGCTTCATCCAAGCCTGGTTCTGCCAATTAACACGCTCTACGAACTTGTTTTACAACATTTAGATGAGCGGCCAACTTTCAGTACGTAAATGGGAGCATTAGCGAATGATTTAGCCAAATCTGCTACAGATAGTGGTGTAATAAGTCCAGAATGAACGTGACCTAGTTAAATACTTATAATACTTGCATTTGACCGTGAACGCTTCAAAACGCAAAATCAAATTATTTACGCTTTACTCTCCACCAAGGAGAAAATGCGTTAGGAGAGAGGGATGTGCGTACGGACTAAGATTTCGGCATGTGGGGTGGACATTGTGGTCCGGTAAGAGGCAAAAGCTTTCCCTTTCACCTCGGCTCACTTGATTATTGTTATGAGGGTGGAGGTTGCGATTGATTTGAAAGACAGTGTAGTTCCACTCCTTTTTTTAAGAGAATGAGTGGGAGAGAAACTTTTGGATGTACTGGGAACAGATTCCCTTAATGACAACAAAACGGGAGAGTGAGAGTGAATGAGTAAGTGAGGAGGGAGTAAGTGAGTGAGGGAGAGAGAGATTGATGAAGAGGGCGAGTGAGTAAACAGGTTCCATTAAGGAAAGCAACAACAAATAATACAAAGATATAAAACCGAGCTATAGAAATGGAATTACGAAAGAAGAAAAATGTACTACCACACAGAACAAAATAAAAACCAAAATGTGAGCATAAAACCAATTGGTTTTAAAGAGCGAGAGACTCAGAGGTGATAGTGATTAGAAAGAAAGCGAATGAAAGTGAGAGTGAGAAAGGGAGTGAGTGAACAAGTTCCCTTAAGGAAAGCAGCTCAGCAGAACTATATATATACAATATTTACTCTACACTTACAACACTTCAATTAATTACTAACTCTACTGTAATTGAAGTCACTTGCAACACAAAAATACGTTTTATTATTTAAGAAAAACACAACAAGGTCAACACGATGTTAAGCCGTAAAACCACTCTAGTCTGTAGGCATTGAAGTAACCTCCCTCTAACATCTGTCCCTTTTGCTGAGTTATCTCGCAGGGGGCTAAATTAATGGTTGGAAGCGTCGATCCTAGAACTCGGCTATCCTGAAGATGTCATTCGCCCTCGAATGACTTGGCTTCTGTAACAAGTTGATTGGGTCATCCTCGTCATCTGTGCCGTGCTAGTCTCCTCGATGTGACCAAAGTTTCATGCCGTCTCCACTGGGAGTGGTTTTCCCCGGTCCCCTTGTTCCGCTGATCTTCTCCAGCTCGTATCTGTCGTTTCCAATTTGTCGGACAACTTGAAACGGTCCCAAAAACTTGGCCTTTATTTTGAACAACGGTGTGCGTTTTACTGGAACCCAATCTCCAACCTTGAACTATGGCTTTCTCCTATTATTGACTGTTTTAACTGTTCCTGCTTGTACACGTCCAAGTCGCTCTCCTCGCTGAAGCCTTCCTGCTTGGTCGCGTAAGGCGAGTGGTTCAGCTCCTCTTCTGAGAACATCTCTTCCTGTTTCACCTTTTCCTTTTTGGCCGGCCTGGATGTTATCGGTAGTTTCTTTGTCTTTCTTCTTCGTCCTGCCCTCCAGGTCGTCCCGAGATTTGAAATCGGCCGGCTTCGATGACTTCTTGCGTACCGTGCACCTGAACACTCCAGTCACTTTCAATACTTCGGCTTTGACTCTTATGCCTTGGAAGTCGAACACTTCGTACATCTGTAGTATAGGCATTTTTACAGAGGACCCTTTAATTTTATTAGGTCTATGACACTTCTTTAGGTTTTCAACGTCGGTTTTAAGCGAAGAAATACAGACACCATTTTCGTTTAGGTCAAGAATAGTAATAGTGAACAAATGTGGACTATCTTCTGAGGCATCTCCGATAATAATTATTTTATTTTGACTGATTAAAATATTCGTATCCTTAAGGAATGCGACCAACTATAACGTCGATATTCATAGCCACATCATCAAAAATAAAAAAATTAATGGTGTCAAATCGTTTGGAGAGGTCATCGGCGATGAAAACATCACAAGTCAGAGTGATTGGTCTAAACCTCGCTCATCCACAGATCGGCACATGCGAGGTTTCCCAAGCACGATATATGCAGAGTTGCTTAATAAGTTTACGTCAGAACCGGGATCCACAAGAGTTAAAAATTTTACCTGAAATTTGCAGTAAAATGTTGCAATTGCTCAATGACTTCTTTGAAAAAATGGCGGCTTGTGGTGGTGATGTCATAGTAGAGCTCACCAGCGCTGCAGTAACATCGTTGTTTTCCGCTCCAGAAGGATGGCGCGAAGCCTCAATCCGTGAGGTACAGAAACCGTTCTTCCCCATTTCGCTTTTTGTTTTACATCTGCCTCAATATGACAATTTCTGGCTGAATGGCCGAAATCTCTGAATTTGAAGCATTTCATGCCTTTCTCCTTATAGAGACAATCCACGGTGGTCCCTTTCTCCGCAGTTATAGCAAAGGCCGTACATCAAAGTCGGTTTTATCCAGCCCTCTGCCATGAAACAACTATCAGTGGCTTGCATTTAATATATATATATATTGTATAATTTCTCTAAATCCGTTACAATAATTTTCAACATTTATTCGTAAATAAACAATTATTCTTTGAAATCCTTTAAGGTCTTAGCACCATATAGGATTGATCTGTTAAATTTGGAGTCCTTGATTCGTTTTATAACGTACGAAAACAATGCTTTGTCGTCCACGTTTCCGCGAGTTCACAAAGTCTGAAAAAATACTGTCGAAGCGTTTCATCTCGCTTCTTTTCAGAATTAGACAATAAGAGATTTCAGAGCTGTTGATTGGTTTAGAGAATTCTCGTTCCAAAGTGTCTTTTAATAGAAGACGGAAGAAGGCCTCTTTCTGACTTTGCAAAAATGGCCGCCGAACCAAAGTTTCCTCTTCAAAAAAATAAATTTTTGGGTATCGTTCCACCGCATAGTAAAGACATGTTCAAAGTCGGATACTCATATTAGTAAATTGTCTTCGTCACCCGAAAAAGCAGGAATAGTGTTCAACGTCACGAAATAACACGGTAAAACCACCTACCTCCTTAGGCTCAACCGGTGACGGACCTTTCCGCCTTTCTTCTCCTACTTCCTGCGCTCCAGGAGTAGAAATTGGGTGTAAATTGGTGTTTTTCCTTCCCATTTCCGTCTCAGTTAGGCAAAACACTCGAAAATTTAATATCACGGCACGGCACAACGAGCGCGTGTTTTCAACAATATCAACACTCTTACATATCACTACTGTGAGGCGGCCCCCAATTGTAGGATGAGGGAGGAGTGTAGAGTAATTGAAATCACTTGCAAAACAAAAATACAACAACAATAACAAATTTTATTATTGAAGAAAAAATACAAGGACAACACGATGTTAAGCCGACACGAAACTAGGAATTCGACACTTGAAGTAACCTCCCTCTGTCAGCTGTTCCTTTTGTTGAGTTATCCCGCAGGGGGGGGGGCAAATTAATGGTTGGAAGTGTGGATCCTACATTTTTTTTTTTTTTTATAAAAAAAGGAGAGAGTGGAAAGGCGAGACAAAAAAAGGAGAGACATAGAAGAGTGAGAGTGAGGTTGAGGGCGAGAAGAAGTGAGTGGCGGGGAGGAGGGAGAGAGAGACTAAGAGAGGAAAAGAGTGGGAAAGTGATAGGGAAGGAGTGAGAGTGAGAGTGGAGGGAAGGAGGGGTGCGATAGAGAGAGAATGAGTGAGTGAGTTTAAGAGATTTAAATATTTTTAAATTTAAAGTTTAATAAGAATATTTCTTTATGAGTAATTACTGGCCTTTAAAACCAGTTCATGTTCCTGCACCCCATTGATCCAATTATGTAATATGTTGGTACTATAATTTCGGTAGAGTATTCAAATTAGTCTTTGTTGGCAAGAATCTTAATCCAGCCAATTAAATTGGTGTTTAACAAAAACTGTTATACTTATGCCTTACTGTTATGTGATATGCTTCTGAATAGTAATGTTTACAAATTTTCTGTTTTGTTTTTGCAACTCCCCTTTAGTGTAATATAATGATATGCCAGTTTAAAAAGTTGCAAGGTTAAGAGCTACTGTTATCTCTTATGACTAGGTATACGATAAAATAACGACAGATTAAGTGAGCTCTTAGTCATCATTGTTTAAATTAAAAATATACCACCATTTACAATAAATTTGATTTTAGTCAACAAT
Source organism: Cimex hemipterus (assembly GCA_039619505.1). Lineage (NCBI taxonomy): Eukaryota > Metazoa > Arthropoda > Insecta > Hemiptera > Cimicidae > Cimex > Cimex hemipterus. Next base: position 14,974,268 of record CM077111.1, on the reverse strand, counting down.
TAACAAAAAACAGGCCAAATCTAATGGTACAGTATGGTTAATACCGTCTTCAACCAGTCGGCTCAACGTTGACCCACCGGTGGCAATACTCATGTATAATATTCTTGTTGCGCATTTAAAAACAAAGATCAAATCTGAATCAGTAATAAATACATAAAGTATGTACATTCAAATGTTTAAAAAAGTCAATAAGCATTAGCATAATGTATTTAGTATTTTTTATTAATCTTAACGATGAAGCCAGAAATGTGCTACAATCATACCGACAAATCTGACATACCATATCGACATGAAAGTCAAACCAAGGCATCTATAATGATCTTAATATATCTACAATATCCAACAGTATCAAAATTACAACATAGAATTTTTTTAAATTTATTTTTAAATATTTTAAAACTAAGCAAATTCCTTAATAAAAGTAATTAATTATACAGATTTAAAGCTGGTAAAAATATCTTTTGTTAGGAGTCTTCAGGAGTATAAATCTAAAATTATATTTAGGGAAAGTAATGTACATAAGGGTATACTTTCACTTGTCAAAAAAAATTGTTGTTAAAAATTAGTTTGAAAAACGTACAAATAGTTCACCTTTCTATATAGTACATAAATGTACTATTTATACAAAGAATAAAAGAATGAAGAATATTCCTATGTAGGTAGGTCAGTGAGGAAAAACTGTGACATCTATGTTTAAAAATTGATCAAAAAATTAACAAAAAGTCTATCGATATCTAAATATTATTGTTATTAAACGTTTAAAAAAAATTAATTAATATAGTAACACTATATAAATAAGAGAAATTGACTGTAAATCAAGATTTATTGGAAATTTTTCAACAGGTAAACAAATGTGGTCCAATGTAAACAAATTGTAACCTTCCAATTTTGCAATCTCTTTTTAATCATAAACGGGACAATTTACAAGGAAAATTGAAATATTTGAGTGATGATTGATTTATTACGGAGAAATTTAATAATGATTTAACAGTGTAGTAGAAATTTAGATTAAATAGGTATTATCTTGAAACGAGAATTAGTAGAAAGAGAAGGGGACGTGTTAACGTTCCCAGAATATGTTTTGAGGCCGTAATAACCCAAGAAATTATATTTAAATTTTAAATTAATAGATTAATGTATTGTTTATTAGGAAGGAATATAATAATACGGCTTTAATGAATAGATACGGGGAAAAATGTTTCAAGATATGTGATCTGTTTACGTCTGTACATACTTGACTATCTGAAAGATTTTACGACAGGAAAATGCCACGTTCGTTCTTTTATTCGAATAATTGATTAAAAGTTTAAATCACAGGATGATTTTAATAATAAAATAGGAATAAATGTTGTTGGAAATTTGTAGATTGGGAGGTTGCAGGAGGGTTTGGGGGCTAGGCCAGTGACAGAATGTAATACTTGAACTCTCACCTCTTGTTGCCGGGTCTGTCAGTACTTCTTTGAAATGCTGAACCAACTCGTGGTTTGTCACTCGTCCGCCCTTCAAAACCATGAAATCCCGGATGGAATCGAGGCTGAGGACGTTCGAGCCCATTTTCGGCCGGTCTCGACAACGGCGAGTCGGCGACGGTCACGGCGTAACAATCGATAGTGGGCGGCCGAATCGATTGTCGGCCCGTTACGCGCCCGGGCTGTAACACTTCTCACAGTCTCCTTCCCACCTTCTCGCTCTTTTAACTTTTTAACTAAGGTCCAAAGAAAATCTCTCGTGAGAAATGTTCGTTCGAAAGTCGGACGGCTTGAATTGAACGAAATCTTTGGTAAGAAATGTTCACTCAAAACAGTTGATCGAATCAGTTGAACGAAATCTGTCTTGAGGACCTTTGGTTCGAAAAAGTTGATCCACTAATTTTCAAATTTTCTAGGTATGTTAAGACCTTAAGTCGGTCCCGAATGTGTTCGATTGGGGTCAAATTTGGCAAATTTGGACATCGAGATGGCCGCACCAAATGGCAGTACACGTTCTTCGATTATGTCTCGTAAGTACTGCATGTTATATATAGATCCATTATATTTACATATTTAGAGGTATAATATAGATATAATCTCGTCAAAAATGAAGAAGGATATTACCAATTTTGTGGTATTTACTTTCCCTAGGGTTTTCATTATAAATTGCATTAAAAGTTATTAGTAATTATTATATTGTTAAGTTAAGGTTAAGATAGAGAACCTAAGCAATTATGAATTTCCAGTTAGATTCAGTGCCAAGTTCTTGGGACTTTATTTAGATAGAAAACTGACATGGCATCTACATATTGAACAAGTGATGTTGAAAGGGGAAAACCTTTTTAACATTCTGAAGAGTGTCTGCAGTAATAAATGGGATGCTGATCCGAAGATAGGTGCTGTATTACAAATCCTCTGTACCATCCGTATTCGGCTATGGGGGTATTTTGTGTGGTGCAGCTTCGATTCCGATGTGTAAGACGAATTCTTGGAGGTACCTACCATACCCATAGTTTCGTTAGAAGCCGAAGCCTCTGAGCCCCCTCTGGAAACGAGGAGCGAAAAATTAGTTTTCAACTTCCTTGTCAAACTTTTTTGTCAGGAAAGTCCTATATTTAACAAAATAGTTACACTCACTGAAAAAGTTCTAACCTCAGCCTTTTACCAAAAAAAGAATTCCCCCAGTCGGCTTTCCTCCAGTTTTTCTGTCGTTTCTTACAGTTACTCCCTTTTTAAAAGCCTTGCGGACCTCATGTATCACATGGAGTACCAAGTACTAATCATCAATTTCGACACGTTTTTTAAAGATTATTCTCAGCTCGATTTTCATGTTGTTCAAAAACAATTCCTTGCCGACATTGACGAGATATATCAGGAACATATGTACGTATTTACTGACGGCTCTTCCATATATGGCAAAACGGGTTATGCGCTTTTTGACCCTAAACATCAATAAAAGGAACAACATTTGTTTCCAACTTACATGTCTGTTTATATAGCAGAACTAATTTCGATGAATAGAGCTCTCGATTTAAGTAGTTGTAATGGAGTTGCATATTCTTAGACGCTCGAATTAGTTGTGCGAGGGAGAAGTCTAATTTTACAAATGTACTTGTAATCTATTTAATTAGTTAATTTGTTCTTATTCTATTAAATTTACTTCAATTAACAGATATATTACAGATACAATTATATGATAATATATGACTCCAAAACAAACGAAGTAACCGGATCAGGTATTTTCTGTACAAGCCCAAAACATGAGCAATCAAACTCATTAGGAAAGTACACTTCGGTCTTTCAACCAATGTCAATCAATGCTTGTGCCCAGGAAAATACTAAAAGAGGTTACACTGGCCAGGCAGCCATTAAAACATTAGCGTGTAAAAGAATCATATCCAAATTGTCAGTGATTCTCCCTCGCACAACTAATTCGATGCGAGCGTCTAAGAATTTGCAACTCCATTACATCAATTGCTCACCCTAGAATGTCACCTGAGGAACCGTACATTGGGGCCTACTTTTCTCCTGAGCGTCTCTATATGGAATTACCCCATTTCATTTGAGGCGAACTCTCACCCATCCGTAAAGAAAATTCGTTCTCCGTCTTTCGATGGCTGGAGATTTTCTTAGCTGTAGCAAGAAGAAGTCCACAGGCAGTTTTCGAGCACTGCGGTGATGTAATGGGTCTTTTCTTACAGTTGCGCTTTCGTAGTGCCTGATGACGGATGAATCTACCGTCTCACTCGTCCGTAGACCTAGGTCGACCCTATCCTAGCCTTCTAGTATGAAGCTCTGTTCTCCTGATGCGTTGGAGAACCCTTCTTTTTATAGAGTAATATACAATCCGCTTATACATGATTAGGAGTAATAAACTAAAAATAAACAGTAAATAATAAATAAGTATTCAAAAATCGTGAGTTGCGATCTGGTCACCAGATGATTTTGGAATAATATATCGGTTAACGATAACCACCACACATAATAAATAAGATAATTAATTACGGTTTTTAGTTGAGATGAAAAAAAGTTAATGGCACGAGAGGGATTCGAACCCACGACCTTCGGCTAGATACGCCGCTGCTCTACCACCTGAGCTATCGTGACCTCGATCCTCTCGGACATCAACTCCCCATCTCAACCTCACCTTACGAGTTTTGCCTCCTTTTGCCATATTTCAAATATCGTGTAATCTGTTTGGATTCTCGACGACAATTGAAATGGCGACGGAGAGCTTTAGTGAAGTATACATCATTTTAAATCATTAATTCACTGATTTCGTGGTCCGTGTGACCAATTAATATAACACAATTAATTACGGTTTTTAGTTGAGATGAAAAAAGTTACGTGGTAGAGCAGCGGCGTATCTAGCCGAAGGTCGTGGGTTCGAATCCCTCTCGTGCCATTAACTTTAATTGTGTTATATTAATTGGTCACACGGACCACGAAATCAGTGAATTAATAATAAATAAGCTTGGTTTATTTTCTTTATTTATATGTGTACTGATTAGTTCTTACAAGAGGACGACCGGGTTAGTCGCGGATTTGGGAAATATTGTTTTTAGTGATTCTACGCTCTAAAATATCCGACAGGTATTCACTACATTTTGAGAATGGTCAGGGGATTCGCCTAACAAATTCTAAAGTTGAAAATTTCGGTTGTTTAATATCTTTATTTCGCCGTTCTACTAACTCAAATCACCTATGTGAATGTGTCATTTTACAACCTTTTTTATGTAGATTTCAATATAACTATTGTAAAACATATCAAAGTTGATCAATAGCGAAAGAATTTCTAACAACCAAATAATTTTCAAGCAAACTTGGACATGAATTTTTTCCTGAAACTAATACGAAATTTTGTTTTAACACGACCCCGAAATCTAAATTTTCGTTTGGATTTAAATTTATTGATTTTTTGGCTCTTGAAATTTTTCTGATTTTTATGAAGCAGTTTGTCCAATTCAAACGGCTATGATTCGAAAACGGCAAAAAGCTACGTTTCTCTTTTTTCTAATGATGTGCGGATAAAATCCTTTCAGTCATTGTTGAATTATAGCCGTTTCAAACAGATGATATTCGAGAAAGAATTCTAAAAAATCGGAAACATTCTGAGGGTCAAAAAATCGATAAATTAAAATTCAAACGAAAATTTCTATTTACTCTAGAAGTCCCCAAACAAAATTTCATATTAGTTTTATTAAAGTCGTGACTGGTCAAGAATGAGGTAGTTTTGAAAAACTCTTTTTTCATTTTTTCTGGTGATTCGACCGTCATTCGGGTCTTCTTTAGGGCATAGAATATGGTGCTCTGTTTGTGGTGCCATATTGGTTTTTTGTCACAACACTTTCACACAAAAGCAATATGACACCCAAGAATAACACCATACTTTATGCTCTGAAGATGACCGGAATGAAGATCGAAATGTCAGAAAAAATGAAAAAGGCGTTCTTGACCGCTTTTCACGATTTCAACAAATTATGAAACAACACGTCACTAAGAAGACTACATTTCACATTAGTAGGTTCACGGAAAAAAAATGTATGACTTAATCTACTTGAAAAATATTTGGTTTTTAAATTTTTTTAGTTATTGATAAACCTTGATAGATTTTACTATATTTTTATTGTAATTTAAATTAAAAAATGCTTTAAAATGAGATATTCACATCGTTAATTTGAATAAGTAGAACGGAGAAACAAAAATAATAAAAAAACGGAAAATTTCAGCTTACAATAAATTTTTTAGCGAAACCAGGACCTTTTCACAAGAGGTGGCGGATAGTTGTTCCATATTTTTGGAGTGTACCAAAGTTTGGTCCAAATCCGTGACAGACCAACCTCCTCTCCTCCCCTTGTTGGTTCAGTTTAATTGACTCAATCCTTCTCCTAAAGAAGTTGTAATTTACTGTTATTACTGAAACCATTTTATAATTTTTTTGTTACAAGTAATTTTGCTTTGGCTATTAATTTGTTTAGAGAAACTTAGTCTATTGTTTAACTTGCTTATCTGTATTATTTTTTATTTATCTAATATTTGTATATAGATTATAAATTCAATTTTCATATGATAGAATGGGTATGCTGGGTAAAGGACATTAGTCAGTAGCAATTAATTTAAAAAATCAATTAAAAACGAGGCGCCGGGCAATTTTATAATTTAATTAAAAATACGTGATCGGAAAAGCACATTGATTTATTTAGTATGGGAAGATGAGAATTGAAGATAGAGCAATCCTCCGAACTGTAATTTCGAACGAGGCAACTTCATTAATCCGATTGATTCTATTACTTTTTAGTCATAAAACAAATTTTTAACTACCTGCTTCTATAGCGAAATAATTGAAAGTAAAAGGAAAGGGATAGTTTGTGAAAAACTTACTTTATCTTTAAAGGAAAAAGAGTAGAAAGATAAGCTACTGTGTTAAAAATAACTAGTTATTTTGTAAACATGCTGAAAAGTGATCGATAAAATTTAGATTAAATTCCAAGCATATCCAGATTTACCGGATTAACAAGAGTAAAAGAGGTGCTTTTATTTTATTGAATGATTTCAGTTATCTCTCTCTCTTTTTGGAAAACTCGTAAAATTCTGATGACAAGCAGTTCATCAGTTTGTCGGTGGAAAGGGTCGGTTATCTGTTCTTTAATTAGAGGGCCATAGGTGGAACAATGGCTATGTTGATGGATGACGTCCCGGGTAATGCTAATCGACTAATCGTGTTCTTACCACCCTATTACCGTCCCGGCCAGGAAGTTCCACGGACTTTTTAGTCCGTAAACGACTCTCGAAAGCCCCCCAGCCCTCGTCTGTCTCTGAGCAAACCCGTTTCCTTTTGTCACTGGGTTTTGTACCTTTTTTCCCTTCCTTAAGGAGTGAAGGCCGATAAATAATTTCCTTATCTCGGGAACGTTTAGTACAGCGCCGTTGGAAATGCCGAAAGGGGAACGAAAGTATTCACCCCGCGGTTGAGAATAATATATTGGTCAATTACAATTTACGATTAAAACTCTTTGTATGCTGTTGTTACAAAAACTATAATCTTTGACGATAATAAGACCCCAAACGACCAACGGTTCATTTATCCTGTGGATAAGCCTAAAGAGAAACGAGCCAAAAATTAGGCAGCGTTCAAAGATTGGCAAATTTATGCATTCCTATATTTCACCATCAGCCCCTCGCCACACCCACTATCTAATACATGCATTCGAACAAAACACATAAGATAAATCTCTATAAGGGTGCAAATTCGTTAGTATCTGGTCAGGCTAAAACCTGGAAGTTATGCTGTTGAAGGTACGTTTGTACTATGCAACGACATGTGGACGGAACGGGCATTGCGGTGCATTAGAATAGGTCGCTGATTTCATTGAAAATAGGCATAACGTTCCAAAATTTCACCAATACTTGATTACTTACTTAGACTTGACGTGAAAGACCCTCCACGAACAATAGCCAACTCTCCAATGAAATTCCTGCCCTTACCATCACTGAGGTACATTGGAACGGTTTGCTCTGGGAAAACTTGTAAGCTTCGTACCTATCATTTCGCCTTCTCCACACTCTTTATGACCATCTAGAGATCGTAGAGCAAATCTGCACTCAACTGTAAAAAGTGCAGCAGACCAATCGACCGAAGACTGGCTGTGTTCTCTGTCAAGTGGTAGCCTCGCAACTGTATGTGCTCTTGTCAGTTCTGGTCCTCTTACGGGACTGAAAGCCACCAATCTGACATAACTGATATTGATTTAATCTTTTTCGGGTGTGCGTTCAGAAATTTGGGTAAATCGAACTTACTGGAGCTTATCGCTCGACTAAGAGTGTCATACCGGTTTCGGACAATTCTCAAAATCAAAAAACGATCATCCTGTGGTTCTATTACACTAGGGCGACCAAAACCGGGACTTTTTTGATAGGACCCAGTTTCTCGAAAACTCCTAATGGTGTCTCGCAGCGTTTCGTAAGGCAATATCCGCATACCTGATGGAACGTCCATCATCAATAAGAGCCACACCAGGCGCAACACGCTGAGCACTAAGTGGGATTTTTAAGTTTAAAAATGGAATTTAAGAAAACAATCATGAAACCTAAACAGGCTTTTGCTTCAGAATTCAAATGTGGCTGAACATTTGAAATTCCGTAAAAATTAAATATTGAAATTTTTTATCCTTGCTTTGGATTAAGGATTAAGTGTGTTTACGTCTAATTGATATTTTCAATTTAAAATGTAGATAAATTAACATTTATTGATAAAAACAAATAGCAAAAAAATATGAAAAATAAAAAATTTTTTTCTTCAGAATTCAGATGAGGTTGAACATTTTAAATTCCGTAAAAATTAAACATTGAAAAAAAAATTTATCCCTGTTTTAGATTAAGGATTAAGTTTGTTTACATCTAATTGATATTCCCAATTGTCATGGCGTAAACAAACATCTATTGATAACAACAATGAGACAAATTAAGGGTAGAATTTTCTTTTATTGAGATACTAAAAATACAATTAGGGGGAATTTTTTGCCTGCCAGTGTATAATTTTAATTTATAAATTGTACGAATAAATGAAATGTGAACAAATTTTAAAATTACTAGAATGACATTATATAAATATACATTTATAACAATATATAAATAGATTGCAATACAATTTACTGTTTTTTAAAAGAAAATTTCATGTGATTTGTTTAATGCTCCTAGTACAAATCAAATTATAATATTAAAGTACAAATTATAAATGTATACGTCTTTTAAAAATATCCATGTTGTATAATAAAATTATCAATATAACTTTCTCATAATTTCTGAATTGATGAGGGTCGTTCAGCAGGAATTCTCAAGTCATCGGTAACTCCTCAGAACGTAAGAAAATTCAATGATAGGACGAATAGGTTTTGAATAATGTTTATGAAAAATTATGCAATTACGAAAATTACGATTATTTCTTATTATAAAACCAAGGATTTTATTTTTAACACTGATAATGTGTTCCTTCAATGCCACCTTGATATAAAATTCCAAAGTCTTTAAACAGGATATTCAATTTAATTTGATTGAGAGAATAAGTATATACAAAAACAAAATTGGCTGAACGAATTTCTTTACTAAGTACTGTCAATAAAAGCACATAAACACTTATAAGTCATAGTGGGAAGGTAAAAATTGAATAATTATCTGTTATATTAGTATCGGGAATGTATAATGGAATTAATGCGCGACAAGCTATGCTTATGTTTTTTTTTTCGTTTGGGGGGTCGCAATATTTACTTATTATTCGCAATTAATGCGAATTTTCATTTCCATGTTATTTCAGCAAACTGATTTGTTAAATATTCCTGTACCGCTCATGCTAAGGATTGTGATTATGTTCCAAATAGAATTGAAAATTTGTCGACATATTTTGAGCCACAGAACAATACTTTTCCATCACGCTGTTCAAACGGGTTAAAATGGGACGATGTAAAAGTGCTTTTTGAAAACCGTTGTTTGTTAAACTGGAGAAACATAAATGGTCGGGTTGCTAATGGAGTAGCCGAATGTTAGAATAAAGAATTGGGAAAGGGATATTGTAAATGAATTAAAAACCCGAGTTTTCACATCCCCCGTCCTTACCCTACGCGGATAGCGCGTGTAGGAAAACATTTGTGAAATGTTCGATTCGCGGACGGAGGGATTTCCTCGCGAATTAATGTAAATGTGATGTCAACCCAGGGCCGGGCACTTTGCCGACGAATTAAAAATGTATCCTGGGAGAGCTGTGCCCCATCGGTAAACAAAACTGATAAAAAACACTGTACCTCGTTTTCAAACCAGGCCGACATCAATTTTTGAACACCGTCCGCCCAGCCACTCTGTGATTGCGGATCTGCTAATCCGGCCGACGTTGCCATAATTGGAAAAACACGTTCGAAAACAGTGGGATCTTTTTTTAACGTTTGTATCCGTTGTGGTCGCAAGTACTTTCACATACTGGATTTACACGACGGAATGACGATGTCCCTTTGAGCTGTTCCTCTTGATGTCAAGTTTTTAGCAAATCCAATATACAATTACAATTAGTCCCAAATGTGCAAAAAATTGCATTTGCTTTCAGCTCAAGGAATGATGTCTCGATTTACCATAGAGGTTAAGCTACTTTTGATAAAATATTGCTCTGGAAGGTTAACAAAGCCCTTCGTTTTATTTATCTTTTACTTTGTCAAGTTAATATAGTGGCTTTCAATATTACACAGATGCAGGGCCTGCTCTAAGGAAATGTCTTATGATCCAACCGCAGACAATCCAACCCAATCTTAAAATTTCGTTGCCACTTTCGACGATAACCACCATCCTCATAAAGCTATCCATATTTTAACCAGAAACATATGAATTCATGTAACCTCTCTTGAGTATTAGTTCAAGTGGTAACCAATTCGTATAGAAATGTAAACAAGTCACATACATTCAGTTGGAGATAACCGCTGTTGCCATCAGATCAGATGGAAACATCTTTTGGTCATAGTGTTAGATACATTGTTCTTCCTATAATTCTATTAGCTGCACTGGAGTCTCAAGCTACAGGTTATGCAAAACAAGTTTCTTATACTTCGTCCAAATGTTGATCTTACTGGAATGCATCAGAAACGAAACCATTAATTTTTAAGCAGTGTGAAGCTAGTACAATTTGCTGCAAAATAGGTAAATTATTATTTGGACAATATGTACATGCATAGGAGAATAAAAATCATATGCATACTTTCCAAATCATTACAAAATTCTATAAATTATGAACTTTCAAAAAATTTAAGATAGTAGAAAATTCCACCAACATTCCTAAAAAAGTCTTGAGTGAACAGTTGCTAGTTTGATGTTATTTTCTAAAAAACATATTTTTTCGTATTGCAACTACGAGGTTATATGAAACCTCGGGGTTCCGTTTTTTTTTTAAAAAAGCACATTTGTAATTGTGGGGTTCGAATGCAGGACAGCTTGATTCGAACCCGGGACCTTAGCCTGACAGGGATGTGCGCCGTTTCAACGCCTAAACCGTTGCGACCACCCACCTGAAAAACATAATTATTGCAAATTTATTTCAATTTGTTTCTCACGAGATTAACTTTGAATCGAGTTATTAAAGTTCCCCTCGAGACATTTCATTTTTCTATCTCTTGTATATTTTAAACGGGGAGGGCAGTATTAATATTCATCAGCGGCCGAAATTATTGCTAAATCCATTTGGCCTAAATATTCAAGGGGCGGCTTCAGAAAAAATTTCCTAATGTGTGCTGTGTAGGGTGTGATGTAAAAGACGTGTTATTAATTTAAATATCACAATCTTTCAGAGAGCATAACTATTTTCATAATTATACCGCTTGGTGATTAATTGTCTTGATAAACGAATCAAAAGGTGAATCTGGAGCAATAAACTACCGTGGGTTTATCACTACTACGCTCTACAGAAACTTTTTTTAAAATAAATATTTATTTGTATCGCGTACATGAATTGTCCTCGTTTTCTATGCTGAACAATTAAAGATGCCAGTTCTGCACCCGGAAGACACGTGACATGAGAAACCAGCCAATGTTGGATTTAATTTGTAATCGGAGGTTTGAGGCGAGCTGGTTCTTGGGATGGGAGTCAGTGATGTGGGCTTGAGCACTATGGTTGGAATAGGTTGAACTGTTAGAGTGACACTTAACGAGGTAGAAACGGATCAATTCTTTAACAAAGAGAATTTCAAGGTCATGGAAGATAGTGAGGTTGGAGTCGTTGTAAAATGTTTTGAGAATTCTTAAGAATGTTTGTTAGAATGCTTGGAGTAGTTGGATATTAGATGGCTCTGTACGTCACAGCTCCCTTTGTACAAATGAGTCAAGGGTTTTATAATGTTAGTTTGTTATTTACAGACATGCAAGATTGAGTCTGTGAAGTCTGTTTAGTTGTCCAAGTAGCTGGAGGTTTGTGTGTGGATTCCAAATCAGTCTAAGTATATCCCTAAGTATTTTCCCTGTGTGCATGTCTGCTGTTCCTTGCTGTTAACGTATAGACGGATGTTTGTTTAACATGAATTTTGTTCATTTTCATTTTCCACATTTTTCATCTTTCTGCAATGGGCTCTAGGTGATTCTGCATATTAGTGTGTTGAATAGAATTATGGTTAGGAGACAAAATTGCAGTATCATCCGCCTTGGTTATAAGGATATATGGGTAAGTCAACATATGAATGGTGTGGGATGGAACTAAGTTAGGTGCCTAGAGAGATCCCCACTTGGATCGATTTTTCCCAGACGACTAATTTCCTCGACTTTTCGCAAGCTGTGTAAACTCAAAGGTATCAAGGTACCCCACTATCTACTGCCTAATTCTAAAGTCCTACCTTGCCGACCATTACTTGTGCTCCTCCTATCCTTTGCTATTCATCCCAATACTTTCCTGTTCACATTTGCCGAAATATTAGAATCCTGTCCGCTCACAATAATCCTGTCCTTACCGTCGTGCCCTGTAGCTCTTCTTACCGTTGACTCTTGGCTAAGGAATCGGAGGATAAAAGTAAATGAAAATAAATGCCAGTACGTTAACTTATTATGACGAGCCTTCCTCCTGTACACCTCAACTGTATTCCTCTACCCACGACAAACTAAGGAGTATAGGCAAAGATTTCTGGACTCTGTACACTAGACTTTAATGCTAAGATCTTGACAGACAGTGCAAATTTCTCTTTGCAAAAGAACCCAATTCCTGTCAGTTTTTTATCCTTTCTATGTGGCCAATCGTACCCTTTACCATGACCTCTTCCCTCAAGTTTCCCACGCTATCCAATCAAGAAACACCATATTCAATTCCTCACTCATAGGTCATTTCCTTTAGTAATCCAGCTTTCTTTATACCGAGTAGGCACAGGGTCACTTACTGGGTCTGCAACATGTGGGTTTGTTGAGTCATTCTAACGCGTTTCGATTTCTTTCCTCGCTGAAGAAGACGCAATGCCAACATGCGTTTGAATGACACAGGAAGTGACCATTTTTCGCTTTAGCATGAGTTAAACCCACGTTCGGTTAAAACCCTCCACCTGTCCTCAGCCACAATTCCAGATAGGACGCCAAGTGAAACGATTAGGTTACATGATTACATCATATGGACTAGCGAATGACAAGTGAGTATTTAGTTATGCTTTCATCGAAGTGTTACTGAGTGACTTCTCCGATCATATACATATTGATATGTATGTATAAACAGACTGCTTCTACGTTCTATGTCCTCTGAAGATTTGATGGTAGGCTATTGTCTATTGGCTTCATGGATCGTTTTCAATGTTGTTGTTTTTTATTTTTTATTTATTTTGAGGTCCCTCAGGAAGTATTTATTTATGATGTACCAGTTGTATTGACCATGTTTTTCTATTCTATATTCGGAAATTTTTGTATAGTTTGGCTGTCTAGTACAGCCTGAGAAGGGATGTCGTAGGATCCGAATAGGCTGAGGGTCTGTCGATAAAATAAAAATTTACTTCCAATGGGCAATGGAACTATTATACCCATTGACCAGTATATTTTTCGGAAGGTATTTAGGTAGTAACCGTACCAAAGTATTGACTTTGGCTGTCATGCGTGTTTAAGACAAACGATTAGTAATTTAGAAAGAACGTGTCAAACAAATGAATTTGCATTCAACGATTATTTGTTTTTTCCAAAAAATCCGAGAGTTTCACCTCCTTTGAATTAATCGAATCGAGCGTCGACGTGCAGCGCGTTCGAATGGAAAAGGTCAAAAGTTTGGCTTTTACTCGCGGCCCAGCTAACGAGGCGCAATGTGTATTTGGACTGTAACAAATGCGCACTGATCTGCGAGACAGCCGTCGAGATAAAACCACGTGATTGGTCGGCGTTAAATGCCATAAACGTACACATGCGATGATGGACTTTCTGCGGTTGCACAACGACGTACAAATTTGGCGTCGAACTTCTAAGGTGCCGCCGTGCGTACCTCTTTAGACGTGACAACTCTGTTTTAAGCAACGGAATCTCCGTCGTGATTTATTCTACAACACGAATGCACTAAGTTGATATTAAAGCATACGATTTTTTCTCGTTACCTCAAAAACGCTAAATTTTTAGATTAATTATTTCTACTCCTTGTGTTAAAAGGAATTTTTGTCCCGACTTTTTTGCTAACCTAGTTATTTTTGTAGTTTTATTTTACTACAAAAATAGTTGAACCGGACGATCAGCAGGAACTTGCATATAAAATGCAAAAACAAAACAAGCCCATTATTCCTGGCAGTTTCTTTACTTCCCTTCAACATAAATTAAAAAGTGTTACAAAGTACTTTTTTCCTCAAACTATAACAATAATCTCTTAATTTATTCGTTTAAGTGAGTTTTTCAACGTGTACAATAATTTTTATAACGGATACGCAATTGCATAAACGACGAGGAAAGTGCATAAAAGGGAATTGATGCAAGGCAAAGTTTGCAAATTATTCATGCCAACAAACAGTAGAAACAGCCTCGACTTACCTCCCAACGTACTTGTTACACCGGTGCGATGAAAGTGTGGGAACCGGCTGAATCCAATAAAATAATATTACCATCGTGCAGGTGTAACATTGTTTCCGTCGTCCCACATCACACGTGGGCAAGGTAAAATAGAGATCGCCATTAATACGTGAGTCTGTTTGTTTTTGTATGTGTATCCGTTCGTGTACGCCAAAAACAGTTCAACTTACCACATTTACGTTACAGGCAATTCACTTTTTACTTAGCTAGGTGTGACTACTTTGACGTAGTATAAGATTTGATTTAGTAGTATTTTAGAATTTAGTAATCACATACTACAGATGGTACATTAGTCTTGAAGTAAGACTGAAAATACGAACCATTCAGTTTGGTAGTCACATACTACAGACACGTACATGCGTTGTTTGTGTGTGTTTCAAGAAAATAAATTAACGAAAGATAGATGGATAGTTGTCTCTCTATCAAGTATATATCTGATGGACATGGCCTGAAATCAGAATGGGTAGATCGATAAGTAGTTAACTAGTGGGATTGGTAGATGGATACGTACGTAGTAGATGGGTAGATGATAGTTGATCGATGGGTAGGTACATAGGTAGGGTAGATTGATAGATATGTAGTTAATCAGATGGTTAAGTAGATAGTTGGATTGATAGGTAGACAATATTTAAATAGTAAATCGGTAGATAGATATAAAGATACATGGATACACAGGCAGGTAGATGAGTAGATAGACAAATAGGGGGGCCGCGGTAGCCGAGTGGTTAAGGCGTCAGACTCTCGTCTAGTAGACCCCGCGGTCGTGGGTTCGATCCTCACCGTCGCCTCTGGAATTTTTCTGACGCCTAAGGGGACCGGTGGCCGCAATTAAAAGAAATTGACACGGCACTCATCAATGGAAGGGGCGGGACCGGTTCTCAGCGACCCTGAACCTGGTCCCAACCTCCTTCAAAAATGAGTTTCTTCGATGGAAGAACACTGGTACAACGGGGGCTCAAGTTCACTTTGTGTTGTGAGCCCTCCCCCAAAAATGGTGCCAGGGTATAGTACAATAAGCTGTACAGCTGCAGTGCTCAGTCCCTGGTATCCATCCATCCACATCCACATAGACAAATAAATAGTTAAATGGATAAGTAGGTTGATATTTAGATCGATAAGTACATAGGTAGGTAAATGGGTAGACAGATAGAGGTGTAGATAATTATATGGATAGGTAGATAGATTAATAGTTAAATATATAGATAGATAGATGGTAGATATAAGTTAGAAAAATAGCGAAATAGATGGACAGGTAGATAGATAAGTAGGTTATAGATAGATAGGAAGATAGATAGACAAATGAGTAGATGATTGCTAAATAGTTAAACATAACTAGATAGATAGATCGATGGATAGGTTCATAGGTATGTAATGGGTCGATAGATAAATAAGTAGTTAAATAAAACAATATGTAAATAATTAAATACATTGATGGATAGTTCATAAGTTGGTAAATGGATAGATAGATATTTGGCTGGATAGGTAGATAGATATACAGATGCACACTAGTTAAATAGATGAATAGGTAGTTATATAGGAAGAAAATTAAATATATAGATAAGTTGACAGATAAATAATTACATAGATGCATAGGTAGATGGGTAGAAAGATGCTTAAATAGATAAATGGGTAGATAGCAATATAGACAGATATAGTTAAAGATGGATAGGTACATCGATAGGTTGGTAGGTAGGCAAATAGTTAAATCGACGAATAAGTAAATAGGTTGATATATAAGAAGAAAAATAATTAAATAGAAGAATAGTTAAATATATGGATAAGTAGATAAGAAGGATATACAGGAAGAAGGAAAATAATTAAATAGGTAGATAAGTAGACGGTACATTACTTACGTATGATGAATAAATAGATCTTTGGTCAATCGGACCATGAAATCTAATGGATTTAATAAATTAAACGAAGTGTATCTTCACTAATGGTCCCTGGTCATTTCATTTATAGCCGAGAATGAAATCCTGATTACACGGCATTTGTACGAACAGTTGTAAGTTGGGATTGAGAGTTGGCGTCCGACAGGATCGAAATCACGATAGCTTCAATGATAGAGTGGCGACGTATTTAGCCGAAAGTCGTGGGTTCGAATCCCGCTCGTAGCGCTAGGTTTTTTATTTCAACCAATATCTTACATAAAGATTATTTAATTGAAAGAAGTTATTTGGTCAGTCGGACCACGAAATATAATGGATTTTGTTATAATTCGCAATATTAGGTTTCTTGGATCTCTCCTGAGTTTAAAGAGTGGAAAGATAATATGTATATAGAGAGATTTAACGTCCCTCCAGGTGATCTGTATTCGACCGTAAAAGGGAAAAAACATAACTAATTTTGTGTATTGTGGAGCAGATATTTCCTCCATGACGTCCAGCAAAAAGGAAATCTGGGATATCGGAGAAGTTCTATTTGTAAATAAATTGTTCCGAAGAACAAAGGCCGGTTTTATACGGAGAAGATTCAAGCGTACATTGTGCTCCGGGGAGTTTGGCCATCGGCTGGTTGGCGTAGTTCGGAACAGTGCCAAGTCGTGGACTGGGTTGGAACCAATTCATCGAAGACAGGAGCCACACCCACCGACAAGGCCCCAATCAACCGAAAACACACCCGCACCGGAGCAACTGTGAATATAAACGCGTGCAATTCGGGGCAAACGGGCTAATATACTGCCCCCTGGCCCCACCCCCAACCCCAGACACAATCACCAGCCCGCACTTAATTATCATCGTTCGATCTAACTTTTATACCATTCGACTCTTCATATTCCTAAAAAAAAGTTTCCCATGGGATAGACGACGTAACATAAACAGCATAACGTATATAATTATGCAAATCTAATAGAGTTAATATTTACGAACACTGGATCAAGATATGGTCTTGAAGAAGAAAGCAAATACAGCTGCTACTGCCAAGCTTTTGACCCATTTTAACGCGATCTTCAGTGCAAAACAACCTTAAATATGTCTACCGACACAGTTAAGTTTTTCCAAACTGACTCGAATATTTTTGATGACCGATTGAGTCCCAAAATTGCCAAGGAATGTAACCTTATACGTACGCGAATAAGTGGTCGATACTTGTAATATTGAAAAGAGTTATTTTTTGTTCGACTTTCAGAGGTTAAGCTGTATAAAATATGTCCAAATGTTACTTTAAAACGCGACCTTCCACTTTATTAAGTACTGTTGGAATATCTGAACTTGTGAATGTGATATGTAGAAAGAGTAAACTGAAGTTTTATTCTGTCGATCATATACACTCAAGCGCACACACTAATTAATGCTCTCTCTCTCTCCTCTCCTCTCTCTTCTCTCTTCTCTTTCTTTTTCCCTCTATACATCTATATATACATTTTTCCTTCTCTCTCTGTACCCATTTATGTTTTTTTTAATCTGTCTCCTTCTCTCTCTCTCTCTCTCTCTCTCTCTCTCTCTCTCTCTATATATATAT
>CM077111.1:14917764-14955243 GCA_039619505.1 Cimex hemipterus | reverse complement strand
TCTCTCTCTCTCTCTCTCTCTCTCTCTCTCTCTCTCTCTCTCTCTCTCTACTCTACTCTACTCTACTCTACTCTACTCTACTCTACTCTATCTATAGCTATCTATCTCTTACTTACACGCATTCATTCGTATAGGAATGGCGTAATAATATGTAATATATTATATTTTGGTGATTCTATAACTCTCTAGTAAATCCTTTTAAATAAGTTCGTTAGTAATAGATCATGTAAAAACATTTGACTGATATCTTTGTAATTCTCATGTATGATTAAATTGCAAAAAGATGAAAAATTGAACACAAGTATTCTAGCAGCTATTTTGTGTTTCAGTCGTGTGAGAAAGATGAAATAAGTAAAATCTACCATAAAACACTAGTTGAAACTCTTTAGATGTTTCTGATAGGCAAATCTTGGAGAACGTCGAGGAGTCTTTCATGCCCCGTTTAACCATTGGGTTAAGATCATTAAAAGATTTTTCTACCGATAAAGAGGCCATTTAAAATGTTATTAAACGTAAATAATTCGTATGAAGTCACCGACGGTTGATCAATTACTCACGTTTTTTATATTCTTCTCTTTTTACCTTCAATCTGCAGCATCTGAAGTTTCATAAAGAACTACTATAGTTGTGAAAAGCATATAGTTTGGTGAATTGGATTTGTAAATCATTGCTTTTCTTATACGTATCTGTTATTTGTTGAAAAAATTGTTGATTTGTACATTTCGCATTGTTCGGTCTCAACCACCGCTCTCTGTAGATAGGTAGGGAAGTCAAAATGAGAATGTTGTACTCATCCAAGTATTGGTTATAGCTAACCATCCAACTATTAAGTTTTTATCAGATTCCATAGCTTTGATAGTGGCTCTTCAGGTATATTTAGACGATTCACTTTTCTTTTTGTTTTAGGTTGAACGTTTTTTTCAATGTCAGGCTTAGGAGCATACTATATATAGTGAGGTTTCCTCATCTGCTGTGTTTCGCTACTACTAATATTCTATTATGCCTATTGAGTCATTGTCTGGTAGATTTTTAGGCGAGCCTTTTAATCGAGGTATTTGGCCTAAGCCTGACCTCGGACACATAAGGAAAATGGTTCGTGTTTTATGGTTGTCTCCCTGTCGTTGTACTAAGATAGTAAACATTTCGTTCTTTATCCCTACTTCTTCCTGAGTACGCAGTTCTGTACATGATCTAAACATCACGCGAATGCTTTGAGCGCAGCTTGGCTGTCAGAAGATAATATCGTTGTGCCTCCCATTAGATGTAGTTGTAGATGTATTAGTCAATGTGTATACTGCGCCTTTTAAGAGCTATTCTACCCCACGTTCTTTGCCTAAAACACACCGTAAGTTCTATATCACCAAGAAAATTATTAGGCCCGGTTTCAGTGGTTAAACTTTTTCTACAGTTGCACTGTACATCCCAATGCACTTCCTCCTTCAGGCAAATGTAGCATCGCAGTTTATTAGTCGATGATTTGGTGCCTCCTCTGCTTCTTTGCAGAATCTACATGTCTTGGGTTATACCAATCTTCAGTAAATATCTGTTTAGTTTGTATTGTCCTGTTAAAAATCCTGTGGGTATTCGCAGTTTTCCTGCTTCCTTTGACACATACTATCATTGCTTTCCTTTTGAAATTTGAAAGGAGGATCTGGGATTGCTTGTGTCCTATAAGTGAATACCATACACGTCATCTTTTTATCCTTCCGTCTGAGGTACTAATTGATTGTGTCGGTTCCTATGCCACAAAAGGGTTCTGGTCCTATCAGTTGTATGCGAGGGTGTATGCTTTCTCGTTGCCTTCTACTCCCATACCCCCCACTTAATACGTTTAATTTCCTTTTGTTTCAGCGCCATCTTTTGTGCCTTCCATTTCTCGCCTATTTATCCTACATCCATAAATACTGGCCATAGTGCCCTGGTTCAATTTGAAGTATTGAGTCTGATACAGTGATTGGGTATTAACAGAAATGCTGCACATTTGTACAGAAAACGCCAATCTGTCCAAGCATAAAGTTACGGGGATAATGCGTGTTTACCATCTAAACTGGAATAATTATATCAATTCATTGGTTGAAAACGATGGTTTTTTCACAAATTGTTGTATGCAGTTAGTAGGAATTCGAACTCCCAAATGCTCATTATACTCCCATGCTCGTTTAGTCTGACGATGAGCATTTGAGTGCATGAAATTTGCGTAAAATCGTTGTCATGTGTTGTGTCGAAAAACCATTTGAAAAAAATTTCAAATAAAATAGGATTATCTTACGTTATTTAAACTTTTGGCTATAATTTCTTTTGAAAATTTGCTTACGATATAACAAGGGGAAAAGCTTGAAGAAAAGGTCAAATGGTATTGCGGGTTGGGTGTATTTTCTTCCATCTTACAAAAATTGAGAGTGGGTAAGTTTCTTATTTTATTTTCTGTGAACCGTAGCCGTCCAATTATAAGAGAAAACGTCTACTTCCCCAAAGGGCATTGTTAAGCTAATTACCTAACTCCGCGGGGTGGGGTTGGAACGCCCCGTTCTCCTGGAAGAAGGGTGCCCGGGGCAAGTTTTTCGCGGTGCAATTAAAAAATAAAAATACCGTTTTGTGGTTGGTCAGGTGTTTAATAGAGGGACGGTCAAAGGGCGCAAATGCGAAGCATAGGTGGGAGTGAGAGGGGCCGACCGATGAGGGAGAGCGTGCTACCGCTGGAGGGAGAGGGAGGACGGTGCGAGGGAGAGCGACAATGTATAGGGCGCAATACCAGGTTGAGCTTAATTATACATCGGCCAGGGTGGGGATAGGGGCCGCTGGAAGCTCAGTGCTCTACCGGCCTCGAAACAAGGTGCATCATCAAAATCATCATCACGTTATGACCCTTTAATTGGATCCGGTGGCAATAAAATTTTTTTTGACATGGAGGAAAACTGCTGGGAACAGGACGTACCCCCGATCATGGGCTCTTGCCAACAACAACAACAAACACAACAGGATCTTTACAACATGAACAAGGTAAATCTTTATTCTAATTGATAATCACACACACACACACAAAAACAAAAAAATAAACACGCATATAAAATATGCAATAATTATGAAAAAAAAGAAGTGGAAAATTAGAAAATTTATTTGGGCATTATCGCAAAAATTAAAAAGCAAATAGAAAGCAAATTAGAAGGATTCCTCTGGCGTCTTCAGGTCTGAAGATCCATTGTGGACAGTTGCCGTCTTTGAATTGGGCGCGAAATTCGATGACAACCCTCCTTCTTCCCACAATACACCCCTTCTGTGGTACCAGATACTTACGTTTTTTTAGTTTTTTTTATTGTTGTTCGGCCCTATAATTCCTTAAGTGCACGATAAATTACAATGATTATGACACTGTTCTAATAATTATTTTCTAATTAAGCAATAAACAAAATAATAGATTAATAAATAGAATTTTTAAATTATCTGAATAAATCAATTCAAAAATATGTTTTCTATTTATATTTCAAAAATCATTCTTTACGATAAAAATGAATGTTTTTCTTTTTCAACATTTTATCAACACAGAGGTTTAAATAAGAAATTTTCTGTGCTACCAGATATATTCTGTTTTTTCCTTCTTTTTCGGCCCTTTAAATCCTTAGGTGCACGATAATTGTCAATGATTTTTTAATAACCGTTTTCTACTTAATCAATAAACTAAAAGTAGATTAAAAAAGGTTATCTTCAAATTATTGTTTTGTGATGTTTAGTGACCGTTAGTAAATAATTATTTGGAGATCGTGGGATCTGGTGTGACTGAGGTTTTAGATAAACATTTTCTTTATGGTGCCAACGTTTCGATTTTTATTGACATCATCTTCAGGGCCTGGGATTTATAAACATTGTTTAAATGCATTGAATATATTCATTTTTTTCAAACCCTCATGTATTTGTAAAATTTAAACAACGTTTATAATTCCCAGTCTCTGAAGATGATCTCAATGAAGATCGAAACGTTGGCACGATAAAGAAAATATTTCTCTAAAACCTACGTCACACCAGACCGTACCTCACATTTCCATTTATATTTCAAAACTCATAAACATAAAAATAAATTTACGCTGTTTTTCCTTACATGTCCATATCGACACAAATGAAATAATGCCATAGTTTGAATGAATGAATAAAAATAATAATTGCAAACAATATATATATTTCCATAACGCATTATAACACAAACAAAATTTCTATTCAAACTATCTACTAGTGTTGATGGCCGGGGAGAAATTCACTCAAATAGACGGTATTTGCAATAAAATTAATTTAAAAATAAATTACATTTGTAGCTGTAATGAAAGAGCAATTGATTTGAGAAACGTATAAACAATCCTCCAGTGTATAGCCAACAGTTCAAAAGTCAAATTTTCCAATTTTCTACATCACTACTTATGGTATCATGCGGTCATCTGCGTATCAGCCGATGTGAAGGATTACTTGGGATGAATGAGCTTAACCATTGGATGTGCGGAAAGTGATTGGTTTTTTTTTTTTTGCAATAGGCTTTCGCTACATCTGGAACAAAGGTATTATAAGGTCTCAGTATAGGGTCAGGCTTGATGCCTAAAAAGAACGTTGATTATTTGTCTTAAGACTTTTCATTTGAATCTTCAGATTTTTTTGCAATATTTTGCAATTCGAATTTTGGTTCTCCTGTGAGAAGTGGTATATACGTATTTCGTATTGTACGTATATTAATTTATTCATTAAGTTAATTAATTACTAAAGTATGAACTGCTTCACGTCTTCTCTCCTTTATCCAAGTACGCGATCGCAAAAGTCGCTTAGTTCCTGAAAAGAGTATTAACTCGAAACCTTGAAAGAACGGGCCATTCACGAGGAGAGGCTAAGAACATAGAATCACTGATGATTTTAATGAAATTTTTTTCTCGTGGAAATACTAAATAGAATAATAAAGAAAAGAAATACTAAATAAAATAATATTAGAGACGAGTACGAGCTTTGCTGCCAATGGGCCGATAAAAAATATTTTATCCAATTGAAGTAATTTTTTAAAGTTCTTTTTTTCTTTCTTAAGTATTTCAACATATATTCAACTTTTTTTGCGTAGCATTATTACTTTTTTAAATATTTTACTTAGGCTAAGAAAATAATATGATTATATATATAGATTATTTGGAGAACGTGAGATGCGGTCTGGTGTGA
The DNA here is from genome assembly GCA_039619505.1 of Cimex hemipterus. NCBI lineage: Eukaryota > Metazoa > Arthropoda > Insecta > Hemiptera > Cimicidae > Cimex > Cimex hemipterus. The sequence goes on along the minus strand of CM077111.1, from coordinate 14,950,062 downwards.
CGTAGAAAACATTTTTTTATCGTGCCCGTTTCGAACTTCATTGAGATCATCTTCAGAGCTCAAAGTGTAGGTTTTCTGTGTAGATGTGTAATTACAGCGTGTCTTCGGCACTCTAAATACGACACACCGTAATGTCACATCTACACAGAAAACAAACATTTCGAGCCTTGAAAATTATCCCAATAAAGAAGATGTTTTTCTAAACATACGTCCCATCAGACAGCATCTCACGATCTCCAAATAATCATTAATTAACTGTCACTAAACACAACAAATAATATGGAAGATTGTATTAAAATATTTACAGAAAATGTACACTCACATATATATAAAAAGTACAAAAACAAAATAGCCAATTTTTTTCAACCATTCGTTTTAAGCACTATTTAAAACCCTTAAAGACGCATTTTTATAGCAAAAAAATCTTTTTTTAATAGGGTCACAAATTATGTATTGCACTATCCATGGCGCAAAGACTATGACGAGTTGCTAACAACAGTTTAAGGTTAATTTTTTTTAAACAAACTTAATAAATGTTTTAATCCCCCCCCCAAAAAAAAAATTAAATACCCGTTTTGGGGAAAAAATCTCCTTTTTTTGTCAATATCGTGAAACGCGCCAACCGATATACAGGAAACATTAGGGGGATTTAGGCCCATGTAAACTACACTTGACGGCCTAAACAATGTCCGTAAATAAATTAAAATTAAAGATAATAAACACAAGGACGTTTTTTGTTTATTTCATTGACATTTGTCTTATTTATAATAGCATAAAATTTAATTTTTTATGATAGTCTTCAGCTTTTCAACCCTTATAATAACATCAATTACTTATTATTTTTATGTAAGGCATTGGTTGAATTGAAAGATGAATAATTAATACGGTCAATTATGAACGTTAAACATACACGCCTTGGAATAACATTGATTTTGGATAAATTCCGTATGAGATAGCTGCATTTTTATCAGATCATTTTATGCCCGAATAACATAGGAATCTAGATAAATATATTTTTTAGGAAGAAAAACAGTTGATATTTGTCTATTCCACGCTAGAAAACTCCCGAAATATAGTTTTTTCAAATTTTTCAAAGAATGCCTCTTATTTTTGTAAGACGATCATAACAATAGTGATAACTTTGAAACGTCACCGCGGATGTATAGTTAAAATCCTAGAGGTGCAAAACCAATAAACTGCACACCTACCAACGTCCTCCGTTAAGAAAAGATAACCGGCGATATAAAATAAAACGTTTTGTTAGTTTCAACCTTATTTTTCTCCTTTAATAATTGTATCAATTCTGAAAATTTTTCACATATATGAAAAGAAGAGGAGTTCAGCTTTCCAATTCTTGTAAAAACGTTGATATTTGATAAAATCTAGAGGAGGTATAATTCTTTCTAAAGTTACCGTTCAGTGGATCGAGCCCTATGCTACTTTGTGACCAAGGAACTTAGCTAAGTAGGTTAATATTGTTGCTTTTCCACCCTCAAAAGTCCCCGAATACATATTTTTCCGGAAAAACTTCTAAGTTTTTCTTATAGCCAATATTATCCTTATACACAATCCAATTTGGAAAGACTCAAAAATGACAAGCTGAAATTAGAATTATTCAGCTTTTTTCGGTTGTAGTAAATGTAAGCTATATAATAACATATATTTGTTTCTTCACTATAAAAAACTTTCCGAATAAAAGAGGTTGAGAAAAAATATTTTAATCTTTTGCATAGCCGCTGTTCAATATTAATTAGCGTATACAGAATCCAAAATTTATCTGGACAGACTCAGCATTAACTTAGGCTGAAACAATATTCAGCCTTTTTACGGTTGTAATAAAGTTCAATTTATTGGAATTCCAGTCAATTTATATCTTTTTAGTTTTTAATTCTGCAATACCAAAAACTGAGCCCAAAAATGTTAAATATTTTTTCCTGCACAAATTCCTATTTAAAGGCTTTAAATAGTACTTAAATTATTTAGAAATCGTGAGATGCGGTCTAGTGTGATGTAGGTTTCAGAAAAACATTTTCTTTATCGTGCCGACGTTTCTATCTTTATTCAGATCATCTTCAGGGCCTGGATTTACAAACATTGTTTACATTATTTTTTTAAATTGTATAAATTCATGTTTCCACTTCTTGCTAAATGCAAACAATGTTTGTAAATCCCTGGCCCTGAAGAAGATCTCAATAATGATCGAAACGTCGATAAAGAAATGATTTTAAAAAAATATTTTTCTGAAACCTACGTCACACCAGACCGCATCTCACGATTAAGTTTTAATGCACGCAATTTTTAGTTTTTGTAACGTTCAACGCCTAATATGTTTCTATACAATTCTGCCTATGATTTTCTCATCTTACTTAAAAATCGACTTCTAACTTCGAAGTACATGTAAAACTCTTTGAAAAATGTATAAATTACTTGAAATATTTTTGGTCCGCTCCTACACCCCATTGGGAAGAACGTTCAGACACGGGTCTAATATTTTTTGAAGTAGTATCACCAAAAAGTTCTATTAGCATTGTTGAGCCCATGAGCTTAGCTTGCCAAGCCTACCAAAAAATGAAAAAGGTCCTCGAGGAGGAATAACATAATGAGGATTTTTCAACAGGATTTAATTTTAGGGGGTAATAAATTAGGTAGAATGTTCTCACCTAACTTTGTATAGCCAATATAAATTATTATGGGGCAACGTTTGATTATTACTGTTTTTAAAAAAAAAGGCGTCACAATGATTGAGTTCGTGTAGAACAGAAATCTATTGGATAGGCTATGTCGTTTCTGCTGTAGAAAGTACCCTGGAATGCTTAAGGGGTGTATCCGGTATTGTATTAAAATATTTTGTTCATTCAAGATTGATCTCATTGTGTCAGTTTCATGGATGAATCCTTTGATTATGAATTGGTTTTGATATGTATGCAGGGGTTTGTGATCGGTCAAGGATATAAGTATGGAGAGGTAAGGCACAAACGTACCACTGAATGTGGAGAAGTGTCGAAACCGATCAAAACAGGGAAGATCTTGTGATAGGATTATTATATTTTATATTAATTGTTTTTACTGGTCAGTTTGTTTATTTTAGTATGATTAGTGCTTTAATATATTTTGTGCGTATAAGAACGATATTTCCAATTATTTAGTTTACATTTTACATGCAACATTTAGTTTCTTGGGATTTATTGCTCATCTCTGGCTGAATCTCAAGAAAATCTTTCATTCAAAACTACATAAAGTTTTTTCAAAGGAAATTTTGTCATTAACGAGCATTTTAGTGTGCCTATTCTTGCTGGGTTGTCACCGCCATTTTCGACGTGCCCAAAAAATAATATTGATCTAATAAATTCGCACACACCTAACGGTGAAAATAAGGGTTACCTGAATTATTCGTTCTTCAAAAATTGACTCGTTGGCGGAAGTTTTATTTACAATTTGTATTTCAACCCAAACTTTCGCAGTTAATGTATTTCCATAAAAAAAGTTATTTTAAATTTTATTATAACAGCAAAAATTTCATACTATTAAAATAGCAATGGCAATACATTAGAATAAAATTGTAGCGAAACATCGAGTTAATAAAGTACGCTTATTTCATGAGGATAAGCTGAAAGTTGACACTATTAATCCTTTCTTTTTAAAAATGAAACTTTCAACCTTGGGACATTTTTGAACGGCTATTTCCGCAGGATAAGCAAAAAGGGATACTGTTTAATTATAGGTCTAATTAGGCTTAAAATTACTTGTTTAATGGTTGATAAGGAAGTTATTAATTATTTAATATAACTACTAGTTCCGCATTTTGAAAAATTAACATACGATAAAAAAAATCCATCGGTCCTCTCGGTAAGTTCATACAAAACCACGGATTTAGTTTATCAACAAACTTTAGAAGAAAATTATTCAATATGAAAATTTATTTTTAAAGACCTTCGTAAAAATAATTATGGCATTCAATTGCTCAATTGATTGTTTAAAAATTGAATTAAACCAAAAGTACTGAAATATTCACTTTTGTACAAAAATGTGTACTGTCCTTTTCATCTACCTCGGAACCATTTTCAAGTTTGCATATTTCCAAATACATTTTGGATTCTGTATAACTATAATATTGGGCATAAACTAGAGAAAAAATTTGCGAAATTTTTCCTAAAAAATTGTATTAAAGGGTTTTCTAGATTGGAAAGACAAACATTAACTTTGTTCTTCCGTAAAAAAAATATGTTCTTAAGTTACTTTATTATGTCGCGCGGTCATAAAACGATATGGTAAACGTGTACGGATTTACATTTTGGAACTGGATCAGATGTGGGCATCGTTTTTCGCCGATGACCCATGTTCCGCTTAAACAAATTCTTAATTCCTTTGGATGCTGTCCAAATTCAACTTTTTACAAGGTGCTGAACCGGCGTCGGGCCTTCACTCGTAGGTTTGGCGAATAACCCATACGTGTTTCGGCATTGCGCCATCATCAGGGAGTAAATGTTTTCAAGGGTTGTAAAGCTACCTTCGTTTAGGTTTATGTTAAGATTTGAAGAAATTATAAATAAGAAAAATTCTGTTCTGATTTATATACAGTAGCCCGGCTCAGGCCACTCTTTGTCGTTTATACGCTTCTCCCTGGTGTAACTTGTGGTTCTGAGGTCTCGTTTTAAAATAATCACTATTTTTGTTATTTTTGAAACTTATCGGAGACATATAGAAGGCGAAAAATTCACGATTTTATATTCAGGGTATATTAGGGCAGTATTGGGTTCAGTGTTTTTTTATGGTGGAAAAAAAACCAAAATCAACTTTGGCTATTCCTAAAATTTAATCTATTTTGCCATGTTGCTCGGTCAAAAATGTCATGTACTAAAGGTTTTGTCCTGGATGAGCCATTGGCAATTTTTTCCTCCGGTGGCCGGTGTTCCACTTTAAAAAATCATAATAAATCTTCTGGATCTTTGCCCATGTAGTACCAATACCGAATAAGTTTAAATTTTATATCTTATATCAACAAAATCTTCTTAAACATTTTATTTTATAATACGGTTCTCGTATGTTATTTATCGTGGTTTAAACCCCTGTTTACTTTCTCGTGATTCGGTGAGCTTAAAATTGTTTACTATTTTATTTTTCGAAAAAACAATCGGAAGCAATTCTAAGGTAAAAGTGTGTAAAGGAAACAAAATATTTTTTCACAAAAATTTGTTTTCAATTATTTTTTTTTGGGTGAAAAAATCATCTTTTCAATGGATTTCAATATCCATGAACCTAGAGGCCTTTGCTATTGGAACCGTCTTTATATTATTTATTTCTTGTGCTACATAAAAAAATCGATTTTTTTCTCAGCTTTTAAGGTCCATTGGCAAGAACGCTCGGACTCGACTAGTGTTTTACGTTGCAGTGTCGCAAAAAAAAGACATTATAATCTGTAGCCTCACCTTGTAAGTTAGTAAATTTAAACAACTTAAAATTGATTTTCGCTGTTTATTCAGTTCAGTTTTATATAAATTGATAGTACAGGGGGGTTGTGTTTACAATAAAATATTTTCAATGCCTAAAACAATAAATAATCGCGTCACGCCTGCTCTTTGTTTTACCCCCTCGCCCTCACGAAATAAAAGAACAAATTAAAAAAACAAACAGACAACAAACAAAAAAATGCCGGCTATCCTTTATTTCTAGTGGGCACCGAAGGAAGGGAAGGGAAGAAGGATAGTTGGCCCGGACCCTCCTCCATCAATCCTGACCAGATAGACAACCCTTAAGACTTACCTGTTTTCCACTTAGCCCTTTCCGGCTAGGATTCAATTAATTCTGACTTCATTCATAGTGAGGTGTTAGATAAAAAAACGAAGTCATTGAATAAATTTCCTTCAGGTTCAGTAAACTTAGCCCTACGAGGTCGTTTCACACTGGGAGGACAGGACTAAAAGTCCTTTTCGAGTAAATATTTAGCGTTGACATCCATCATTTTTCAAGTTTTCAACTTGAGTTCCAACTTGTCCCTTTATTCTAATTTTCTATTCAAAGAAAAAACTTCAATCAATTTTTTATTTAACTTTAATCATATATTAAATACTTAACCAATTTCCTATTTTTATTCTGAAATTACAAAACGGTTTCCTAGGACGCTATATATGAATTAATTTTTATTTACGATCTGTACTAAATACTCAGGGAAAATGTGAAAAATAAATGGCTAAATAAAAAAATAAAAAATCTGGAGATTTTAACGTCCTGGGAAGAGGGCAGGAGCCGCCAACCCCCAAGCACCACCCCGCCGTTTACTTTTAAAGTCACCGCCCTTTAACATTGCCAGATGCTAGCCGATCAAATTCACACCATGAAAATAAATAAAAAATATATACCTACGTTAAATACATGGGACTATCTAAAAATATTTATTAATTGATTAGGTCAAAATTAAATTCGTTACTACCGATTTAACTGTTTCAACTTGTTAAAATCGGATATTGTATATTTTGATTGCATAAAACATAGCATATTTCTTTTCAAATCTTAAATCTTAAATCAAATTCTACAAGAGCTAGGTGTTCAATTTTGAAAGAATAATTTGTTAAAGCTACGAGGAGCGTCAAGAATGAGGTAGTTTAGAAAACCCCCTTTTTTAAATTATTTTTCCGACGTTTCCACCTTTATTCGGGCCATCTTCAGGGCATAAAGTGTGGTGCTCATTTTGTGGTTTCTTGGTTCGTTTTGTGTGAAAGCTTTATGCTCTTTGAGTAAAATTATTCACGTTGTGCAATAGAGTTCCGCTAGTTTGACTAATCAGGGGAAAAAACAGATTAGACGAAATACCCAATAATACAAATCAATTCTGTTTTTTTAAGAGACGGCTTGATCAGCTGGTACACACACGTGTGCTTTGAAAAATAGCGTGAAACTTTTGTAAAAGCTGGACAAGAGCGATAGTGAGGGGCGTCGGGGGCTGCAACAGTTTAGGCGTTGCCACGGCGCATAGCAGTAAAGGGCCGGGGTTCGAACCCGACACACAAATGCGCTTTTTTCTAAAACACCTGTCCCCCGAGGTTTGCTATGACCTCAAATGTTGCGAATTCTTGTAAAAAAAGAGCGATAGAGAAGTTGTTTCTCATCTTTTTGATCTGCTTAACTTAGCTGGTTTGGTCTCATAATTTTCAGTTTCTTTCCAAGTTCTGTTTTTAATAAATGAAATGATATCGTAAATAATGTAATAATTTTGTTTAAAACTCAACAATTATGATCCCTTCTTAGTCATCGCGATATTTATATGTAGAATTTTTTTTTCATTCTGATTCGAGTTAGGATTTTCTGTCTTTTTAATAACTATTAATTATTACTGTCATTCACCTAGAATATCATATAATATATTTTGTTGTATTTAAATAGTCTATAAAGGTAATTTTCTTTCCTTAAAAACTGAAAATCTTTAATTAGAACCCACAATATAAAATCAAATCATCATTATTAAACGAAAAGTGAAATTTCTATACCTGAAATATTTTTGTGATCGATTTGTTTAAAAAGTATTTTTCGTTTAATATAGGCGTTCCTTTATTTCCAGATTAACTCATCGTTTCTGCTTTGAATATTTAATAAACAGTCGAACGCCGGAATTTTTTGATTTTTTGAATTAGACCTATATAAAAAAAAAGGTTAAATTTGAATTTCTATCGGTATCCCAAACGGTAAAAACGAGGTGTTTTGTTCTTTGGCCGGGAGTCCTTACTAGGATTGAGCCGATACGTTCAAGTAAAAGTTTGGAACTGCTCAAAACCCCAAATTTGGTCTCACGACTCCGTTCAGCTCTTAGCTTTTGCTCAAGAATAAACCCAACCGAACGAAACCAAATGAAAAGCTGTGAATAACAAAACAAGCGGATAATATGCAAGATTTAAGCAGAGTAAATGAGCTTTTGTGCTGTTTTTCTTCAAATTCCCACTAAATCGTTATATTTATACATTTGAAATGTTAACTCATAAACATGTAAATTTCTTTAAGTTTTTTATTTCAAAAACAGGGCTTCTCTCACGCGGCCAGAGAAATTGTGCCGCTAACCCCACTTGAAGTTTTCTTTTAATGTTTTACTTCCTTCGTCCTATTTTTAAACCAGTGATTAACGTTTTTACAAAGATGAACCGGCACTGGGTCACTTCTTGGGCTCGTCTCCACTCGCAGGAAATGATATTGACTGTTTAACCCCGACGAAAATTTAACCTGAATAAGACTGCTAACCTGGGTAAAAACAGAAATACCTTGATTATATATGAAAGAACACTCAAGGATAAAAGACTTACACCTATCAAACAACCTCAGGAAACAATCACCATCCTTATCACACCCATCCAAGACAACATAAAAGAGCTCAACCCTAAATTGTGCTTGATACAACGGAGAACACATTCTTAAATCAAATGTAAACAAAATTACAACAATTAAAAAACAAGACTACTTAAAAAAATACGTAATAAAAACATACATGCACAAGCTAAACGCAAAAAGCGATTTGGTGCCTACCCAAGGATGTACAAGAGAGAAATTAACAAAATACCATTTCATCATCATTAAAGCAGACACGGCAATATTAGAGGATTCATGACAAATATCAGTATAATTCATTAAAAAAGCCCAACACAACGCGAGTGCAGACGGACCCAGCATGTGATTCAAGTTACACCAGAATGGCTGGAGTTTTCAAAATGTGAATAAAATTTCTGATTTGGTTCAATTTCATTGAATTCTAATTAGCACTTCATAGAACCAATTTTATACTTCTCTTCATTCATGAATTGCTTGTATATATTCGTTAAATTTGGACTATTTAAAGAACTCACATTGTCGCCTTATAATCCAATTATCGTCAATTACACACTGCGTCACACTATGATAACTCTTGCGTTAAGTTTAATTGGCTCATGTCACCATGATACATGAGGGTTCACTTCTGATTCTTTTAAACCACGACTTTATTGCCGTTTAGCAATAATTTTAAAATATTTATTAATATCTTTAATGTTTACACACTTATCATTAGGTGAAGAACACCTACAAAAATACCAGTAAAATTTCAATCCGTCTGATTTTTCTTTTTTAGTTTGTCATTGAACTTCTGATAGATCCAACACGATTAGACGACCCGTTGAACTTTAAATCCATCTAAGTTTAAAAATTGTTATTCATAGACTTTGGGTTTTCAGGATAAAGTAAAGTTCTTGTTTCGGATGGGTAACTCTTGTGGTGTTGCAGAAAGCGGTCAAATCATTTTAGAATACTTTTTCATGATCAAATAAAAAGCATGGTTTATGTCGGGATTTCAACCTAGGACGGTTGTTTGATAATTAATAATTTTTCAGTGAATCATTTCCTTTCAAACTAACGAAATTTATGAAACGTAATGGAATCAAGATATGCGTTGTTTTTAACTTCTACTAAGAGATACTTTGAATTTTAATAATGTTTGATAAGTTTGTAATCCCAGGGGGCTGCGGTGGCTTATATTTCTGGGGGTTCTGGGTTCGAATCCTGGCACAGCCCATGGCTGTGTAATTAAGAGAAATATGAAACAACTACCGTAATGTGGTTTGACCCCTTGGCACCTAACGGGAAGTTGACAAAAATTGTATTATTTATTAACGGCATTATATTTTTAATGCTTGTTAGTTTTTATTGAATTTGTAGGTTTACTTAGTTGAAGGATTTTCCTTTCTGGCAGTAGGGACCGGGTACTGTCTCATCCGTAAGATCCTCGGGGTTGAACTCAATTGGGCTGAATTAAGGGGACAACTAAATCACAAATTTGTGTGGTCGCTATGTATGTTCTTGCAAACCGAGAGAGTAGTTCCAGCCCTGGGAAAGCAGCTTGTGTACGGTTAAGTCCTGGTTGGAAAGGTGCCGTAATGGTACGGCCGATTCCAAGTAACGGCAACTGCCAACGGGTGAGGAAACTCAGGTTTACCTACTGTTCTACCTTGTCGAGAAAGCCGGCGATTGGCTTGAAACACAGGGGAAAGAGTTGCCGGAATTTTTTAAAACTTTCAGGGTTGCCCTATGTTTCCCTGATCTTTTCGCCTACAATATAAGAAGGAAAGGTTCTGTCTATCTGCATATAACAGAAATGGAAAGTTCCGATTTGATTTAGTTTAATTAATCATGAGTGTCATGCAACGAGATGAAAAAAGAGTTTATCCAAGAGAATCCAAGTAAAAAATCTGCATGAGGTCTTTCTAACGAAGTCGTACTGGGAGGAACGTTGATCATATCTTAAGAAAATGGCGTCCCCGATAGGCATACCCAAATCCGTTTGAATAAAACTAACTGACCCTTGAGCCAAGTTATCTATTATTAATCTGATTAATAATGATTAATAATCATGGTTAATAATATGAAAACCTTTTTATTGCTAAATGTGAAAGTATACAACGTCAGTTAGCATCATCAAAGCAAAATAATGTTTTATATTATTATTAATAATTTATAATATTCAAGAAAGCAAGTCTTTTATAAATGGAAGTTTCAGGGCGTTAGTTAGTAAGAAAATGAATTTTCTGAAGATAAATATGACAAATAGGGAATTAATGTTTGCCATATTCTCCGTTAATGTTTGCATCCTTCAAATTTGTATCTATTGTACTTCTAAGCAGAGCACGTCACAAGAACGTCACAAACACTGTAGAGTGATCCTTGTTTTTTTTTGGGGGGGAGGGGCCCACACCAACCACAAACCACAACTGTTTGGATAAAATCTCGGGATCATGAATTTGATAAGCATCTTATAGGAAAATTTTCATGCTCCCTACCGCGGAGATAGGGCCAACCGAGTGGGCAGAAACACGGCAGCTAGCCACAAAGATTCCCTTATAAATAATAGTGACACATTTATAAATAAATTCGCAACTGTTGGTATTCTCTTAGTTGTACAATTGTTGCTTTGTTCATACAGCCAAAGAGATTAAGCACTGCGACGTTTAGATCGATTGCAGTCGGCATTTTTATATATTTGGCTTAGGTTTTAATCACCACATATTTTTCCACATATGACAGCTCGCTTTCGTGCACACAAATTTTAAAACTGTAATTCACTCCCTTTCTCGACCGAAAGAGATTAGGTAAAATAAATTAAATCACTGCCAGTAGTACCTGCTAAAGTAAAATATATGGGCTCTCAACTGATTATTTCAATGCCCCGTGTCTGAAGTCAGATAGGTATCAAAGGGAAAAAACAAACAAAAGTAAAAGAAAGTTCGATAATCGAGTCGGGAAAGAATCGGGGTGGAACGGGAGAAAATCAAAAACAAACACACTTCTCGGCCTTGGCTCGTTTCCACCTCCCCCAGGATTAGTCTAAGTTGAACAATCAAATTTTAAAATATTTTTAAATGTCAATACAATTTTAAATGAATTTTGTTTGCTAATTTCATTGATTCGTCTTTTTAATTGCGTCAATTTTACCAAAACTATTTGTAAATATTAAAACGTTAAGGATGATAAATAAACAAATAAATTAATGAAAGCAAAACGTTTATTAATAAACGAAAAGAAGTCAGGACTTAAAACTGAACGGAAAAATCTGCAATGTATAGAAGAAAGGGAAGGGTATCCTGCGGCTTCTATGATAGGACAGACATATAAAAAAAAATGAAGACAATTTTATACACTTTAACAAATATTTCAGAATAAAAACACTGGAGGAAAAAAAGCTAAGTTCAAAGCACGTTAGAACTTCTTGTTCAACTTAGGATTCACATTTTGCCATAAAAATACGTTAACGTGTTGAGGAAAACTGACACAGCAGTCCAAAATTGAGAAAATAAACCTTAAATGAAGATCAAGACCAGAACAACATTGTTGCATTTCTGGCCACGAAAATAAATAATAAACATAAACGCTATCGGCAAAGTGGCAAGAGGACAAAACTGGAATTCCTCGACACTTCAGTATTTCTGCTGTCATGTTTGGCTGTGCGTATGGGAGGCTCCGGGCGGGCCGATAAGGTTGCTAAAACGGCTTGCAGGAAAAAAAAGCCATAAGAAAAGATATAAAAAAGAAAAAACTCAATAGACCCACGGTAGAACCAAATCTAACCTCGCATTTATATAGGTTTTCCCGTAAAATTAATTTAATTCTACTTTCCTAAAAAAATACCCTTTTCAAAATTGTTAACTTTTCTTAACCTGCAATTAACCATTAAAAACTTAGGGTATGATATAACTTATAAGAAATATAAAATTCCAAAAAACTTCCTATATATTTGTCGATTTTTGTTTTTTAATGAATAATTGGGCTCTTTGAACATCCTATGAAATTATTCAAATATCGTGAGATGCGGTCTGGTGTGATGTAGGTATCAGAAAAACATTTTCTTTATCGTGCCAACGTTTCGATCTTTTATTGAGATCATCTTCAGTGCCTGGGATTTACAAACATAATTTACATTTAGAAAATACATATAGAATATGGAATTTATACAATGCAAAAATTATATTTTATATTCTACCAAAGTATTTCTACTCACTCAAAGTGTTTGCCTTCTGTGTAATTGTGCCATGTCGTGTTGAGAGTGCCAGTGAAATTTTACTGTTTCAAGTTTATATATGTTTGATTTTGAAGTGGTGGGAAGGAAGTGGGTATAGAAAAGACAATTTTGCAATCCTATGAAAATTAAATTGGAAATTTAATAGTTATGCAAAATTAAATATATAAACTAATGATTAATTTATCAAATAATTTTATTTATACGTATATACAATTCTCGAACGTTTTATTTATTTGTACTTCATTTTCATATTTTGTGTGCTGTTTAGTGACGGTTTCATATTTACATTAGAAATCCTCAAAATAAATAAAAAATCCAATTTTTTTAAAACTTTTACTTATATACAATGTTTAATATTAATTGTAATTGATTATAATTTAGTCTAAGAGGCCAATTATTTTATATTTAAAAAACATTCAGAAATACTGTACTTTTACGTTGCAAGTTTTTGTGTCATACAATCTCCTTACTTTTTGATTTTTAAAGAAAGGGTTAATTTGAAATTTAAAAATAAATTTTTAATGCTTTTAAAAAAAGGGTTTATTATAATGAAAACGGAATACTGTTATGTAAAAAAAATTTAATTTAAAAAGGGGTGGGTTGAAATTAAAAAGAATTTATTCTAAAAAAAGGTTAATTTGACGGAAAACCCAGTCAAATTAACCTTTTTTTAGAATAAATTCTTTTTAATTTCAACCCAACCCATTTTAAATTTAATTTTTTTTTACATAACAGTATTCCGTTTTAATTATAATAAACCCTTTTTTTTAAGCATTAAAAATTTGCTGCATAAAAATGCTTTATACCATTAATAAATTTTTTAATGCATTAAAGAAAGGGTTAATTGGAAAATAAAAATGGTTATTTTATCTTTAAAAAAGTTCAATTTGATATTTCATTTGAAGTTAGAAATAGTTGGTTTGAAATTTAAAAAGTTTAGGAAGTCGTTTGGGGGTTAATTTGAGGGAAAAACTACGTATTTCATACTATTTTTAATTCTTTAAAGAAATGGTTTATTTGAAATGAAAAAGTCATCATTTTAAGTTAAAATAGAATTTTTTTTAGTTTAAAAAAGGAAAAAAGTCGTTGGGGGTTAATTTGATGGGAAAGCTATGTATTTCATACCATTGATAAGTTTTTTGATTATTAAAAAAAACAGTTTATTTAAATTTAAAAAGGAATCATTTTATGTAAAAAAAATTTAATTTAAAAATGGTTATCTTGAAAGTAAAAAGAATTTATTTTAAATTATAAAAGGTTAATTTGAAGTTCAAAAATGTTAATTTGATGGAAAACCCAAATACTTTATACTATCAATAAATATTTTAACGCTTTAAAGAAAGGATTAATTGGAAAATAAAAACAAGTTTAATTAAGTTAGAAATAGTTAGTTTGAAATTTACAAAATTTAGGAAGTCGTTGGGAGTTAAATTGACGGAAAAAACTATGTATTTCATACAATTTTTAATGCTTTAAAGAAAGGGTTCATTTGAAATGAAGACGGCATCATTTTAAGTTAAAATAGAATTTTTTTAGTTTAAAAAGGGTTTGCTTGAAATTAAAACAGGTAAATTTGACGGGGAAAAGCTTTTAGTTTATTTACTGCTTTTGTAAATTGTGTGCTTCTATGTTTTTCCGTGTTTCTGCATATTTGAAAATCGTAAAAACCTTATTGCTCTGCAAATTTCACGAGCCTAGGATAGAGCATGAGGGAAATTGAAAATTGAACTAGACAGGGCGACAGTTCACAGATCGAATCGAGGCGATTGACATGGCTAACTTGTCAACTTGTATTTCATAGTCGCAATATGTCAGATCCGCACGTCAGTCCAGGTTCACAAATTAAGACGTATGTGCATGTTTCGTGCAGTCGACTTGGAGAGGAAGTCCAGTGTTCTAACCGACAGGCTCATGTTCAGCCGGCGTTCCGGTGGAAACGCGCAATCCATCAGGATAAATGATTTCTTTTAAAACCGTTTCTTTTACACCTCGCACAACTTTGTACTCGATAGAGCAACCTGTAACTCATAAATTTGCATATTTACGTTTTTTATTTGTGGTTTATTGAAAATCATAAAGTAGCAATGCAAAACCATCTCATACCTTTAAATCTGCCTGAAATCGTTTTTACATATTGTTATACATTAGAAAATGAATTTTTAATTATTTTGATTGGATACACAATGAACGCTGGCAGTATTTGGTAGGATCATTCCCACAAAACAGTAATTTGTTCCACTATTATTATGTAATTACAAATATAATTTTCCAATTATAACAGTTTTTGGGCATTTTTTATTTATACATTATTTTAAAAAACTATATATAGAAACGAGGTTGAAAAATATGTGACAAGTTTCTGAACTTTGTTGCCTATAAGGCAAAGAAATCGATAAAAAGAATTAAATTAATTTAAATAATTAAGTCGTCTTTTTTGTGTAATATATCAGTAGATTTTTTAAACCTAGAATAAAAAAAATAATCCGGCAAACAAATAGAGACCAATTAGTCCAGCGACATCAAAAAAAAAAATTAAAAATATGAGATCAGAAATAGCAAGGCCGTTGGACTGAATTGACTGGAAAATTAAAAATTACAAATGGTTGTGCCAAAACGTAGCCTGTGTATAAAATACGAACATAAAGGCGAAAATTATCAAAGAAGTATAGGTTTTCATGTCAATGTTGATTGGTTACATTCGGAATATACCATGTTGTTTTTTTTTTGTTCCAATATATTGAAGGAGAAATCGATTTGATAATATATGGAGGGTACACGGGAAGTGTCGGAGGTCTGAAAAAGGTAAAAATGCAATAATAATGCCGAAGAGTGAGAAAAAACATAAACGATATCCGACAACGCCCTTGCTGTTTGCCGGGTAAAAATTATATGCAGGATCGTTAAATGAGATTAGATATGTAAAAAGTTACATAAAAGGAAAACACACGCTTCCGATAAAGTAGGCAAAAAAAATATATATTTTTTAGAAAGAACGACTCGGGCTCGTTTAAACCATTTGAAGACATTACATACGATTTTTTTAATTGGAAAATGAAAAATAAACAATTAACTACTAAAACCTCCTATAATGCTTTTGCAAAATTGCATCTTTTCTGTGGCAGCACAAACGAACAAATTTGAAAACAAAGTTTCTATCATTATAAAAATTTTGTATTTCAAGGCTATTATATTTTTACCTTTTTTTTACTTTTTGATATATGTGATACAAAATATCAGGATCGTGATATTAGATATAATCCTCAAATATCATTCAAAAAATTTGAAATCTTCGGTTGGATTTATTTGTGACAATCCTTTTTTCTCGCTGACTGGCGTTTCCAGTTAAAAATCGTCAACCCTCTGGAGATTATCCAATGATCTTAGTACATGATATTAGACGTGATAAATATGATAAATACAAAAATGTTTATAGGCAATTAAAAAAAAATTTTTCAAAAGGATTAGCTTTGTAGCAATTTTTTTTCTCCGATATCCGATGTTTCCACTATTCATAACTGTTTTGGATATTATCCAACGTGTCCACTATATTACAACCGTTTTAAAGCAGAATTTCTTTTCCTTGAGCTTTTCGTATCAAAATTTAGATTTGATCTCATTATAAATTTACAAAAAAAGATGAAATCAACAAACATTCAAAATTACGTATTTCAGGACTATTATAAATGTATATAATTTTTTAAACTAGGGTAAGAAAATAATATGCAAGATCTCATTATTGATATTATATATAATAAACCCTCAGATTTTTTTTTATAGGAAATAAACAATAAAACCTTTTTGGGATGAATTAGCCGGGGGTAATTTTGTTTCCAATTTCCGTAATCATCAATATTACAACTGTGGTGGAGAGCTGAATTCGATGATTCAAATGATGAACATGAAAAAAATGATTCGAACACACGAAGTTCGTGTCCGAGTGGATTGAAGTCACGAGAGCTCAAATGGAAGAGAAGAGGCATATTTGGCCGTGGGTTCGAATCCCGCTCGTGACACTGACGTTTTTATCTCAAACACTATCTTACACAAATATTAATTAATTTGAAATTAAATTGGAATAAAATGATAGGTTTATTTACCCAAGTATTAACAATTGAAATTAATTTTACTTGTTAGTACAATTTTCTTGTTGTAAGACTGTTTTGTTCTGTGCAGCAAAGCCATAAATCTTATTTACAAGAAGTCACTATGAATATTTAATTAGTTGATATAATTCATTCAATAAGGGCTATTGCCACAGTTAATTAGAAATAGAACATTCGCAAATATACGACGGGAAAGGAAAAATTAAGGAAATCCTACGGCACTTGTCTGATTACTGTAATTAGGAGACTGGCGCCAATAGATTTCTAATTTTGCTCGAAATAATTGTATGTAAATTGACGATTTTTTCTCTCCTTTTTTTATCTGGAAATTCATTTTTAGGGAATCTCTCAAGATGTCTGAGATAAGGGTCGCAATTTCCTACGTGGCCGGCGAACCGTGAAAACGGCGCGGAAAAAAAAAAAGAAAGAGTGTAAAGAGGCGAAAAGGAAACGACGGTGATAGGGACGCGGTGAATGGAGAACAATGAAAAATAAGCAGGGGCTTTCTGCGTTTCTGCGACGTTCCCCGTATCTGCCTCGGAACTAATTAATAAGCTTATCGCGGATTGATATTCGGCATTGTTGGTAGATCGCAGTCTAGGGGAAGGATAGTGGAAAACAATCGTTTAAATCGAGCTGTAGACAAGATAAAAACAAAAAATCGACTAAAGGATCGCAGAGAACGGTTAAAGATGTAGGGCCTGTGATTGGCAATCCCGAGAGCCATGTCTATCCGATTGGATTGGTTCGTCCGATTTTCGAAACAGCTTCCAACAAGATAAGCATTATCATTCCGAAACTCGACCCCGACTCGATTTCCAATCAAAAGACAGAATCGTGTCAAAGTAAATAGTATTACAGTAGTAATTTGTGACGCTCCTATCATGAAACTGATGTTTTCGAGATGATTTTTTCCCTCTGATTACTGTTTTCCTGCTTCTAAAATTCTCTTTTTTCCGTTTATTTCCTATTTCTCCTATTCGGTATGACCTTGATCTTTGCGATAACGATGACCACAGTCTGAAAGAAATACAACAATCACGTTGAGATAATAAATAACAATCAAGAGATAATAATATAAGGAAATAAAAACAACCATATAAAAAATAAAAGTAAATTGAACTGTATTTTTTCTCGCCCCCTAGAGACCATTGACAATAACGGTCCAAACAAACCATATAAAATACTGCAACCTCCACAGTAATTAAATTTTAACTGCAGATATAAGCCAAAATGTTTGACAATGTTGTGTTGATACCATTCTAATTTTTCTCCATAATAATTACGTCAAATGTCAATTTTTTTTTAAAACGAGGGTTCGCAATAGCAGAGGCTTAAATAAACCAACCATCGGAGTGCCGGTGTTTTTGAAAGAAAAGCCCATTTATATGTATGAAGGGCAGCGGGATTCGAACCTGAGACCTTTACCTTACGTTTATGGGAGCCGTGTCAAGCCTAAACCGTTGCGGCCGCCGACCTCCAAACATTGTTGTTATAGTCTAAAAGAGGGAGATCCACCTTCACATCCCTTTAAAAACGTAAAATTTTCTATAAAATTCAGATGAATTGTATTCGTTTTCTGTCGGACATTAGAGAAAAAATCGAAATATTTATCTGTACGCCTTTTCTGTCTTGCAATGTAAGTTGGCATATTTTTTTTAAAAAGAAACAAACTTGGTATTTGTTTTTTCCAACATAAAAAACCCTTGGATAAATATGCTGGAAAAAAATTGTCTAGGTATGGTCTATGTCCAATATTTTATTTACGTCCAACTTTATTACATCATTTTTCTGCATGGGACACGGTATTGTAGGTATATATACTTTTTAAGAAGAAACAAACTTGAATTTTTTCACTCTAAAAACCATTTTGGGGGAATTTTTTAAAAATTTTATTGTATATCACAGTTTCCATATAATCTCCACAAAAAATTCAAAATTTATTTGTAAAGGCTCAACAATGAAATAGGCTAAAACTACAAACACTGCGCGTTTAATGCTTGTAATAAATCGAATTGGGATAACATCCAGAGGAGTTAATTACACAGAACAACGGAGGTTCGAGGGAAGAATTTAACTTCAAATGATCTAATCCCTAAAATGTCATTACAACCACCTTTACAACACCACTTTGCCCGTGCAACATGGTATTGTAAGTTTAAATATTTTTTAAAGAAAAAGCAAAGTTGATTACAAGTACAAATTTTGGGGAAAAAATTCTTAAATTTTTCGTATAGTGGATTTTCGATATTATCTTCACAAAAGATTCAAAATGTATTTGGAAAAGCTCAACAAGGAAATAGGCTAAAACTACAGATACTGAGCGTTTAATGCTTGTCATAAGTCTAATTTGGATAAAACACGGAGTATAGTAAGTTTATATATTTTTTTAAGAATAAACAAAACTCATTTGTTATTTATTTTTTTCACTCTAAAAATCATCAAGTACAAATTTTGTTTTTTTCAAATTTTTCGTATAGCGTAATTCCCATATTATCTCCATAAAGAAATCAAAGTCTATTTGTAAAGGCTGTAAATGGTTGTAATAAGTCGAATTTGTATAAAATCCAGGCGAGTTATGAATTTCTATATGGAACACCGGTGACAGGAGAAAAGAATTTAACCTCTCTTTTAACCTCGGTTGATCCGAGCCCCAAAATGTCTTTCAGCCTCCTTTGCTACACCATTTTTGACCATGCGACATGGTATCTTAGGTTTATATATTTGTTAAAAAGAAACAAAGTTGATTTTCGATTTTTTTTTTCATTAAAAAAACAACAAGTACAAATTTTAGGGAAAAAATTCTTAAATTTTTCTTACACCGAATGTCCAATATTATCGCCTTAAGAGTCCAAACTGTATTTGTAAAGGCTCAACAATGAAATAGGCCAAAATTACAAATGGCGAACGCTTAGTGCTTGTAAAAAGTCGGAATTGTATAAAATCCAGACGAGTCGTGTATTTTTATGTGAAACACCGGTGATAAAAGAGAAAAATTTAACCTGTGCCGAACAAAGCCCCAAAATGTCTTTAAAGACATCTTTACGTCACTATTTTTGACTTTGCTACAAGATATTTTAAGTTTATATATTTTAAAGAAGAAGTTTCCGTTTTTCTTCATTAAAAAAAAAAACATAAAGTCCAAATTTTGGGGAATAAATTAAATTTTTCTTATAAGAATCCAAAATGTATTTGAAAAGACTTAACAATGATATAAACCTCAACTAGAAATATTGAGCGTTTTAACGGTTGTGATAAAGTTGAATTGGGATAATATCCACACGAGATCGATCCCTAAAGTTTTGAGTTTTTTCGGTATAGAAATTGAATTTATAAACTATAAATGGTGCTTAAAATTGGCCTACTTATTGTCTTTCACTTTGAATACAATCCTGTGTAAAGCCAAAAATTAACTGTTATAAAACCTTCAATTAATTAATGTTTTAAGTTGAGATAAAAAAGTCAGGGTCATTAGAGGGATTCGAACCTACGACCTAAGGCTTCATACGCCGTTACTCTACCGCCTGAGCTATCGACGCTCAACCCCACCTTTTGAATTTTCCCAACTTTTTACCAATTTTCAAGTGCCGTGTAATCGGCTTGGATTCTGTGCGACAAATGAAATGGCCTGGGCGAGCTTTAGTGGTTTAACCAATTAATAACATTCAATTAATTAAGGTTTTAAGTTGAGATAAAAAATGTCACTGTCACGAGCGTTGAGATGGGAAGTTACTGCCCGAGGGGATCGAAGTGACGATAGCTCAAGTGGGAGAGTAGCCGAAGGTCCTGGGTTCGAATCCCGCTCGTGACACTGACTTTTCCATCTCAACTTAAAACCTTAATTTATTATTAATTAATGAATTGAATGGACCACAAAAAATAATGGGGTTATAAACCTTTAAATAAATGCACGATAAAAGACAGAAAATCTTCCAATGCCAATTGGCAAGGACGATAAAATTTCACCATAGATATTTGAATTAATAGGTAATCAATTTTCATTTGGATACATTCTCGATTTTCACGGGTTAACGGCTGCTGGATTTTCAGGTGCGCCCCTATCAGCCGGTAGCCCCTATTATAGAGGTGCTAAATTAATAGAGCCATGTAGCCCGCATGGACTATTGTTTGAAACATAAATGTCTTCCCGACGTGTCCTCATTGATATAGTTATATATCTTGATACACGAGGACTGTGAATAGGGTAGTATCTAGTTTTTAAAATTTCAAATTGAATTGGTTTCGTTTCCTTTTGTTTGCGACTGCACGTATTTTATGTACCTGCATCCAAATCGAAAAGTTGGCCAGATGAAGCCACAAAAGGTGTATGCTTTCTTTAAAAAACAAAAACAAAACTGCCCTCATCAGTATTACCGAGGTTGTAACATATTCACCTTTCCACACCAAAGCTGGCGATTGATATTCAAATAATCTTATAGATGTAGATCACTTTAGGTTATAGCCTGATATTAGGAAGCGGGTATATAATTACGAGAAAACTTTTATCTCCGACCTTATTAACCTGCAAGACCCACCCCAAGATAATATTTGTCTTGCTAAGCGTATGCAAGCCTCTGGTAATAATTATGCAGTCTCCTCCATTATTATATTTTCGTAGATAAGAAGCTCATTAAAATATAGGGGAAAAATCGATTTTAAATTATAGAGGCGAACTGCTACTCCCGGTGGGAGATGGAGCGTGGAAATTTAAAATATTTAAATTTAATCTAATCAGTCGACTCTGGAACGTTTTACGAAAACACCGTTGCGTTCTCGGTTCTCATATATTTTAATGAAGACAAATTAAAATAATAAGAAATAATCTTAAATTCATTGCTTACTGTTTAGTGTTTTTTTCCTATTTTAAAATTCCTTCTGTTATCCAGATGGTAAGAATGTGATAGTATTAAACATGCGGTACAATTTTTTTTTGATGGATGAATTAATTATATAAAGTTTTCCTTCTGTTTACAATTATTTATAATTATAAAATAACTATTACTTACTCGTAATGTGAAGGAATATTGATGCAAATCATTATGTTTTTTCTGTTTTTTTAATTTGCAACTCTCATGATCATTAAATCCATCTGTAACTAATTTATGTACTTGATCCCTTTTTCTAGTAGCGTTCATTTATTTTTGTTATTGTATTTTTTTTATAAAAAAAATCAACTTTTCGTTTTAAAACAAAATTAATATAAAAAATATAACATGTCTATGTTAGGGCAAAAAAAATTTATGCTCATATTAAAAGAAACAGCAGAGCGGTCTCACAAATCAGGACAAAAGCCTCTGTGGATCCGCAAATAAATAAAATATACTAACAACCTCATCCTCCCATCATATCCACCCAGCAGATGTGTTAAGATTGATGAAAAATAATTTAAAATAAATATGGGAAAACTATCGGCTAATGATTTTCCCTTTGGACGGTAGCGGGCAGGCAACGTCGACTTGATATTTGTCGTCCCATAAATAAAATATACATAACATAAAGCTTCAAAAATTATATTAAAAAAATTAAACGATTTTTGCTGGATTAGACGGGGAGCAATTTTTTTAAAATTCGGATGTATAAAAATTCTTGACCTCTCAGGATCATCCGATGTCCAATTTTGGTACAACGGCCGAAAAGCTTCTTCATTCGGGATTTTCTGAAATTATCATCATTTTAATTATCAACCAAAACTTCTCAAACGTTTTACTTTATAACTCCAGGGTTGGCAAATTTTCCAAGGGTTCTAAACCGTTGTAAAGTTTCTTTCGAAGGTATCACTTATCACATTTTTGTGATTTTGAATAAATTCCATTTTATTGTTACAGTCTTTATTGTTACATGCCAGGACTTAGGTCTTCAAGGAAATTTGAAATCGCCTCCAAAAAAATTAAATATGTAGACCTATTTAAGATAGTTTTTCCCTTATGATGACCTTAAAATACGCCGAAAGCTTGGCAGTAACAACTGACTGCTTTTTTCTTCAAGACCATACCTGATCCAGAGTGCGCGCGAATAAAATCGAAATCAGTTTGTAGGAAAACATCTAAGATTTTTTTTTACCAAAAAACTTGTATTCAATAATTTTGTGATTTTTGTGGACAACTATAATCGTTTCTTTGTTTCTTCCATATAAAAAACCTATTCTTGCCTACTTTGCTTCGACACTAAGTCATAAAAGGCATAGTAAAAGTGTACAGCATCTATTAATATACATACCTCATTTGTGACTGATTCAATGCCACTACATTATATAATCACTAAATCGACTGAAATAAAACTGCTCAGAAATGAATAGGGATATTGGCAATTAAGTCGTTTTTACTTCCCCTACCATTTTTATTACAGGTTGCATTAAAATTTATCAACAATTATGATGTTTTTTTACAGAAAGAAAATTGAATTAAAGGATGTTGAAAAAATGACAATATAAAACGTGTTAATTTCACAATTTTATTTATTGGACATGCTATTGTTTTTTACTGGAAACAATATTATTTCTATAGGACACGGTAATTTTTAAAGCAATTAATACCGTGTATAATGTCCTCTGTTAGGTAAAACCTCTGTGCGCTGTTATATAAGGCAGTTTATAATAACATTGATTCGTGGAAATAATAAAAATGGTATATATAATATGGTTATATAATTTATATAAATATAAATGTTTGTACATCCCAGGCCCTGAAGATGATCTCAATAAAGATCGAAACGTTGGCACGATAAAGAAAATGTTTTACTGAAATCTACATCACACCAGACAGCATCTCACGATTTTTAAATGATTAATATAAATAATGTCGATTTGTAGGTAAGAAGAATTAATTTTCTTGAATTATTTGTTATTGGGGAAGCATTGTATTTCTGGTGATGGTTTCTTCGCCAGCCGATATGATATTGTTATGTATATTTTATGAATTTTGATTTCCCTTGTACAAATTTACAACACTCCCCTTCACGTAACTCTCTGTTTTAACTGGCCCCAGAGGGAAGCGGACAAGGCCTAAAAGACGTTTCGGACTGACACATTAAGTAAAATCGATAAATTCCATTTCGGACGTAACCTAAGTGATGCGTTAATGGAAACCAGAGAGAGAGATCCGACATCTTAATTCAACTGATAAATATTCAGCTTTAATTCGTAGTTATGTCGTTTGTCCCAGGTTTAATTAAGACTTCCTTCAAATTTGAATTCCCGGTTGGATCCCTTCTCAGTGTTTCGGATTCAATTTACAATTTAAAGTTTACCCGGTGACCTGGGGCTACCTGGACGGATTGAGTATCGTGTCTCCGAACCGACCACGACGTTTTATTTATGAGAAACCGTTTCAAAGCACCAAACAAGACTTGTACGCATACTATATATTATTCAATTTGAAAGGGAAATTGTTTAATTAGCAAAGTTTAAAAAAATCTTTGCCCGTTGAACTTTGAATTGAATGTATTCAGATAATTAATTAATTTTCTTTCGAAAAAAATTCACAAAATAGAAAACAGAGAAAAGAAAACCCAGCAATGAAGCTGGCTAAATTTCAAAATGCGACTAACCGAGCAAATCAGTGAGGTTAGGCTGAAGAACTGGACAAAAGGAAACATCCAGATCCTTCACCTCCACTTCAACCATAAAAACATCAATTTTTTTTATATCAATCGCCTCACATGATTCTGAATGAGAAGCACACTTCATTCGATGGCCAACACCCGTAGGATGAGAAATACTGGAAAATTCCAACGTTCTCCAAAAAGAACAATTCCCGAACGGATCAAGTTAAGTACTGTGGAAAGCAGAGAAAAGCAAAAGGCTAAGCCAAAGTCGCCTAAACCAAAGACTAAACCGGTCACAATTTGGTAGTTTTGGGTATGAAATATACGAAAACAGACGTTATTTTTAGTATAACTTTATATAGTCATAATTAAAGGATAAAATTGTTAGGTTATGCTAGTGCACAGGTTATCAGGAATGTGTAGAGACTACTTACCGTTAACGGATAATTATTCAAATATCGTGAGATGCGGTCTGGTGTGATGTAGGTATCAGAAAAACATTTTCTTTATCGTGCCAACGTTTCGATCTTTTATTGAGATCATCTTCAGGGCTCAAAGTATTTGGGCCCTCTCAACACGACATGGCACAATTACACAGAAGACAAACACTTTGAGCCCTGAAGATGATCTCAATAAAAGATCGAAACGTTGGCACGATAAAGAAAATGTTTTTCTGATACCTACATCACACCAGACCGCATCTCACGATATTTGAATAGTTATCGGGAATATTTATGATTATCTGGAGATCGTGAGATGCTGTCTGGTGTTAGGAAGGTTTAGAGAAACATTTTCTTTGACGTCTCGACGTTTCGATCTATATTGTCATCTTCAGGGCACGGAATTTAAAACATTGTTTAAGTTTTACAAACAATATAGGCAAGAGATCCAGACAGGGGATTTATTACAGTGATAAGTTTCATAAATGTAGAAATCATTGCGGTTTGGTACAATGGTTTGTAATTGATCCAGGAAATAAGTTCGGTGAGGTTAGGCATAAACCCAAAATTAAAGATGGCGAAATGCCGAAACGGGTCCTGACAGAACAACGTAGCGAGCATAGGCAGACCCATGTAAATAACGTACGTTCGTAACTAATCGGCGAAATTATAACACCCCAAAAAAATTCACCTCTGAAGATGACGAAATGTCAAAGCGTAGAGGCTAAACAAGTGTCCCTATCAGAAGTGTTATTGTTGCGATAAAATTCAATATTCTGGAATTGATTGCGCTTTAATTACATATATGAGGGGTTTGCAATTGGCCAAGGGTATGAGTGTGGAGAGGTAAACCACAAACCCAGAACTAATAGATAACTAACAGGATAGAACCAACCCAGAAAAAATTAACTCTGAAAATGGTGAAATGACAAAACGGGCGAGGTTAAACAGGGTACCAAGTCTTTCAGACGCCATGAAATTAAACTATTGACAATCCACACCAATTACAATTGTGAAAATACATTTCCACAATATTCTGCGTGGTCTAGTTTTAACCTAGTCGGTAATCAAACTATTTATTATAATTAATAAGCTATTTTTTCTCGTCTCCTAGAGCCGAGGGTAGGAAAGATTCTAGTTTTTTGATCTGCTATCCCGATAAAATGCTTCATTAAAATGTGTGATCCTGCGTTCGTAGCTTCCCCTTTGTTATTATTTTTTTTTTTTCAAAGGGTTGAAAGTAGGACGTTTTGGTTTTATTTCACGTGCAACACAATTAAAAAAACATGTTAATTAGCCTTTGATAAAACTCAAAAAATACACTTGCTCGCAGTAAAGAACTGCGTCGGAAAGGAGATTTACAACTAGGGGTCTTTTTCTTTTTCTTTTTTTTTTTTTAAGAAAGCAAATGACAGTTTTATGGCCATTCATAAGGTCGTTTAAATCCTCGTTTATCGCGAAGAACCAATTAGTCAAGAAGAAAGGGATAATGTTCTCATAAATGTAAAGCTATGATAATTCAATTAACTCGGCATCTTATTTGAAATTTTATCACCAATTATACAAAATATGAAATCCAAACTCGCGGTTTATGCGGCCCTTAATCCCGCGATGCGCGTTTATTGGAAATAATAGATTTATAATAGAAGTTCGCTCGCGATGTGTTTATTTTTTGACTTTTTGGTCTTGAAAATAATTTAAGGAAAAGCATTAAAGATCATTTCCAAAAACGGCACTATTTACAACTAAATAATGTTGTTTAGTAGAGATATAAAAGTAAATGGCACGAGCGGGATTGGAACCCACGATCTTCGGCTAGATAAACCGCCGCTTTACCACTTGAGCTATCATGACCTCGATCCACTCGGACACTGACTTCCAATCTCAACCCCACCTTTTAAATTTTGAATCCACGATAGCTCAAGTGTTAGAGCAGCTATCAAGCCGAAGATCGTGGGTTCGAATCCCGCTCGTGCCATTGACTTTTTTATCTCAACTAAAAAACTTTAATCAATTGTAATATATTAATTGGTCAAGCGGATCACGAAATTAGTGAATTTAACTACTTACAACTACAAGTTTAACGTAAATGTTAGGACCTAAATTATAATCCGGATTTGCATGAAATAATTCTAAAAACTTGTTTAAACTAAAAAATAACAAAGTACCAGTAATTAATGATTATTTTATTAACTAAAGATGAATATATTCATATTATGATTAGCGAAGTACGTAATGCTTGAATCGAAAATTTAGTGTCACTAGCAGGACCCGAACCCACGACATTCAAATCAGTAAAATAATAAATAAAGAGTGATAATTCCAAATGTTCTTGAAGTGTCTTGTGTTATGTTAGTGACCGTTAATAAATAATTATTCATGTATCGTGAGATGCGGTCCGGCGTGTTGTAGGTTCAGAAAACATTTCCTTTAACGTGCCGACGTTTCGATCTTTTACTGAGATCATCTTCAGTGGCCTGGGATTTACAAACATAGTTTACATTTAGAAAATACATGTAGGATAATATTTACAAATGTAAACTATGTTTGTAAATACCAGGCCCCTGAAGATGATCACAATAAAAGATCGAAACTTCGGCACGATAAAGAAAATGTTTTTCTGATACCTACATCACACCAGACCGCATCTCACGATACCTGAATATTTGTCTTCTGTTATTACTATTTTTTACTCGGGAAAATAACAGTAGTAATGAAGGAGTATATTTTTTCGTCGCTAGTGCTATGGAAACAAAAACAAACTCCTTAAAGTGCGGAAAAATTAAGAAATTGAAGAAACGTTCTATGGGACCTAGGTACATAGAATTCTTTGAATGAAAACTATATTGATACATAGAACATGGTAAAGGTAAATAATTTAATAGAGGAAATAACATACAAAGATAATTTTTTAATTATTTCGATTATGATACTAGTTGTTAGCAGTTTCTGTCAACTATTCCAACATGTCAGAGAAGTCTTTTCTTGCCATCTGCTTCTGAATCAATGACATACAAACTTTTTTAATATCATCAGGTTTGCCCATTTTTTAGTAGTTTTCATAGAAGCTTTTACAAGTCTGTGTCATTGAATGCGAATTTATACTGGATAAAACCTTGATCACCTTTTGAAACTTTTATCACAGTAACCTTTGTAATTGGAAAGTTTACTTTTGATATAGAATCAGAAGCGTGTTTTAAGTCCGGAAAGTACGAATGTTCATTGTTAACAAGGGAGAACGGCTTCCCTGTAAATTTAGCTGATGCCACAAAATTTTATAAATCTGTCCGAGTGAAACAACTATCGAACTATCCAACTTCTAATTAATCCCTCAATCTAAAGAAAGTTTTACATAAAATATAAAAATGAGTATTTAAGCAAAGGTATTTTATTAAACATATATATTCAGTTCGTTAATGATACAAGAAAGCGTTGTCCAGGCTGGAGCGACGAGCTCTCAACACAAAAACGAGATTCTGTCTACTTTTTCCTCCAATTACAATCTCGTCAACCATCTGTCCATATGCCGGACATTTTGCAATACACCCCCTCTTTCGTAGGCACTAGGGCAGCCCTCAACGCTTCTTGCTACGGCCTGCATCGAATCGAATGTTTAATCAAAAATCCCTCTTTACTAAAAAAGAAAAAAAAAAAAAAAAAAAAAAAAGTCTGATCATGTCCAACAAGGATTGGGATTCGGTTTTATCAAATTATTGTATTAGTTATGTAGTTATGTTCGATATTGGATAAATCCGATTATTTTAAAATTGAATGCCATCGAATTAAAATAATTTTTTCAAACAAGTCTCAGTGGGTCTAAACATATGAAAATAATAACAATGAAATATACCACTTTAAGGACAAATTCACTTTGTGGTCCACTTGAATAATTAAGACATTACAGTTAAGTAAGGTATTGGTTGAGACAAAAAAGTCAGTGTCGCGAGCGGGATTCGAACCCACGACCTTCGGCTAGATACGCCGCTGCTCGACCACTTGAGCTATCGTGCCTTCGATCCACTCAGACACTAACTTCCCATCTTAATCCTAGCTTTTGAATTTTCCCTCCTTTTTTCCATTTTCGAATGCCGTGTAATCGGATTGGATTCTCGACGAGTGTACTTCATTTTAATTCATTAAATTCGCTATTTTTCGTGGTTCGTTTAACCAATTAATAACATACAAGTAAGGTTTTAAGTTGATATAAAAAAGTCAATGGCGTGTCTAGCCGAAGAGCGTGGGTTCGAATCCCGCTCGTTCCATTGACATTTTTGTCTTAACTAAAACCTTAATTAATTTTAAGGACAAATTTTAACTCACAATACTAATAAATGTAGAAGGGTTGAAGGAAGAGGTGTTCCGAAAATTTTTTTTTTAAATTCAAGAACAAGGTAATGTTTCTCGTTGGACCGGCGGCGTATGACACCATCGATCAAACTGTTTCCAATAAGTTTAACTTTCTGTATGGTTTTCACATGGGAAAAGTGAAAAATTCCCTATTACTCAGGAGGGGAACAACCAGACCCTGTAAAGCCCCTTATGTTTGCTTTGTACATCATTCAACTTGCGGAAGTTTTGACAGGAATAAAAAACAAAAACATACTTTAATTAAGCGTTACTTACATCAAAAATCATTGAAAACGATGTTTAGAAATACAGGAAGTGAACGTATCAAAGTCGCAATAGAAGAAGAAAAAAATCGGTTCCGAAAGATATTCGGGAATAAAACATTGCCGAATTTACCGCTGTGACAAAATGAAAGATTATAAATTTCTCAGGTACAAATTAACATTCGGAAGACTCAAACTTGCTATTTATGTAACCAACCAGTTGTTTATGATTAAAAACAACTTCTTCGCGGCTGGAAGAAATTGTCTGGAGAAATTTGAAATTTTCCGTTCGATTATATCAAAATTACCTATTATTATTCTTGACGCTCTATTTTATGTGAAGTGCTATAAAATTTTTTTAAAAATATAAAAATAACTGGATTAAAATTAAATTTACTTTCAAACGATACTAAATCCGTTAAAACGGGAAAGGCCAAAACAGCGAGAATTAGCGGAGAATTATTAATGATTAGCAACTATCGTACAAATGATCAACGTCCTACAGACCTCAGTCAGAATTTCACAATTTAGTTTCCACGTCTTCATTAAACTAATTTTATTTCTGAATGTTCTTAAAATTGTTTTCCTGTTTTTGTTTTACAATTCCTCTGTTCTAGTGTCGTTCTAATTTCATTTTTTTTTTTTGTTCCAGGTGGGTGTCTATTGTCAAACTGTAAGTACATACTGCATGCCTCGTAATTCGTAAATGCTTTGTTAGATTATTTTATATTGATCTGCTCGTAATTATTTGCCCTGTTGTTTTACATAATCGTGCTATGGCAAGATTCGAACCCAGAACCGTTGAAATAAAAATGTGAAACACAATTCTTCTTATTAAATAAAATTTCCGTTAAGAATGCTAAAATCGAATTAAAAATGGCAAAGGGTTAAAAAAGTGATTAAACGTTTCAATAAGTAATTAATGATTTAATAGATTAAGAAATGTAAACATCTGTTTAAAATTATGTAACATACGATTTTCATATAATTCTATTATAGAATTTGTTACGTACCTCTTTGCCATACAATCAGCCGAAATTTGTCTAGAAATTGGTTGTATTTGTTGTAGTGCGGTAAGGAAGGCCAAATGTAAATCTTAGAGAAAGCTGGAAATTGTACAATATATTTTTTCGGTCAGTTTAACTATTTTCCCGTCAGATTATTATGTTAATACGTTTTAATTTAAAATTAACTTTCTATAATTTCAAATTTACTTATTTTAATTCGAAATCATCATTTTTAATTTTAAATTCTCTCTTTTTTTCCTTTCGAATTCGCCTTGCTTTTAAAACAACAAAAACGTAGAAATTTATGAAATGTAAGCATTTAAGGCAAAATCCCTGCAATAATATATAATAATACAGAACACATTAATATAAAAAATATTAGGAATAATTGGGCTTTTATAAAAATCAATTCATTTAAAATTTAAAACTATATAAAATTAACTTTAAAATCGAATAATTGTTCTTTTATTTTTTTTAAATATAAAACAGTTGAGCTATAAAAAAAATGATTCACACTGTAAGAATAACATTTTTTTTATCTATTTATTATTTATTTTGTTATCTATTTATTTTTTCTATTTATCTTTTGTCCGTCGAATTAACATGTCTTAACATCAAATTAACCATTTTTAATTTCAAATGAGCCTTTTTAATTTCAAATTAAAGTTAACCCTTTCTGTACAATAGCCAAATATTTTACAAGAAAGGAGAGAAAATCTAGCTAAAAAAATGAACAGTTTTTCTCTCTCTCTCTCTCGAAAGCATATTTTCTGTCTATAACTCTAATTCTTTTTTAATTAAATTTTTCTAAATATTTAGTTATGTCTAAAGCATCAGTTTAATTTACACATTTACTGTTTTTAATTTTAATTTAACTTTTTCTGTAAAACAAACATCGTAAATATATCAGAAAGAAGAAACAGAGAAAATCTATCTAGAAAAAAAAAAAAAAAAAAAAAAAAAAAAAAAAAAAAAAAAAAAAAAACGGTACTGAACAGTTTTCTCTATCCCTGCTCACTCTCTTTTTCTTTTTATCTTTTCGACATTATGCGTCTCTCTTCCTCTCTATCATAATCTTTAATTTTTCACTCTGTACTACACTCACTCGCATAAATATAATAAATGAAACTGTAGTTTTTAATTCATTTTCTTGTTCTCTCTCTCTCTCTCTCTCTCTCTCTCTCTCTCTCTCTCTTTCTCTCTTCTCTTTCCACTTTCTTGTTTTCCTTCTCAATCTCCAGTTTTATTAATATATTGATTTAAAACTTTAATAGAAAATAGCTAATTTAAACTACTGTAAAGTCACCGTTGTCCAAAACAGTAGAAATTTTATGTTTTTCTTAGAAAATCATAGCTACTATTTTTATTATTTGTTAATTTAAGATAATGTGTTTTCATCGTTTTGTTAGAACTGTTAAAGTAAAGTTAATGGGGGGGGGGATTGTTTGTTTCGACGATGCTTGAAATTTTTAATAATAGAACTTGAACTAAATCACCCAGTAAAATTCAACTAGCCACGCCGTCCAATTAACAATGTATTCTCGGTACCAGATATTCTGGTCCTCCGTAAGTGATTGGCCCGAGAGGTGATAAAGCGTTGTTCGTTTTTACATCGGGTGTAATAAATCGGCCGGTTGCAAAGCTGTGATTAATGCACTCTCGCATGCAGCAGGCGTATTGTTCACGTCGCCGGACATTGAAAAAACTATTAACCTAAGAGGACGAACACGAATCTTCACTCAGCTCTCGACCGCGACCTTTTATCAAATCAATTAAAACCTGTGTACATTTTTATTCGAGGGGATGGGTTTTGCGAAAGGGAGAACGGAAGCACTTAACCCGAACAATGGGCCAATTAGACACCTGCCCCTGAATGGACACAGTGCTTTTGATTCTTTTGTAACCCCGTTCAAAAGCCGCGCTCCTTCCTATACACACAAATCCAGACACATAAACCCAAATGTATACAGCAGCTATTATTAAAATCTAATATTAGAATTATTATTGGAGCGATTTTTTTCGGAGACCAAAACTATCACGGTTAGAGAGAAAATCTGAACCGTGATAGTTTTGGTC
>CM077111.1:14872198-14912764 GCA_039619505.1 Cimex hemipterus | reverse complement strand
CGTTGCAGAACAACTTACTGTGAGTAGGAACTATCCTTTTGGAAAGTATTGAACACCACACTCACCCCATCATATAACATTCCACGGTATTTCTACTGTTCATATATCATTAGATTAAATGTTTGGAGGGAGGTGTCAAACTTGACTCTTTTTCACTGATAGGTTTTGCTGGGATTTCATTTTACCTGTAGTGAATGCCATTACTCCACTCATTTAAAAAAATTGTTTTCTACTTTTATGTATTTTTAATTTTATATAATTTTAATGTTAATTCTAGTTAATTTTCATATGGTTGTGTAACTGGCTAATTATTAGTAATTTTTTTTACAAAAGAAACTGTTTAGCATTGTTTTACGACCTTTTATACAAATAATTAGAGGGAAATTAAAGCAAATTACCATTGCCTTAAGCGTGTAAGAAATATAATTTACTAGGATAATTTTACTTTGCTCCTTCTAATTTGTTCTTAGTTAATTACAACAGATTACAGAAAAAAGAAATATTGCCGATTATCATGTTTTATCCTGAAAAACTCAGTTTATGTTCCGGTATTTGGTAATATACAAAACCATTTGACGTCTTTCAACCACTGAAAGAAAATATGAAAAAAAGGATATTATGTTCGTATTTTGTCAATGATGCCCCGCTACAGAAGACATATGGGATCAGTTTGAAATGATTGAGAATTGTTCTCTACCGCAGCGGGGCTTCTGTATAAATTAAGTCGGACGATTTCAAAACATAGTGAATATGCATCACCTCCAGCCGATTTTGTTTATGTACTTTCGTACCCTCTAAGTGCCTGCCCATAAATATTAACCTCTTGGGCCATTCAGAGATCTTTTCCCATTCATAAATAACGGAAGGCCAGTTTCCCCAGACTCAAACCACCCCATCGGGGCGGTTTCCGGCGAGAATTTGCCTCTTGGCTTTCACCTGTTGCCATTATGTCAAACCGCTCGCAAACCTCAAAACCGGCGATTAAATCTGGTAAACATCCGTGGTAGTGACAGAAGAGGGCTCGTTCGGGTTCTTGCCGTCTACCCTATGAAAAAAATTTTAACTGCACTGCTTAATTTACCTAGGCGAAAGAAGAAAATTAGTCCCCGGGGGAATTATGAAGTTATTAGGTCGTTTTCGATTATCCTGGTATACTTGAATCTGTTTTAATTTGTCAGAATATTCATGCTGCACAAACTTAGCTTTCAGCCCTACTATTAAGTTAATTTGGAAAGCCAGCCTCACTAATCCGAATAAATAAAAACTGCCAAGCTGAATGACAAAAAAGTATAATATAGAAATATACAGCTTTTTCCCGTCAAATTAACTCTTTTCAACTTTCAATTTAACCCGTTTTAACTTCATAATTAACCTCTTTTACTTTCAAATTATTCATTTTTAATTGTAAATTAATTGTTTTAAAGGATTAATGGTGTGAAATATAAGCATGTAAAATAAATTATATTTTCAAATTCTAAATTATTGTGATACTTGCGATTTTTTTGTGTAAATAATCAAATAATTGCTCTCATATAAGATTAATTGCAAATAAAACAAAAAAATATATAAAATTAATTATTATCTTTAAAAGATAGTTCTCACTTTCAAGTTCTTCAAGTTTCTTGTTTTGAACTACCCGGATTACAAAATTTAAAGCTCATGACAAGGTTGAACGAGATATAAACACGTACACATCAATCGTAAAAAAAATTTTGAGTATGTAATAGTATTTTTTATCAATTTCTATAAAATTAAGGGCTCTCCTCTTAATTTAAGATTTTTTTAAAATATGAAACGATAATCGTACCCAAGAATTTTTTTGCTTATAAGCATTTATTTTAAAGAATTAACTAAAATAAGGCATGAAATTTAATTACTTGTGAAATTAAATGTAAAAACAAATTATGCATTTTAGTGACAGTTAGTTAATGATTATTTAGAGACCGTAAGATGAGTTTCTTGTGATGTGTGCTTAGCATTTTTTTTTAATTTTAAACTCTCACCCACAACCCGACACACAACAGTGAAACATCTATACTGAAAATATACTTTTAGCCCTGAAGATGATCTTACTAAAGATCGAACCGTTGGTACGAAAGAAATTTTTGTTCTAAACATCACACATGATTTCTAAATAATAAAAACAAATGTTTTTGATTAATTCGAGGTTTTTGAAAAATGAGAATAATTAGTTTATAATGGGGCGTTGCCCCAAATGGTTAAGGCGTTGATAGGGTGATTTTGGAATCGAATATAAGATTTTTGAGGTACTCACTCGGCAATGCCTTCTTTTAGTAAGCAAGTAAGCATATATTTATATATTAGTAAGCATATATATATAGGATGGGACCAAGAACGTTGCCCTAAGCCTCTCCTCTATCCATACATCGATCATTTCTCGATCCCAATAAAAACAGAATAACAGATTAGTTGATTGACATTTACCACATTTATAATAGGTTCACATATTAGGGGTATTCACGATCTTCGTGTTAACCCTGTTAACTCTGTTAAGTCCTGTTAGATCGAGAAAAATCATGACGTAGAATTGTAATAATCGGCTAGTTAACATTGCTCGATCTAATAGGCCAGGGCCGATGTTAGGTGTTAGATCGAAAATTTAGTCACTTTACTATCCGTTAGGGCGGAGGTAACCAAC
This sequence comes from Cimex hemipterus, assembly GCA_039619505.1. Classification (NCBI taxonomy): domain Eukaryota; kingdom Metazoa; phylum Arthropoda; class Insecta; order Hemiptera; family Cimicidae; genus Cimex; species Cimex hemipterus. Next base: position 14,910,105 of record CM077111.1, on the reverse strand, counting down.
ATGGCAGCCATGAATTTAACAGCTGTTTTTTATTTACACGTATTTTTATTCTTAAATGCGCATTAATTAAATCAGACCAATACGTTTCTTTTGTTAATGTATGATCTGTCCTTATAATCTAATTCATAAAAAATACATTCCATAAAGTTGTATGCTGTTAGAGGTTAAGGTACAGGTTAGGTATGTCGGCACGAATTGAAGCATGTTATTTGTTAGTACTTTTCGAGTACACATAGCATTTTGAATGAAAGAGTTAATGTTCCTTTTTCACTAATTTCTGCCATCTTACAATTTAACAAAAAAAAAGAAGAAAAACATCACAAAACTTCAACGACTATTTAAGCTTTATTTTTGGTTCTACCAATCGCCACGCGCAGCATTGCGGAAAAAATAACATTTAACATGCTAAGAAAACAAAGGGATTCACGATCTTTCAGGACATTTTTCTCTTCGAGTTAACATCTTACAAACATCGCGAATACTCCTTGTATTTAGACAGAAATAAAGATTTTATTAAAAGAAATAGTCGTTTGCTCTTACAGACTCGTCATTTAGTCTATTTTTTGTCCGGGTCTGTATAGAAATTTTATTTTATGACAATTTGCTTGCTCGCGGTGGTTAAAAATTTATACCATTGGTTTATTTAAATTTAAACATTCTGAAGTGCAAAACAAGAGAGTCCATCAAGTATGTAAGTGAAGTAGGTTGCCACTGTTTTCCCTTGCTGTTCATTTTTTTATTGCTTTTAGGTTAGCAGGTTAGATTTTATTAGTATGGACCTTCAGCGGCTATAATTCGTAGGTGATTTTATATTCAATGCGGCACCCGAGGGTTGAGTCATCATCTTACATCAAACACTCTCAGTCCTTAATGTTTATTTTTTTCTCTTAATCACGTTTATCGTGGTTTTTTCCGAGCGGCATTTTGAGAATAAATCAACAGACTCGTGCCACTAAGAGAACTGCCCATTGTTCCACAGACGTGGAGGGTTTATGGCGACACACCCGTTTTGAATAAGAAAGCTTTTTTGACAATAACTCGGGAACTTTATGGTTGCGTGAAATGCCGACTAGGGTGGGCTCCTTCCAAAAAATATGTTAATTGTCTTGTTTTAGTTTAACAAAAATTAGGTGAGGGATTTAAGACTGATCACCTTTCTTGCGGCTGAATAATTAATGGTCATTACCTTCTGCCGGCTATGGACGATGTGTGAGACAATTTTGACAATATTTTTTTCAATTTATTATAAATTACAATTATATACAGTTCTAAGGTCCTTAAAGGTGTGTCGTTATGCTTCATTTAAGATATCGTTGACGGTATGAGTTTCAAGGAGTAAATTAGCCGTGAAAGCAAATCGAGCAGGTAGAAAGCCTCCAGGTTTTCCATTTAGCTGGCGTCAACCTTTTAAAACGAACCTCGCCGCACTGGCCGGTAATTTGTACCACTATTCATAATCCGGGTTTTTAAACAAACGGTGGCCGAAGCAGGAAATGGAACTGGAAGGAGAGCATCTGCTCCTGTTGATGTGAGTTTGTGCGGATGAGGGAGAAGGCGACGTCTGGGCCATGTCCCTGCTATAACTCAAGGGAAAATCTCTCCCTCCGCCCTTCCATTCGCCGTCCCTTCAGCCTTTCGTCGTACCCGTTGGATGCAAACATATAACAAACTACCTGAATCCATTACATTTTATATCTTATAATACATTAGTCGTTTCTGTTATTACGACATATTTTGAGTTTGGTCAGTTTTACCCCAAGTTCCTTTTTATCATTAATCTGCATTAGGTTCTAGGGTGATTATGCCGCGAAAATTATGTGGATGGTTTATCCAATATGAGGATGTCTAGTCCACTTTTGGCAATGAAAAAAAAAAAGAAAATCAATTTGAAAATGTCAAATTAATGCTTTTTAATTTTAAATTAACTCTTTTTTATCTACTACGAAATGTAAGCTGTTATGATGAATCATTTGTGTTATTATTAAACAATAAATATCATTTTTAATTTTAATTATAAATAATTATCATGGGGTCTTATAAGAGCAGAATTATTTTATATTTTTAAAGATTCTAAATTGTACAGGTATTTAACTTTACATACTTGTTTATAATGCTTATTACTACCTCTTAAACTTTTTAAATGCTTTAAAGAAAAAGTGAATTTTAAATTAAAAATTGGTTAATTGGAATGAAAAGAAGTTAATTTTGTTGAAAAAGTAAATTTGGTAAATTGGAAATTACAAACGGTGAATTTGGTGAAAACAGTGAATTTTAAATTAAAAATAGGTCAATTTGAAACTAAAACGGCTTAATTTGGTGTAAAATGTGTTATTTTCTAAATTAAATATGGTAAAATTGGAAATTAAAATGAGTTAATTAGGTGGAAAAATTGTTATTTTTTCAGTTGAAGATGGATAATTGAAAAGTAAAAAGGCTTATTTCAACAATAAAAAAGCTGATTTTATGCAAAAATGGGCTAATTTTAAATTAAAACTTGTTAAGTGGAATTAGCCAATAAGAAGTGGTAAAAATTATTTTTTGTTGAAAAAATCCCCCGAAATATTAGGAATATTTCTTAAATCATATCAATTTTATAGTTAATTATATATTCTACTAGAAATATAAACATGTAAAGTCAAATTCCTGTTCAGTTGAGCATTTATAAAAATATAAATAATTCTGCTCATATATATTTATATTTCTTACCATCTGCTATGATTTTCGAATGCTAAAAGAGTTAATTAGAGATTACAACGAGCTAATTTGGTTGGAAAATTTGTTGTTTTCTAAATTAAAAATGGTTAATTGAAAATTAAAAAGGGTTAATTAGAAAAATGCTAATTTCGTGCAAAAATGAATTAATTTGAATTTAAAAAGGGTTTATTTGACGAAAAACCTATACTTTTTCCAGATAATTTTAAAAAAAACAGATGGTAACTAGTAGAATATATAATTAACTATAAAATTGATATGATTTAAGAAATATCTATATAGGTGAGTGTTATAAATTGAATGAAGCAAGGCAAACCCGCCACTGAAGGCACTGAAACCAGACGTGTTTAAAAAGTTTTTTTTTATGCTGTAGAATTGTGTTATTTTGAAACCAAAAAAGGGTTAATTTGAAGTTAAATGGGGTTAATTTGATCTGGCAGGATAATAGTAGTTAAGAAAGTAAATTCACTCATGTCGTACTACCCGGGAATGGGATTAAGTTACAAAAACTTGTATTCGTTATTATTAATTAAAATTCCAAAAGGTTTGCCGGGATTCGAACCTTAAGCGTCTAGTATAGCATGTAATTCGAACGTCCTAAACACTCGGCACAACACTTAGGGGCAATTAAAAATCAAATTAGCCAACCCATCTCACACATAACCACCTTACAATCGTAAAAAATTTTTCCCTGGCATTAAACATAAAATAAAAACACAAAACATTTGGAAGTAAACAAGTATAAATTATATACGTTGTAGTTGTTGCTGTTTTGGATAGCTTGTTTTTGTGTGTGTGTCTTTTTATTATAAAAGTGATGCATTGCATTTTGCCTGAGTAGTACTCGAGCTTATCTGAATGGCCAAAGACAGCATGTAACTTTGTTAACTATTGTCCTATTTATTGCTAGTTACATTTTCTTGATTAAGGTACTAAGAAACTATTTCAAACGTCGACAAAAAAATAAAGCTACGTAAAACATAAACGACTTACATAACGACCTGATAAGGTTTTAACCAGGGTATGGGAAAAGAACACATTTTACAAAGAGAAATGAACCAACGATAAGGGGAATGAGTAGGCAAAACAGCGAGGATAGGCGTACCAAAATGATCGGATATGACCAAACGATCATTACCCCGCAAACGGGAAGAGGAAATTTTGAAACTGTGTCCCTGTTAGGCTCTCTCCCATTTGCTGACGATATTGTACAGACGACATTTGCGAAATTCCTTGTGTCTCAACAAACCGTTTGTTAACAACGAATTGTTATAAGGATGTGTCCAATTTTGATGACTTGAAAGTATGTACTTTGTTTCTGTGTTTTTTTTTTTTTTTTTAAATTTGATAACTGTGTGTGATAATGCTTGTATCTGTGCTTATTTTTCACTGGCCTGTGATTCATTGTATTTTGTCTGGCTCGTAATTTGAGCTAGTTTTGTGCCAGTGGGTTTGAATCAGCCCGTTAGATGCCGTACACACCTTCCAAACTTCATTTAGTTACATTTTCCATTTTAAATCCATAAAAAAACTATTAAAATAACAACGAGAAAACAAAGAAAAATATATGACTATTTATAGAATACTACAATAATTACTAGGATTTAGAAAATATCTGTCGAGGTCAGGGTTATATGTAGATAGGATATAAAAAGGAATCTGACAGACTATTTAAAAAACAATTAAAAGCAAGGAAAAATAAATATTTATGGAATGTTTAGATTAGAAAAGACCAAACTTCAATTTAATAAAAGTTATAAGTTGAGTTATTTAAAGTTAAGTTGAGAAAGTAATCTGATAATAATTATAATCAGTAATTACAATTAATTAGTTTTTATGTAAGGCATTGGTTGAGATAAAAAAGTCAGTGTCACGAGCAGGATTCGAACCCACGACCTTCGGCTAGGTACGCCACTACATTACCACTTGAGCTATCGTGACTTCGACCCATCAGATACTAACGTCCTATCTCAACCTAACCTTTCGAATTTTCCCTCCCTTCATCAACAATCTTTATTAAATAATAATACAAAAAGGTATTTTTGACACTTTCCAGAAAGTTGAATATAAAGATTGCTCCCCTATAAAGCTATTTAAAAAACAATTAGAAAGCTAGGAAAAATAAATGACTATTTATCGAAAGTTTAGATCAGAAAGGAGCAAGCTACAAGTTCCTATAAGAAATCTCGTAATAATTATAATAATCTTTAAAAAATAAGCACAAGAAAAGTACACTTTTTGACCCTTTCGAAACTACAGGAAGTTACATTTTCCAGATTAACCCTTTAAAAACTGCAAAAAAGCAAGGAAGACTTGAAAAATTATCGAAGAGATAGAAATTAGGAAATATTTATTGAGATCCGGGGTATAAGCGGGATGAGGCAAACTTAAGCTTTCGAAACGCATCTGACAGACTAAGTCACCGAGAATAGAAAGCTGAATTTATCAGAAAAAACATAACTAAAACAGGTTCTTTGCCTTGCTCTCAAGAAGAAATTTCACAATAAATATAATAATCTTGAGTAAGGAAACATGAAAAATGCACTTTTGTCAAAAATTCGGCTGTCATTATCAGTTAGGATTTGTTATACCCACTGTTGAAGAAGGCGAATTGCATGTGACAAGCTAAAACACCTAGGTTTTGAGGACCAAAATTTCGGAAACGACTAAACTTGCACCATCAAACCGTAAATCCAAAGAAGAAAATTAAGTCCTTGCTAGTCTCTTTTCAATATGGTGACAACGTTATGTCTTTTACATTTAGGAAAATAACTTTTCATTTACAATTTACCTTTTAAAAAGTAATTGTCATAAATCATAACGATTTGTCCAATTTGGGGTTGAGGTAGATAGGTAAAGTATACTTTAATATGATAGTGGTTATTCTTGGAAATATTCTAAATAAGGTTCACAAACTTCCCATTCTCAGATGTGAACCCGTAATTAAAAGTTTCCTAGTTAACCCAAAATTTCAATTTGCGCGCTTGGAGCCAAACGGCTTAACGCTCATCTAGATAATCCGGCGCCTAGTTAATACATCGGCGTCGAACAGAATGCTTATGAGGTTTCGAGAGAGGATTAGAAAGGTGCTCGGCGATACGGCGAACAGCAACCCCTTGATTAACCGGTGAAGGTTTTCTTTTTTGACATATTGAAACGGAAGCCTACGCCCCACGGTGGCCCGGGGCGAAATGTGTATCCCCGAAGATGGAAGCCGTTGTAAACCTCGGGGGTGTACAAGAAGCGGCTAAGGCAACAAGGAGGCAATCTGTTTGGAACAACAAAGTCCAAAATTACTTGAAGGTCCTGAGACCTGAGCTGCCGCTTGCGCACGCCAACTAATGAAATTATTCTGGTAATTAGGGTCCTTGTTGTTTTATTATATAGCGCCCTTTGGAATTACATATAATTTAACCGATTCAATTTGGATTACACGCTCTGGAGGATTATCCCACGGGAGCAATAACCGTTTCTCTCTTGTTCTACCCTTAAAAATAATGTTTTTTCTTTTTCCTTACTTCATTTTATAGCGGTACTTCGTCTCCTTAAACATTCTCGTCCTGGTATCATCTTAAATTGTAATTTAATTTATAATTTATTTCTAATCATTTAGGCTGCCTATCCTCACTGTGATTCACATTAAAATAAATTTTTGCATTCGGCCAACTATGAAATAAAATACTCCGTTAAAGAAGCTTTTTATATTTATAACAGCTTTAAAAAAAAAACCTTCTGAATTCATCACCCTGACTAAATTAGTAAAAAATATTAGGCTATTTCCTGTTTTTTACAGACATGAAGCCATTACTTGATTTCATTATTAGAAGTATGGACCAATTTTGACTTACGCAGACTCTGGATCAAGTTATTATATTGAAGAGATAGCAAATTTAGTTGATACTGCTTAATTTTCGACCTATTTTAAGGTCATCATCAGATTTTAAAAAATCTTAAATATGTCAATCTGTAGACATACGTAAGGTAGCTTTGTACTGTTGATGACCTTAAAATAGGTCGAAAGCTTGGCAGTAGGAATTAAATTTACTTTTTACTTCATGACCATACCTTGATTCAGACTACTTGTTTTCTCTTTCTGGAAGTGGCCCCTAAAGAGACATATTCTTCTATTAAGTATTCCAAAGTTTTCGTAAGAATCAAGCATAGCAGCCATATCGTGGAATAGAGAAATCTTATATAGTTTTTATCGCAAAGAAAGAAAGCACAGTCAAACTTCTTGCTCAAGGTAACGTTGTCACTATTTTTTTTTTTCGGACGTGTACTCTAAAGAGTCATATCCTTCTACTACGATTTGCAAAGTTTTCGTAAGAATCAAGCACAGAGGTCATACCGGGGGTAGAGAAGTTTTGTATCGTTTTTATCGCAAAGAAAGGAAACACAAAGTACTAGCTAAGGTCATGTTGTAACTATTTTTTTCGAACGTGAAATCAAAAAAGACATATTCTTCTAGAAAGTATCCCAAAATTTTCGCAAGAATCAACCACAGCGGTCATACCAGGGAATAGAGAAATTTTTTTGTCGTATTTATTGCTGAGAAAGAAAGCGCAGTCATACTTCTGGCTAAGGGCATCATGTTGTCACTATTTTTTCTGGAGGTGTCCTTTAAAGAGACATATTCCTCTTTTAAGTTTCCAAAAGTTTTCGTAAGAATCAACCACAGAGGTCATACCATGGAGTAGAGAAGTTTCATCGTATTTATCGCAAAGAGAGGATGCACAGTCAAAGTTTTTTCTAAGGATCATGTTGTCACTATTTTTTTCGGACGTGTACTGCGTAGACATATTCCTCTTTTAAGTTTCCAAAGGTTTCCGCAAGAATCAAGCACAGCGGGTATACCGTGGAATAGAGAGGTTTTTCATCGTATTTATTGGTAAGGAAGAAAGCAGAGTCAAATTTCTTGCTAAGGGCATCATGTTGTCTCCATTTTTTCCGTAGGTGTCCTCTAGACAGACATATTTTCCGAAACGTTCCATAAAATCAAGCAGTGACTTCTTTCTTAAAGTCAATTTTTTTGAGGGTCGAACCATTGTAAGATTAAAAAATTTAAACTTAAACTGAATTCATGAAATGAAAACCATATCAAATGGAAAAGATTTGATGTCAGATCGGAAAAAAGTTAACAAATGCACTGATACACTAAATTCAATAAATACATCATTTTAAAGACAATTAAATGTTTTAATACTCAGAGATAGTTTATGCAGGGTAAAAAATTTAAAAAATTCTTGCCTGCCCTGTACTCAGACGATTCTGCAGTTTATACACTAGGAGAATTGACTATAGAACGAACAGTGCCCTGGTTTTTTATTAAGAGTGTCCTCTAAGCAGTGGTGTTAAATATTAAAAAAATAATCTTCCACGTTGATGCCGGAAAGGATGTGCCCCCTAAACAAATGAGTCCATTATACACAGGTTACAATTTACGTTTAACACGTTTACGCCTATTAATTTTCTATTTTCTGTTTGTATTGATTAACTCCACAGTTTATTTTCCACTCTTGAGCATTCGACTATGAATGCGTTTCTTTTATGGGTCGCTTATGCAGCAAGAAACATTGTTTGGGGGCTATTTACTGTTGGTTTCCATCTGGGGAAACCGACTTGCGAAATAAACCCATTTGAAAATTGTTCAACTACTCTCAGTACAACTGAGTAAAAGTGCAATCATAATTTCGAAACCCTTTGACATTGGAAATGTAATAAAAGCTCGATTAATGGGAACCTCATGAGCTTCAAAGAGCGGCATCAGTTGAAGCACATGAGATTTCCCCTAGGCAAAAAATCCCAACTTTTTTTTTCAAAGAATAATAACCTACAATAGAAAAAATAACTGCTAGGCCGCATTCATCGTGAAAATCGGCGTAAAAAGGCCAGAGCACACGCCAAAAAAGAAATTTAAACCCAAAGATAGTATGGTGGAGTAAACATTATTTTATCAAAAGTGAGATAATATCTTCAACCTATCCATTTGATTAAATATTTCAAAAACTAAGCAAAAAACTGTAGTGTTAAAATGAAAATGAATTTTCCTCTATTAAAAAATTTGTTACAACTTCATTAAACTAAAATTCATTTGAAAATTGTTCACAGGGCCAAAAAAAGCCTTCTCTGATTTTTAATAAGTTTTTGAATAAAAGAGTTTCTATTTTATAAGGTTTTTTTCATAAAAAATAACATAGGGTTCTCTAGCAGTTTCTTCTTTATCTACATAAAAAAAATGTTTTTGGTTTATGCTAGGTCAAATGATTATTTTATAGTAAATATTACTACTCAGGTTGTAGCGACCGCTGTTCGGAGAAAGAATTGTGTTTTCCCCAAAATTATCCGTTGAATCATTCTCTAGTCGACGAATTTTACTTTCATACTGTCCCTTTATATTTGGTGGTCTATTGACCTGATTACTTTTTTAAATTAATTATTCTTTTTATGTAAGGTTTTGGTTACAAGATAGATATAGATTTTTATACTAATTCTATTAATTCACTATTTTTCGTGGCCCGCTTGACCAGTCATAATTCATTTAATTAAGGTTTTAAGTTGAGATAAAAAAAGTCAGTGTCACGAGCGGAATTCGAACGCACAACCTTCGGCTTGATACGCTGTCGCTCTACCTTTTGAGCTATCGTGACTTCATTACTCTCGGGCACTAACTTCCCATCACTACTGCATCTTTTTGTATTTTCCCGCCTTTTTGCCATTTTTCAAATCGTGTAATCTGTTTGATTCTAGGCGACAAGTGAAATGGCCAGGGAGAGCTTTAGTGAAGTTTACTTCATTTTAATTAATTAAATTCCCTATTTTTCAAGGTCCGCTTGACAAATTAATTCGTACTAATGGTATTTATTTTATTTTATTTAACCAGAAACGACTTGGTTTTCCCTTGATTTTCTATCTAATCTTTTTGTTATCGATGAACTACCAAAATTTTCTATATGTTAAGTGAGTAGCGTACAATTTTCGACCGATTGAAAGGTGTGTTTTAATTTTTATCTTTTTCGACAATTTTCGAAAGATAATTTTTCGTTCAAAATGAGCCCAAAATATTTTCTTTTTTTGGCATAATATTTTTCAAAAGCTATTAGGTTTTTATTCTATCTTTTTCTCCGATATATTTTTCTTTGTATACTTCAAATTCGAAGATTAAGATTTTTAAAAATAGTGAAGCGATAATTTTAAAATAACCTACATTTGAGACATAATTTAGCACTTTTTGTTTTGTGCAAAAAATTTATTTCTCTCCGTTGGGTTTTTAAAATCTCTTCGCGATGATTCTTGCAAATTGAACAGAATAACCAGCTTTGTAGAAAAATTTATCGGCATGCATTAATTTCCGTGATCCGCTTAGTTAAAGTTAAGTTTAATTCATTAAAGTTTTAAGTTGAGATAAAAAAAAGTCAGTGTCACGAGCGAGATTCGAACCCACAACCTTCGGCTTGATACGCTTCAAAATTCAAAAGCTGGAGTTGAGATTAATGCCCGATTGGATCGAGGTCTCGATAGCTCAAGTGGTAGAGCAACGGCTTATCGAGCCGAAAGTCGTGGGTTCGAATCCCGCTTGTGTCACTGACTTTTTTATCTCAACTATAAACCTTAATTAATTGAAATGCCTCGAAAGTATAAAAAAATACACCTTTCAATAGACGCGATTTTAGGATCATGTTGGCATTTATCCAGTTGACGGTTAATTTATAGCAGAAAAATCTTACACGGCCGCTAGCAGTTGGGAGTTCATAGACAATATTTTAGTTGGAAAAGACATAGGATGTGCTTAAAAAACGAATCTCTGTACAGCTTAAGGGATGGAGAATAGTAAGATAGCAACTTAACAAGTGAGGTGCACTTTTCAAAAAATTGAAGCGCTTATAAAGCTGGAAATCACATGGGAAAGGTTTCATTATATGAAAAACAGGTTGTAATTTAGTAAAAAAAAATTTTTAAAATAACTTTTTTGATGAAAACGGCCATGATAAAAATGAAACGCCGCACTTTCATATGCTTCACATCTGTCTTCTTAGGATCAAAATAAAAAAGTGCTTTCGCCAAGCCGTTTTATTTATTCATTACAATCACCGGTATGAGGACATCATAACGTTACAAAAAATAAATCTGCGCATAATACGCAATGCATAACAGCCAGGGCCATCGGTAAATCAGTACAATAAATAAATGTGCCCTCAGGATGATGAACAGTCCCCCGGTCTAATCTAGTTACATTTATCAGGGCGAGTTGGGGTATCTTCGGTACACGCAACTCGGCACAGATATTTATGAGAGTTGGTTCATTGTGTACACGGATCTAGTAATATCATAATTATGCCTCCTGGGCAATACAGCTATAAATACATCTTGTATCCTTACAATGAGTAATTAATCCTGCTGCCGCGTCTTATTTTTGTGATTAAAAGTCGGTAACACGGAGTTTATATCTTTATACTAATGAAACGAATACGACCACGGAAAATAAATGGCTGTAATGCCCACTGCAATATAAAACACGGGCGAACAATCTATTCATTATCATGTGCTTAAATGAAAATGTTGTGCACCTATCCTTTAGAAGAACGATCCCATCTATGTACCTTAAAAATTCTGGGGTTTTATACTGTTTTGACTTAAACATAAGATGTAATATTTAGTTTTGGGAGATATTGTTCTGAACATACAGTATACCGTTTAATCTTAGTTCAAAAAAATATTTGATGGATAGTCACCGGACTCATTGGTTGAATCACTGTTTCGTTGTACATCGCAAAACGGTTCCTTCTGTGGGCAAAGTAGCGCCACAGTTTGTTAGTAGGTGGTAGTAGGTGTGTTGGTGTATCTTCTTTGCAAAATCTCCACCTGCCGTGTTGAATTATACAGTGGACGCCGCTTATAAAACGTATATCAGTACAATAAAGTTCAGTCGCGTATAAGACTCAGAATCGCCAAAAACAGGTCGGACGTATCCGAATAGATTGGCAAAAAGCTCAATTTTAGGAATCACCACTTCGGACGTAAGACTCACTTTCATCGCCGAATTTCAACCCTCCGATTCAAGGCAGATGGAACTGGCCTGCATTACAGAGCACTTGCTGAACATACAGCTGAAAACCTGTAAAAGAAACGTTGACACCGCTCTGGTGCGCCCGTATGAGAGGAAAGAAAAAGAAACTGCTCGTTATTGGAAAGAGGTTCAAGCATTACTCGTTGTATACACAGCAAATAAAAATGTGTTGATGACAAGAAATTTTCAGCGAATTATTGGGGAAACGGGCTGAGGAAGAAAATGTTGGCTTTGGTGGACTGGAAATTTGAATTTGAAGAAAATCAAAGCAGTTTTCTCACCTGCTAATACTACGTTAATGATGCAGCATTGTGATCAAGGAATCATTCGAACTTTTAAAGCGGATTATAGTTCAACAATGAAAAAAACCTTTCGCTCTTATTGACGAAACCTTGAAATCTCAATCAACTCCATCTTCGTATTCGACTTTGAACGATAAGGACCTCGCTAAGAAAACCAACATTCTCCTGACAATTATTTAGAAATCGTGAGATACGGAAATAATTATTGATTAACGGTCACTAATCACCACACATTCTCCTGAATTGATGTGACTAATCGAAACTGCTTTCGGCACGGAGGTTTTATCAAAACTGATGAAAAGCGGGAGAAGGAGGAAGATAGTTGCCCTGGGATGCCAGAAGTCCTTATTGTGAGGAATTACGAAAATTGGATAGATATCGACCTTCAGACTTCTGAAACCTATTCTGAGGACCAAATCTGCGATTCCGACATGAAGAAGCCAGGAGCAGCAGCACATCGGATGGACGATGTTGACGAGGAGGAGACCGATGAAGTTCCACTTCAAGTTCGGAGGTTCTTTGGGCTCTAGGAGAACTGTCCAGCACCGTGGACTAATTTCCAAAAGCACTTCGATTATGACGGAAAAAAGTAGCAAATTTCTCTAATCCATTTTCAATTTTGAATTGATTATGTATGTACGTATTTGAAGACTTTATTTTATAGGTGAAAGGCACGCCATGTCTATATGTATGGGCAGGAAAAATGAAGCCTGTGTGTAACACACATTCTAATGCTAAATTCCAAGTGTCTTTCAAAAACTGTCAAACTTTGTCTTCAAAGCCTTGTAAGTGACGTCCACTGTACCAATATTCTTCAAACGTCCATTTATTCTGCAGGCCTGTTTAGAATCCTGTTAGGATTTGATGTTTTTTCTTGCTTTTTTTAATGCATTCTGTTACTTCCTTCCTTACAAAACTTGGTATAATGTTCGTGGATGTTTTTGTGAGTGATTTTCAATTTGATCTTCTTTGATAGTATGAATCCCCACGTCACGAAAGAGCTAAGGAACTATAGATATACGATAGCACCCCTTGCTTGTCCCCTCGCTCGTTTCCCTTTTACATATTCTGGGACCCAACAGTAATTTTATTTTGAACACTTCATTTTTTTAGTTTAGGTTTGTAGTTAAGTACCATCTGAGGAAATGATGCTTTGCTATGCTGGCTTGCCTGGCTTTCTGACATGATAATTATATTCTTGTTTTTGTTTCCATTTTTTAAATTGAACTGAGTACATCTCTCATTTGCATGGAGATCATCTTGGGGGATACAAGTATGAGTATAAACATAACGATTGTAAAACATATTTTTATCATTATAAAGTGTACAGTAGGGTATGAAAGATTTTAAAAAATAAAATTTTAATCTTTTAAACTTAGAAAGTAATATGAAAATATTCGACTAATAATATAATAATTTTAATAGTAAAATTTAGGTATTGCTCAGTTATTAAATGGGTGAGATTTACTGTTCCGTGGTGTCATGGATTTTCGATTTGATCGTTTTTGTTTTTCCTATTAGGAATATTTTTGCCGATTTAATCTGGCAGGCATATCGTCCGGAGATGGTGAAACTCTTGTTTTAGTGCCCATTTTTCAAATTGAACTGAGTACATCTTTCAATTCATGGACTTCAATTGTTAAACTGCTTAAACTTAAACTGAAAATGTTTATCATCATAAAGTGTACAGTAGGATACGAAAGATTTCAAGAAATAAAATTTTAACCTTTTAAACTTAGAAAGTAATATGTAATTATTTGACTAATAATATAATAATGTTAATTTTAAGAGTATAGTTTAGGTGTTGCTCAGTTATTAAATTGGTGATATTTATTGTTCCGTGGTGTCATGAATTTTCGATTTGATCCTGAAATTCTTGTTTTTGTACCCATTTTTCAAATTGAACTCAGTACATCTTTCAATTCATGGACTCTTAAACAGATTGTTAAACATATTTTTATCATCATAAAGTGTACAGTAGGGTAATAGAAGGATTCAAAAATAAAATTTTAGCCTTTTAAAAATAAAAAGTAAGTTTGTCAAACATTTGACTTATTGAATTGCCAAAAAATACAGTTAAATTCGATATTTTCAATGAGATAATTTATTAGTATAGTTCAGTTATTGTGAGCTTTATTTATTGTCATAAATTTGCGGCTAGATAGTTTTCATTTTTCCTGATCGGAATATGTTTGACGATTTAGAATGTCTGACATATCACGTCTAGAGATGGTGAAATTCGTGAAAAGTGGAATAAATTTCATTTTATTATTAACACTTTTTATTTGTGAATAAAAAACCATGAGGATAATTCGACCAAGAGAACGCCCAAACTATTTTTTTTAAATTGCCTCAAATTAAAAAAAAAACAAAAACGTAAGCAATTCATAAACTTTCAACTTCTAATTCTTCTTGGGACGGATTTTAAAACAAGAATAGATTTCATGATTTGTTGAAGTTTGGGAGGCACCCGGGTCTACGAGATTGACGATTAGCCTTGTAATCAGCCGTGTCCGATAGATAAGAAAAGCTGGTAGATAGTTCGAACCGAACATTTATCAAGGGCAATAAATTCCAGTTGAACAAGAAATGAAAGATCTGGCCTTCGTAGAAAGTACGCAAAGTCGTCGTGTGATAAGAAATTGCGGCACACCTAACATAAAACAGAGCGGGGGTGTCAACCCTTATCGACACACAAACCCTCACGGACGTTATAAAAAAGATTTGATTTCACAGTAATCACGCAGACCCAACAATGAAAATGTCTAAGACCGTTTGTCAGACCTACCGACCGAGGTCAGGCAGACCAAAACGTTTTTCTACTATCACATTATAGGTAGGTCCATTCAGCCGACCACTGGTGCAAATCGCATGACAATTTAAGGACTTTGGACTTTAGTTTTAAAAAATGCTTACGCAGGAAAAATGAAACATTTAGAGCTTAAACCATGAGGATAAACTGACCGAGAGAATGTTTGAACCCGCGGATGCCAATTTATAATACAAAGGAGGTTATCAATTAGATTGGTCGTGTCAAAGCATGGTTTAGCAATACTTATGACAAAATGTTGTCCCGTATATGACCGTCACAGCAGAACGACTTGCCGGCCAAAAAGATCGGCAACGATCAAATTGCATGTTCATCATCCTTCGACCGCGGGATGATCCCATCATAATTTCAAGTAAATCGAACTTTAGTTTGAAAAAAAACGTTATAACCTCTAAGGCTTTGAAAATCCGTGCCAGATTGCCCCCGAAAATCAAGGGTGATTATGATTTCTTTATCAATACGCTAAATTATGATATAAACTAATTTAATTATTGTAAGTGAGTCTGGATTTTGCAATAAATGTATGGAGGTTTGACCGGGTAAAACTGGCCAGTTACATGCGTTCTCATCCAGACATGACATACCACATGTTCGCCGTACAATACTTTTTTCTAAAATTAAGCTCTTTTTTTTGGTATTTCTTATAAATTCAAATTGTTCATGGGTATAAAAATATGACTTCATTAATCTCAAATATATTTATTGCTACACGGTTTATCCACTTTCATAGAATTTACAAGTCTTATCTAATTAAATCTTGAAATAAGTCGAAGGGATGGAGAATGCTGTCCAAGTACAAACAGCACTAATTACATTTAGAAATAAAATAATTAGTTGACTTTTTGGTGCATGATTTCCTGGGCAGTTGATACTATAAAGTACGTTTTTTCTGCACGTCGAGCTGCTATCGCTGGCACCTTGCGTTTTCTCTAATTCGCGTATTTATATTGTAAAAAGAAAAAAAAAAACGTATTTTAGGTAGGACCACCTGGAGTCTTTCATGTTTAATGGAAATTCTGTGACTCTGTTATCATTTTTAATGTGTGAAGATTAGTGACCGTTCAATAATTATTTGGAGATCGTGAGATGCCGTCTTGTGTGATGTAGGTTTCAGAAAAGCATTTTCTTTATCGTGCTAACGTTTCGGTCTTTACTCAGATCATCTTCAGAGTGCCACTCTCAAGACGACACGCAATAATGGCACACCTATGCAGGAAAACAAACACTTTGAGCCCTGAAGATGATCTCATTAATGATCGAAACGTTGGCACGATAAAGAAAAAGTTTTTCGAAATAATTATGATTTTTAAGTTTTTAAATCTTGATTATAACAGCACATTTCAGTAGTTTTGAAAATAATTATGTAAATTTTTGATGGTTTAATTGGTACTTCTAAGTACCTGTTAGTTTGCTATTCTTAATTTTTTCTTTTTGAAAAGTTTCCATTCTTTTGAGTTTATGAAGTGCTGCAAATTCCAATACTTTCACTACCGTAAGTTATTAGCTGTCTGAAAACGTCTTGAGAATAGGAAGGAATAAATCAAATTGCAAGTAAATCCCCGCATAGAACATAACCTGCTTGAAAAAATGCGCAGAAAATATCTAACCATTGCATATTTGATCAAATATTTTCTATAAATTACAAGAAAAACAAATACGACACTAGTCCTCGGTCTGTCCGAGCCTCTATGTACAAGAATAAGTTTACGTATTATGAAAAGATTCACTTAAATAACAAAATACACAATTAGAAATATGCATTACACAAAATGACAAAAAAAAAGCACTACATTAACTCCTCTGAGGAAGGAATAAAATAAATCCGAAACTTTAGATTGAAAAAGAAACCTTTTGTTTTTTGAGATGACCTATTATCTACCCACCTTCGAGAAGGAAAATTCATAAACTGAAATATTTAATAATTAAATTCCCCAATTGACATATTTCTGCACAACAAAGCGTATTTTATTAGTAGGATCAATTAATTAACCTAATTATTTCTATTGACTAAATCGAAAAGTGCTCTTTCTCCGAGGGACTTTTTATTAAAACTTTGTATTCTATAATTATTAAGGATTGGGCTCACGACAAAGTGGCAACACTTTCAGATTTGTCCAAATTACATAATATGCGCTTAAACGTTTACTCCATTAAGCCACTGTAATTCAGATTCATTATTTCATTCCGTAGCCTAATAATTAGTTTTTGTGTTAAAACTTTAAGTTACAATACATTTTTGAGACTCGGAAAGTGTTATACTGCCTATTGGATTCTCTCATTTTCTTTTGTATCAATAGCAGCCATTGTTTTTAGCATAAAAATTCTGTAAAATGACGTGTCATGATGTATAGGGTCATCAGCCGGGCAATCTAAAAAGGACACCCTTATAAAACGATTTTTTTTCTTCAAAACGCAAGCCAAAACTAGCTAAAATTATCTTGAGATTTCATCCTGTGGTATCCTCAGGATGTATAGGATCGTATTTGAAATTTTGAAGTCGAACTGGGTCTGAGGTACTCTGTATATCTTCTCTCCAAAAAAACTAAAAATTTGGAACTTGACTACAATTTATTAAAGGAGTTTTTTATTTTATTTTATTTTTTTTGCCACTCTATATAGGTTTTTTTTTTGTTGCTGAAAACTATATTTATGCTTTTTTTGTTCTAAGTTGTGGATAACCTGTATTTCTAAACTGACATAAACAGTAAGTTTTCCAAATTACATTTTGTATATTCTTAATATTAAGAGGGTTAGATTTTGTAATCTGCCGTGGCCAATCGATAAAAAAAAAGCTCGTACATAGTTGGAGTAGAACATTTTTCCAGGGTAATAAATTTCAATTGAAAAGAAAATAAGAAAAGAGGAAAGATCGTGGCCTTCTTAAAAGGAATGCAAAGTCGGCGCGTGAAAACAAATTGCGGCCGAACTGACATAAAACAGAGCGGGGTGTGTCAACCCTTATCTAGCATAAAAAGACCAGTACTCAATTTGAAACGACGGAAAAACATAAAACCCTGGAAGAGCTGTTAACAATTTACATAAACAAGTCCTTTTGTTATTGTGGCCGTGTCGGGGGTGGGGGCGGTTAGTCGGGAGAGGGGAAGGCGAGAGGGCTGCCTCCAGAGGGGATGATGGCGTTTGCGTGGGCAGTTCTTGATTTAGAGTCGAGGGGTGGGGGATCGGCGAGGGGGTAGGGGGTTGAAGGCGGGACCGGCTTCTCTGAGTGGCCGCTTCTCTAAGGACGAGGGCGGAGGGGAAGAACCGGTTCCGGGCTCGGCCGCTCCCCGCCAGAGCGCAGTCGGACGCCCGTCGCCAGTCGCTCTCCGTCCGAGCCAGTGCCACCATCTCCGTGATACGCACGCACTGACGGCTTTTTGTAAAACAAAACAAAAAAAAATAGTGATCATTGTGATAAGGTTTTTTTTTTAAATCGTTTATCGGACTGCGATCCGGATGGACTAGTGTTCTGCAAGCTGTGACCGAGCGTGCCCTCATGGCGATGTCTGCGTACCCACAGTTCGGCTATTCGTACCACGCTACAGCTTCGCCGCCAACGCCGCAGGTAAATTCCAGAAAACATTTCAATCCATGGTACAAAACGCGCCATGTAAATACACAACTTACACACATCCGGTTATCCCCTAAACAAACACATACACATAAAAAATACCATTAAATACTCAAAGTATTTTAAAGTGAAATACAAAAATTAATAATTTCCTATTATTCCTCGATTAAACCTCTCGAATATGCTATCAGTTACAAGTGTAATATTTCTCATTTGTCCCCGCTTTCTATCATCACAGTCCGTATTATATAGTTTATAAAGGATATCAGGTTTCTTTTAAATCTTCATAAGTCTGCGGTATCATAATTTAAATTTTAATATAATCGACGAAATAGTTATAAAAGTCTATTTTTATCTTTATTTCATATTACTATATAACTGCAATTATTCTTGATTATGATTTACAACCATTTCTCTCAATATTTTATATAAATTGAAGTTTAAAACACCTGACGGGGGGTGAAAAGCTTCTTGAAAGCTCGTCTAAAGAACTTTCTTTTCGGCCTTATCCTTGATCGGTTTTTAGTCAAAAGTTATAACTAAGCCTAGGTAATTTCGTATTTACATAAGTCCCAATATGTCCCGTAAGACCCCTTCTACTTAATCTTGCCGCTAAAAAAAATAAAGAGATATGAACGTAATAATAAAAGGAA
Source organism: Cimex hemipterus (assembly GCA_039619505.1). NCBI lineage: Eukaryota > Metazoa > Arthropoda > Insecta > Hemiptera > Cimicidae > Cimex > Cimex hemipterus. Next base: position 14,890,976 of record CM077111.1, on the reverse strand, counting down.
AATTAAGCCTATAGAGAAATTATTATAACCGGTTCGAAAAAAAAAAAAATTCTTCACTTCAAATTTGATTTTAATTTCAACCCGTAAAGAGCGGTCAGGAATGAAATATTTTACAAAAACACATTTTCATTTTTTTGCCGACGTTTCATTTTTATTCGGCCCTTCACCAAGTGTCTGGGTTAATTACAGAACATGTCGATTATAAGAAATGCAATATAAATTTTGAACAAAGTATTTCTTCAGAGTTCTTTTCCATGAAAGTTCTTGTTTCTTAAATATTATATAATTATAATTAAGTCTGATTAAGTAGGACTTATTTGTGTAAATAGAACGGGTTTATCGATGAAAGTCTCTTTCCGAAATGTTCATATAAACTAAGAGAGAGTTATAAGTACATTTTGATTCTACCTCCATTGACTGTTGAAATATAATTATATTTAATTAACCCTACCATAAAATTAATAAGGCCAAATTTAATTTCAATTTTTTATTATAAGTTTAATCATCCTCAAAACAACATAAACTGAACTGTTTTTTTTTCTTCTTCTTTGGCTTGTGTTTTACCGTAGAAACGAGTTTATCGATAAAAGGCTCTTTTCAAATTAACGGGCGGATTTAAAATAGGAAATTTTATCGTGGGAAAGAACACAGTTTTACAAAAAATTTTATCGATTTTTCCTCAATGCTTTATAATATTTAGTAAATAACCGTTCAATATTGACGCCGGCGTGAAAAGCAAATACAATTCTTACAAACCCTTCGGTTATGTATTTTTTTTTAAATTTTATATCCAGGCTTAGTTTTAAAATGTTGAACTCATAAAACAAAAGCATTCATTGCAATCCGGCCTGGTCCTTCTTCACAGTTTTTGCGGCACTCTTCCGTTCTAATATTTTATCCCAGTTTCAAAAGCTAGAAATTTTTGGAAAGTTCTACGGAGAAAGGTTTTTTTTCCAATTGGTCTTATCACGAAATTTTGACACAACGTGGACGTGTTGTTAGGCCCGAAGCGACTCGGATCAGAACATCCTTGTACCTGGTTTTGTCACTGTGGTGAATGAAAAATTATAATGTTCAAAGTATAAAATTAATTAACGAAGAACAGAGTGACAAAAGTGTTTGGTTTTATTTATTACAATATAACGTTGAACATAGACCAAACCTCCCCTCAAATATCGAGTTTGATCGTTATCTACCCTCGCTATTTTGGTCCGACAGACGCGTTTCACCTCCACACCATTTTATATTTATAAAATAACTAATAGTGTACGGCCAAACAGGACAAACAGCATGAATAAATTGAAAAAGTTAAATTCTCTCTGTTAGAACTTTGTATTTAAGGAATCTCCTGTATCTGTATTAACTACATTACAGAATGTGTGATAAAGCGGTGGGCAAATAAAAAATTGTGATGGATAGAACATGCCGATAATCAATTTTAAAACAATTCAGAGATAACATAAGATAAGAAGACACACGGTATGCTTATGACGAGGAGAATCCTACTATTTTGAATACTCCATTGTAGTACAGCGACAGAAAAATAAATTTGAACGAATTTAGGCGATTAATTGCATTCTGTCTGAGACGTACTTTTCCTACGTTAGTCTGGATAATTTAAACTCTGAATACCTGCTATGACCGACCGCAGTAGAAAGCGATCCGAAATTCGATCGGACAGACCAAATCGATCGGCAACGACCAAATTTAAGGTTCATCACCACACGGACAACACGGAGAAATCTCACATACGACATAACTATGAAAAAGTTTGAAAATGAAAAATAAATAGATAAAAGAGAGTTTAAGAATAAATGTCTGGTGATCAGTGACCGTTAATCGAAAATTATTGAGATATCGTGAGACGCGTTCTGGTGTGATGTAGGTTTCAGAAAAACATTTCTTTATCGTGCCTTTATTTAGATCATCTTCAGGGTCTGGAGTTTATAAGTATTGTTTAAATTTAACAAATACATCTAGGATGTGGAACAAAGTGTATTTATACGATTCAAAAAAAAAAAAATTTTTTTATATTCCATCAAAGTATTTCTACTAACTCAAGTTTTTGTTTTCTGCGTAATTGTGCCATTCTTGCGTGTTCTTTTCCCACATCCTACATATATTTATCAAATGTAAACCATGTTTGTAAATCCAAGGATGATGATCTCAATAAAAGGTCGAAACGTTGGCACGGTAAAGAAAATGTTTCTCTGAAACCTACATCACACCAGACCTCATCTCACGATATCTCAATAATTCAAGAACAAAGAAAAATGTATCGGACAGATTTGAAAGAAACGTGTTTTTATATTGGAAACGAAACACTTATTTTATTTTATATAATCCTTAAATAATCATTGACTAATTAATCATTTAAAAAAGCGATTAGGCCGTATCTGCAGTTATAAATCATAATCACAAATAATTGCGGTTATCTAATAGCTAGCATGAAATGAAGAAAAATGCTCATAGCCGTTTGGAGGATGATTAAACTTTGTCATAGCAAAATTAAAATTAAATTTGGCTTTATTAATATTGAGGGAAGGTTAATTAAATAGAAATATAATTTTACATTCTGGGGTGCTAGAATCATTATCTATTTATCTCTTACACCTATTTTTACTTATAGTATGAACAGTTTACTTTATTGTTTTAAAACCGCTGGTTTATTCTTCTGTGGTTTGTTTTCTTTAGGAAACTGGTTACTTAATATATTTTTATTTTTTGTTTAATTTTGTGTTGTGTTAAAACAGTTAACTAAAAAAATAACAAATGTCTCAAATTTGAAGAAAGTACACGAGGGGTTTATTTTTTCAATTAACCATACAATTCAATGTTTTGTTTACAGGAAAAAAACCTGCCTATGCACATAGTCCAGGAAATTTTCATATAATTTTTATGTTACTTATTCTTTACTTACTGCTGTGACCATGTCGTTAGGGTAGTACGTAAGGAATTTACTTCATTTATTTTCTTTCACTTTTAAGTCGTATAGTCTTTGTCACCCTGTTTTTCATTTTATTTTAAATATTGTAATTCTTGCTATTCACCTCAGCGACGAAACCAGGAACATAGTTAATTCGGAGTCGTATTAGGACTTTCAGCATAACTTATTTTAGGCTTTAACTTTTTTATTTAAAAAAAAGTTCAGCGATTACGCAAATTGTAAAATAAAACACTCGACCTTTCGAAAAATCTATCGCCTTAATCAGCCTTTTGAAACTTGAATTGATTTGAAATATTAAAAGGAATCCTAGAAGCCGAATTGAAATAAAAGTAAGAAAAAAAATTAAAATTTTGTTTTCTACTTTAACCGAGTCGTCAATCTTAAATTTACTTACCTTTAATCGTTACTTTACTCATGGTAACTAAAACAGTTAACTAAAAAAATAACAAATGTCTCAAATTTGAAGAAAGTACACGAGGGGTTTATTTTTTCAATTAACCATACAATTCAATGTTTTGTTTACAGGAAAAAAACCTGCCTATGCACATAGTCCAGGAAATTTTCATATAATTTTTATGTTACTTATTCTTTACTTACTATGTGCCATGCGTTAAACTTTTAGCCTAAATCGATAATTTTTACCCATCTAATAACTGTTAACGCAAAATAGAAAAATAAACGTTTCCAATTTGAATGAAGTATACAGTTGGGCCTAAGATTTCCATTCATCACAATTGCATTTTTGTAAGACCCAGGTCAGTTTATCGTACATCTCACTGTTTTGATTACATAAAATAAAATTAGAAGCCGAAAAAAAGTCAGCCTTTCTATGTACAGAAACCAGGAAATTTTAAGTTGCTTTTGTCTTACGACAAGCCGTGCGCGAACTTTGAACTTAAATAGTTAATTTCTATTCGTCCGTTAAGAGTTAAGGGAAAAGTTGATATATCAAATTTGAAAAAGTACATTGAGATTCCATTCTTCACAAGTGCAAGTTGTATTTTTGTTAGTTTATTTTTGTTAAAAATAAAATAAATTTAAAAAAATTCAGGCTACCAATGGATAGAAATCAACAATTTTTTCATATGGTTGTTAAGTTATTTAAAAATAACTATTCAGGAACCGTGAGGTGCGGTCTGGTGTGATGTAGGTTTCAGAAAAACATTTTCTTTATCGTGCCAACGTTTCGATCTTTATTGAGATCAACTTCAGGGCCCGAGATTTACAAACATTGTAGGATGTGAAAAAGTGAATTTATACTATGCAAGATATATTTTTTATATTCAATCAAAGTATTTCTATTTAAAAATACAAAAATTTCAACTTTTAATCTATTGGTTAAATATTATAATAAGTAAGTAAAAATGTGAGGGATAAGTAACTAATCATTTCTGCACCCCTGACTGTAGAAATATAGTCCAATTTAATTAACTCTCCACTAATATTAATAAGGTCAAATTTAATTTTAACTTGCTGTAACAAGCCTAGTTTTCCTCCAAGCAACAATGAAAATTTTTCTTCATTCCGTATTGTTAGATATTGCACTGTCTTGTTATATGCGATTATGATTTGTAGTAGCAATCTCTTCTTATTTTTTAATTAATTATTGAACACAATGAATATTTTTTCTAACTTGTAGAAATTAAGAAATTTTTGGACGTTATCGATGAATCGCTGAATAATCCACAAGAGACAAATAATACCAAACTGCAACGACAACTTTAACAGTAACAACCCCCCCCCCCGAAATAAAAATAAAATAAAAATCACCGAAGGTAAAAGAACAGAAACAGAACCCTATTGAATCAATTTAGACTGCCTGTTGTTCTCTTTGTTGGTCTGTCAGAGACGGTTCGTAATTCCGCCATCTTCATCGATGGTTTTTTATGTTAGATTTTCGTTCTGTAAATACTAATACTGTATATCCTAAACCAAATGAGAAACCAGAGGAACATGGGTTAAGGACCAAATTGTGAAAATTGTCCGAATACGATTCCCGACTGATAGTCGATCATTTCGCTTTAAAATCTATAAAATTTACAAAGAAAAAAATGAATGAATTAAATGAACACGAGAATTAAAATAACATCTTTTTTCAGCACATCAAGTGTTGATAATTCTTTTTTTACGTTTTATTCCACCGTTTACATTATTGTTCTTATCTGATTGAAAATATATTACTGTTTTTTTTCCACTTTTAAACGGATTTTACGTCGTAATTCTCTGTTATTTTGTAGTATGAAAACTAATTTACAAGACACTCTTATCCTGATGTATCCTTTTTGAAACTTTAAACTTTACAGTTAAGAATGTATCGTTCGTATAAAAGGACTTTATTCTTTAAATCTTTGACATAGAAAACATGAATAAAGTACAAGTTACCATAGAAACAATCAATTGTGTCCTCGTGATTATTTTAAAAAATTAAAAACTGTCTGCAAAACTCAGCATAGGGACTTAGAGAATTACACCCAATTTAATTCTTTTACAACAAAGAAAAATTAAACTCAAACAGTTTAAGTTTAATTGCAAATGATTAATTACAGATAGATAAACATGCTAATGGTATTCAATCAAGTGTCGCCATTATTTTGAATCTTTAGAAAGCTTAGCATAACAACATTTTCTAATTGATTCCTAATAACCTCTAATCGAGTTTTTCTCGCCAAATTACAATTCACAATATCACTTTTAAAACAGAAATTTATTGGATGTTTTGAAACCAAATTAGAACTAGATAATGTGATGAAAAATTTGTGAAAATATTTGAAGGGGTTGTATCTCAAGGGTGCAACAATAGATTGCGTTATTTGAACCTTACCGAGTTTTGTCTGCCTATTCTCGCCGCCGGGAAGGTCGATCAGACAATCGTAAATCATCTTATAATTATTAATTATTAACAATACAATTATTAAATAAGTGCGTTATGTCAGAAATAGTACGATTTCAAAGCTATCTCCGTGGGTTACTTTACTTTTTCCTACTTATACCCTTGACCAGAAAAAAACACCTTTATATTTATACACCGAAAAACAATGATTTTCCTTACTCATGGGATTTAACCCTGAAATATGACCAGACTGATTGATAAAGATCAAATTACAGGTTCACTGCCACCTAGATCATAGGAGGAAAACTCACGAAATAATAACAGTATTAGATAACCAGGCATAATTTAGAAAAGTTCCTCAAGCCTAAGAGATTAACTAAAAAATTGTAACTTCCTGACTACCCTGAAATAACGAGAATCTACAAATAGTCTAACACTAAGGTCCCAGGACATGAGGGAATTTGGACATAACTAAAAAAGGAGACTTGTAACAACACACACACAAATTCATTTTGTTGTATTAAAAAATAATTAAAATCTTAGATAATTAAAGAGCACAACAAATACTGACAAAGTGCACAAAAAAATTCCACCCAACTGAAATTAAACACTCTAAGTCGAAAAAGGGTGTATTCGCAGGTGAACACTGACTATGTCTAGAGGAGGCATAGACAATAGAATATATCTTACGAAACTGCCAAGCAAATACTAGCTAGGAAAAAGCCATATACCTAGGAATCCATTCCTGAGGAAAGAAGACCTCGATATCACATCCCTCAAAAGAATTCTGTACTTATTAAAGAAATGAAACTCTTACTAAAAAACCCTTTTTGTACTGGCTATGACTGAAAAAAGCAAATAAATGGTGATTAGTGACCGTTAGTCGATGATTATCACGATTATTCAGAAATCGTGAGATGCGGTCTGGTGTGACACTCTCAACGGGACACGCAAAAATGGCAACAAACACTTTGTTGCCCTGAAGATGATCTCAATAAAGCCCGAAACGTGGCACGATAAAGAAAATATTTTTCTGCAACCTACATCACACCATACCGCATCTCACGATTTCTGAATAAACAAATTATAAATTAAGAATGAGGGTCGAACAGGGCATCAAATTTATGTTAAAATGGGTAAAATAAAAGTAATATTCTATTTACTGAATACATTTAATTTTAAGGTACTAAGTTTTATTTTATTTGGTAGATTATTACAAGAAAATAACACTTAGATAGGTTTAAGAAAAAAAGACAAATTTTGATAAACACGACTGTACGCTATGTTGAACCGGCACTGACTTATTTATTGGGTCTTTTCTCGCGGTTATTGCGCTTTTCGGCATTGCGCCATCATCAGGGAGCAACATCCAACACCAGCTATAACTTCATTTTACCTATAATTATTAAAATAATTTTCATTTATTGATATTTTTCTTCCACTAAGGATAAAAAGTCCACTTCTGTAATTGTTTCAAGTCAGAAACAGCCTTAAGACAAATCTGTACAGACGGTCTCATCAAGTTTTCAAGGTCGAAAACATAACAATAAATATTGGCCTGATTACGAGAAAACGTCATATTTTTCTTCTGTTATTCACTCCCGTTCTCAGGTTCTTAAATAAAAAAAAATCGCCTTTGTGAATATTTATTGACCACTTTCATCTATTATTTGCATACAATTCCCCCTGAGGAACAAACAGTCCTGTAAAACCTTTGGAATTTTCTTGTCTGTTTTTTTCTCAAAACAGTCGAACGGTTTGAAATTTATGGCAGAAAATAGTAACATTAAGTCCTAGAGAAAACGTACTCCGAAAAGAAAATTTTCTGAAATTAATGGCGAAAAAAGAGCATATGTATTTTTACGTCCTAAATAGAAAAATACATTTTGCCTCATTTGCAAGTGATTGTTTTAAATTTTAAAATATAATTTACCAGATCAACAAGATATCTTTTTTTTTATTTATGAAAACCCTAGGAACGTTATTATCGCCGGGATACGATTACTAAAAGATAAAGCTTCTTTACCAAGACTTCGGGGAAATTAATTTTCAGGGTAGTGTTTATTTGATGTGCTTGAAACATAATTTGCACTCGGCATTTCCTTATTCTACTGTCATATATATTTCCAGTGTTTTTTCTTCAATTATGTTCCGAATAGTTTTTATCCCACCCGCCCCCAAATTTAGGCTCCAGGGACAGTTGAAAATTAGGTCGTTTTGTCCCCCATTGTTTTTAAACATGGGAGCACACATTCTTCATTATTTCCTTTTTTTGTATACCGAAAACTCGAGTATGGTTTAGACTATATAGACAGAGGAAACATAGATTCGTCGTCATACTCGAGTACAATTTTTATATCAGGTGGCATTCCTACACGCTTCCTATATAAATTTCAACGAATTGACCGCCTTGAATTATTGGGCCACATGGAACTCAAATTTTTTCCTACTTTCTGGATATATACGTCAGTTTTGGTGTAAAAGTAACTCCGCACCTCCTTCATTTTTAAATACGATCTTTTCTGTTTTCACAAATTTCTTTTAAATTTAATGGAGTACTATACATCTTTATTCACCCTTTATATGTGATTTTAGTGATCGTTAGCCAATGATTATTTGGAGATCGTGAAGTGCGGTCTGGCGTGACGTAGGTTTTAGAAAAACATTTTCTTTATCGTGCCAACGTTTCGGTCTTTGTTGAAATCATCTTCAGGGCTCAAAGTGTTTTCCGTGTAAATGAGTCATTTTTTGTCTGCCGTGTTGAGAGTGCAGTCACGCATAAATGACACATCTGCACGGAAAACAGACACTTTGAGCCCTGAAGATGATCTCAGTAAAGATCGAAACGTTGGTACGGTAAAGAAATTGTTTTTCTAAAATCTACGTCCGCCAGACCGCATCTCACGATCTCCAAATAATCGTTAATTTTAATTATTAAATCTATAGTAATATTGAATTATTTTTTTACATTGTATAAATCCACTTTTTTCCACATCCTAAATGTATTTGTTGAATTAAAACAGCGTTTATAAATACCAGGCGCTGAAGATGATCTCAGTAAAGATCGAAATATTGACACGATAAAGAAAATGTTTTTCTAAAATCTACGTCACACCAGGCCGAATCTCACGGTCTCTAAACTTTACATATATATCATACTTTATAACCAATCTAGTTGAGAGTTGTTGGCGTACTCATGTTCCGCTATTGGCACTTCTAAAATACACATTCTCGCTGCTAGATACATTCACTCTCCTTATACAAAAAACAATATATCTATTTTATATATACAAAGAGACCGGTAGTTTTCTCCAAAAATCGGAACACGGGATCTTTTTGCTTCTCGCTCCCTATGTGGAACGAAGGAATAAGAACCCTGAAGTAACTGGGAACAAATTTCTCTGCTTGTTTTCTCATACGACTTTTTAACTGCTCTCACGTATTCTTTCCCGTTTAAAACTCATTCAACAAGTGTAGGGGAGAATTCGGAAATCCTCCATTTTTACAATCACTATTTAATAAAATGTACGGGGTATCTAATATTTCCTCATCGTCACGCTAATAAATTCAATCTCAAACACAAATTTGTATCGAGTGATATCCCTACTCATTCTCTATACGGAGCCAAGTGCGGCCTGCGATTATGTGTGGCACATCGAACAACTTTTTCCCCATGTACTTTTCTACATATGTGTAGAAAAGATAGATCTTCTTCGATTCAGGTCTTCCAAGGGTCCACCTATCGACCAAGCTCTGGATATCCATATCTAAGATAACATTTCTCCAGGTCCGGAAGTTAGATTTAAATATTTAGTCTAATATTAATTCCTTAGGGAAAATAACGAAAAAAGAAACGAGAACAATTATCCAAGGTGATGTGAACTTTGATTTGAATATAATAGATTCATTCGCATGCCATTGATGTGATGCATTTTTTTTTTTATGAAACCCAGACAGGGCGTCTCGGAGAAGAGACTTTTTCGTGGAGTAGCGATTTTACAATGAACTGGTTTCCTAAGTGGATGGTTTTCCGTATGAGATACATGTAGCTTTGAGTGGAAAACAAGGGATAAGGAAATAATTAGGATCAAATAAACAATAAGTTTGCAGAATAAAGATACACCCACCAATTTAAATATGTGAAACATGGTAACCTAAAAAAAGACAATATAACTTCATTTTTACTATTTAGAAAGAAATCCTCAGATCAGAAAGCCAAGCAGAAATAAAAGCATTAGTAAAAAAGACGTATCCAGACACTCTAAAACTTTGGAAATACAATTAATATTTACTAGGTCAGAAAGGGGTTATGCGTGAGGAATAATCATCGGACAGTAACTTTGAGCCACCTTCAGTGAGGAACTCTTTCAATGTTTTTGCCGATACCCAGACCCCCTGTTTCACCGTTTCAAACAGCACGTCATTCTTTTTCCAAAAAAAAGTTCACGTTAGAGATTATTATTACTACCTGATTCTTCATTCAGAGTAACCTCAGCCAGTGTCTTCTTATCGATCTGAACTAAATTTTTTGAATCGTTAGATGCTTTAAGGTGTCCAAACTTTGTAAACAAATAAGTCCAAGGATATATCGCGTGCAACTTATTAAATCGTTATCATTTTGTCTTGGTTTTATATCTGCATAACTATTCATTGTTTTATTACAATTGGGTCCTTGTACCTTAACAATTCATAAAATAAATTTAAAAAAATCCTTTTTTCGGACACCCCGCGAATCGGGATTGCATGCCACAGCTAAAGGGAGAAAAAAACCCGTCTGATATATCTAACATTCCCGTAATTATCGTATTTCCTTTTGTTTACGCAAGTGCAACACAATTAAATTATTAAAAACCGTTTGCCTACATCACAACAAGCGTATCACTCGTTGATATGAGAATGCATAAATCAATTTTAAAGTAGGACTCTTTCTTATAAAAAAAATCTTTTCAAATGAAATTGTACGGATGATTTTAAGGTGTTACACTATATGTGGTCAAAATCTGCCAAATGTGTCCATTTCTTGCAGTCCATCAGAAATTTATAATATTATAGGCAACGAGGATCAACCACCCCGGGTTTGTCAGTCATTGGGCTTCAGGGGCCATCAACAGCTAGGTCATTTCAGCCCCTAACGCCTCAAACCCTCTCGCTTTATGACTCACCCTTAAATACATTTTTTCTTATTTACACTCCATTCACTCAGCCGGTTTTTTTTAAGCTTGTGGGGGACTCGATATACCTTCATCACAATTTGCATTTATTTGATAACCTAATTTAAAGTCGATTGGGCAATATTCGCTCATCAGCGCTGTCACACTACACATTCTCGCTATTAAATACATTTACTCTCAACACAGCTAGAGTCACAAACAAGAACAACAACCACTCTCTGCCATGCTCAAGCTTGAATCTCATATGACATTCCTACACGCTCTCTTTATGGATCCAATATATATTACGCAGGACGAGTGACCAGGACCCCAGGGGTTAAAAGCCTGGGTAGGCCCGTACCCCATCCCTAAAAGGTCTGGGACCTGGTCGGCTCACGAGTTATGCATAAACCTTTTGGACTTATTTACCCAAGATCTTTGTGGATCCAAGGAACTATGTCGGACATGTCCAGCAACTTTTCTCTACTTAGAAGATGGGGTTTGCGAGTTGGTGAATCATGTTATTTCTCCACGATACGTACGAGGGATTTGGCTCAAGGCCGTGTGTCAACCTCGCATGTCCTATTCTTATTCGCGTGAGGATGTCTCTTCTACTTGTCGGATAGTCCGAGGGCCACCTATCGCTGATGCTCACGAACGCTGCCATGTTTTTTTTTTGCATTTTGTCTGAGGATCGCGGTGATTAAGTCCGCTGCTTAATCATCTGTAACCATTAGATTAGATGTACTACATACACATAATAGATATAATGGTAAACAATTTTCTATATAAAAATTACTGAGTCTCGTCCAATATTGTTTTTAAAGCTGATACATTTGATGAGGACGACAGTGTATTCTTACATGTTTATGTTGATCAATTTTATAGCTGTTATTTTCCCACCGTTTATATTACATTATTTAACAATCAGTCTCGTTTTAGAAAATTAACGAGGCGCGTTTTCACAAAAATAAAGGCCAGGTGTGCCGTATGGAATTCCACGATTTCGTAAAACGGCCGTTGCCTATTGAAAAGGTTTTTTCGTACAAAAACAATATTGTTTGTTCGGAATATTGCGGAAAACAATATTACGACTCAAGGGCGTTTCGAACGTGTCATTTAAAGACAAATACACTCAGTTAATGGTCTTCATATTAATAATACATCCATTAAACTTCGAGTCGAGATAAAGTAATGTTTGTATATTTGAAATGCAACCGGTTTCATTCGATAACTTTCATCGTTTTAGTTTAAATTTCTTTCGATATATCTATTTGTATTTGACTGTTTTTTCGTACAGAAGAGATCATCTGAAAGATACGCCGAAACGTGAAAAAACATCAGCCTTTTTGCTAATGCCCCAGTCATATCGAGATTCGGGATCAAATCAGAGAATTTACGTTTAACTATAAAAAGGGGCAGCATAAAGAGGAATAAAACGAGTAGGAGCAACGCAGAAAAGAAAGGCAATAAAATCCGCAGGGGCGCCGGTTGAGTTATTCCCGACTAAAAAAAAGCCCCCATAGTCACATGCGCATACAACTTTGTATTAACTACATTAAAAAAACCATAATATATCTGATCTGTTTCTGACTCTATCGTCAATCTTCATTCCCACCAACAGATAATGCAAGGAAAAGCGAAAAAAAAAACTTCGCAACAGAAGCCTGGTATTTTATTGAATTCTTGCGATAACATTAATCTGGCTCAATTAGCAGTGCACATAAACAGTTCTTTTTCGCGAGAATTCTTTAATGAATAGGTGAATTAACAATAAAAGCATGAAGTTTGTTTAAGGATAGATTAACATTGGATGGATTCTAATTAATTATTCTTTTTTATTTAAGGTTTTTGTTTGTAAAACCTTATATAAAAATAAAAATTAATTGGAATACTTAATATGGTCAATTATGACCACTAAGAAAATACGGTTTAATTGGATGGTTTATGGAAAAAAAACTGCACTTCATATTCAACCATTTCAATATTTCCCAAAAGAATACATTTACAAAATGAATCATAATATTAAATTAATTATTCTTTCTATGTAAGGTCTTGGTTTAGATAAATGTTGGTTGAAAATTCAATCCTGATTACACATTTGAAAACGGCAAATATAGGGAAAATTCGAACGGTGGTAGGTTGAGACTGAGAGTTGGTCCCCGAGAGGATCGAAGTCACGATAGCTCAGTAGTACAGTAACAGCGTACTTAGCCGAAGTTCGTGGGTTCGAATCCCGCACGTGACATTAACTTTTTATCTCAACCAAGACCTTACATAGAAATAATAATTAATTGATTTTATAAAAAATTATTAAAATAAAAAGTAGGGTGCGACTCGGGAAAGAACAATCAGCAGAGATACCAACCACCAGTTGAAAATATCGATTTCCTTTCTTGGCACATGCCGGTTGTAGGCGTCCTAACAGTAACTAGTTCCCAATTTGATCAAAGGCATACAAAAAGTATTGATCCGAAGGTCGTGGGTTCGAATCCCGCACGTGACACTGACTTTTTTTATCTCAATCCAATACCTTACATAGAAAGAAGAATTAATTGAAAGAAGTAACTTGGTCAATTGACCACTAAAACGTAAATGCATAACATTAAATTTCAAGATGACGTAATTTAAAAATCAAATTCCTGAAAGAAAACCACAAAATGTCGAGTGGAACTTTTTAAGAGCGTGAAAACCTTTAACCTATGTCCTTATTTCCCTTATTTGTTAGTCTAAACAAAGAGAGATTAGGGGAAAAACAGGTAAAATGTGAGGTATTTATCTGCTAATAAATTTTTTGGATTGAAGCGGGATCAGTTCACTTGGATGCGCTTGATGCTGGATGGTTTGGGAACCCACAGTCCCACCTCCGTGCCCAGGTCCTAAAAGTCTTCTTGGTGGTCGTATTCTTCGTCAAGTTGTCTCTAATTGAAGATTGGCAGTTGAATTTGACTAGCATTACAGTTGACGCAAGGCTGCTTTTTGAGAATAAATCTACTGTGCCCTGTACTCTCCTCCATTTTTGTCAGTCTTTGTTAAGCTGAAGCTGTTTTTATGTGAAGATTGCTTGAAAAAAGACAAAATTATCTAGTGGTTGTGAAAGTGATACGTAAAGGAACGTCAGTATCGTAAAACAGGGAACACGGTGGTACCAAGCATGCGTCCTTGAGTAAAACCTTAAGGAAAACCTTGAGGAATTGAAATAATTTTTTTAAAACATTTTCCGATTGGTTGATTTTTTTAAATTGATTCGTTGGTTGTTCACAAGTCATTGTTCATGGTGCATGCTATAATTTTAAAGATGTGAGACATGAAAATTTGAATTATTTGACAGTCGGTTATTATTTTCGTCGTTAGGCTATTAAAATAGAATTTGTTTCAATACTGTAATTTCAGGTTGGAAACATGGTTATTAGTGTAGTCAACAAGAGTCGGAACAGTAGCAGATAATTATTCTCTTGAAATGAAACTGTAATTCGATAAGAGGTATTAAAAATGAGCCATAACAGTTAACAAAATGTTTAATTGAGGAATAAATAGAGATTAAAGGGAAGAGATAGAGGATAGCTAAGTAACCCTCTTAACCGTGAAGGTAAACATAAATATTTATGATTCAATAATGGCCGGGGCGGACGAAATGGGCAATCTGTCTGTGGCCGGGTGTGATATAGTAGCGTCGGAATCAATTAAAAGGAGGGTGAGCCCTTTTATTATACGTTCGGCCGGGTGTGTGTGCGTGTGGGTGTGGGTGTGTGTACGTTTCCCGGGTTATGGATGAGATTCCGGCCGATCCATCATATCTCCGGGAGGGAAAACTGGTGTCAAACCTTTTGTGGAGCGACGTCAAATATCTGTCAGGGGGCGACCCTCTTATGTGTTTGGGGGAGTGGAGCGCGGGGGCGGAGGGAGAGATAAGGGCTGGCCCCGAAGGGAGTATCATGTGCGCATGTAGCCCGCCCGAGAGCATGTGCGTAACATCGGAGAATAACACAAAACCTATAACCCTTAAGACGTTAGATAAATAAATCTCTTCCGTCGGAAATACTTTTTTTTTCTAATCGTTAGGAGCCACTCATTCCAGAAAAAACATCGACCATTTTCATTGTTCAACACAGTACTACGTAAACGTTTTCATTGTAAAAGTTGTGAAAACAAACAAAATCTAAGCCTTTCTGTAAGTTTGTCGCCGAAAAAGGGAAGGGAACCTGTCTATAGGTCGGCTTAAAGTTAGAAAATCCTTTCTGTTGATGTTTTAAACTTATTTGATCTTCCGGATTACATCAAAATCGCAAAACATAAGTAATCAATTGAGAAAAATCCTATTAGCGATAGTAAAATTAAGCAAGTAAAGTAATCTGTCACACTTAACAAGATATAAGCCAAACCACTTTATAATACTTTATTCATATTGTTCTCAAATATTTTACGTGCTTTACCTGGATTCTAACCTAAAACAACCAAAAATCAACAAAGTAAAGCAACAAGTACTCAGAATATTTCCGTTAATATAAAGAAAAGATAATCTTTATGTAAGGTATTGGTTAAAATGAAAAAGTTAGTGTCACGTCCGGGTTTCGAACCCACGACCTTCGGCTCAATACTCCGCTGCTTTAACCACTTGAGTTATCGGGACTTTGATTCAAATTCGAAGAGTAGGTTGAGATGGGGAGTACCAACTCCGAGTGGATTGAGCCGAAGGTCGTGGGTTCGAATCCCGCTCGTGGCTCTAATTTTTTATTTGAACCAATACCTTACATGAAGATTAATTAATTGAAAGGCGTAATTTGGCCAGTAGGACCACGAAATATCATGAATAAAGAAAAATGTGCAAATATTGATTTATTGATTTAGTCAAAGGTTTTGTTTACTTGTCCCAACTAAATGTAGGTCTTTTAAAATTTTTAAAATTAAAATTTTCGCTTAATTTTATCGAATTCTCCTTTCTAATTAAAAAAATCCCGTATGTTGTAGTTTGAAATAACCATTGAACCAAAAAAAGTTCGAAACTTCTTGGGAGAGTTTGTCGGTGCGGGTTTTTGCAACTGGGACAAGAAAATACGCGCAAGGTTCTACTCTTAGGAGGCCAGTATGTACAAACAGGGGAGCAAAATTGATCTATCCAGGGCGAGGTGCAGAATCCCGTGGGAGATTTCGGTGTCCGAGTGGTTAGGACGTATTTGCGTCTGGGTTCGAATCTCGATATATCATTTGAAATTTCATTTGATTCTAATTTGAAAAGAAGCCATTTTAAAGGTATTATCACACATAAGCTAGCGGTAAACACAATTCACTATTGTATGGCCGGAAATTTTTGACCACCCTTAAAACGTTTAATAGCCAAGCTGGATTCACATAAAATCATCGCACTACACCGATTAGACATCCGTCCTTTTCATTCCACACCATTTCCTTCTTTCTAGAGAACAATGATTATAACTTGGGTGTTTCTTGATGTAATCCAATTTTCGATACGCATCCAGACATCGTTTAGGCGTTTTTAGCGAGATGCGGCAAGGACCAATACAATCGGGCATTTCACAGGGATGCGTTCTCAGTCCCATCATTTATTCAATTCGTTCATTTAGGGTGGTGTATTCGACTTTCCTCCAAGTTTCCCTACACTCACTAGTCTAATTGACGTTCTATGATGTGCTTGATAAACCCCCATCGACGGTCTTGCAACAAACATTCACGCTAATAAATACACTTTCATGGTACTATCAGCACAGAATAATCCATACTCTTTGATCATCCTTTACATAAACACTAACTAGTCTAAATGAGTGTACTGTTCCCTCTCGACGTTCTTACTACAAACATTCACGCTTATAAATACATTCTCTCGAATCAGTTAACACAAAATAAATCCATATTCTTTAATCAACCTTTACATGTATTTATATTATAATAGTTAATCTATTGGAGTATTGAATACTTCACCATCTTCATTCTCGCAAATACAAGTTCACGCTAATAAATATCTTCATTCTCAAAAAACCCAAAACGAAATATTTATACTATATACGATAAAACATCGTACATCCCCAAAACCGTGGAACTACTGCACATTGCAATCTATCGCGCTTTCTATACAGAGCCAAGGATGCCGCTCTAAATGGGACTTTTCGCTACATTGATTACACATGCTAACTTTGCCCCAAAAGTGAGCGGATCAACATGGCTGATTCCTAATCATCTACCAAATGGCTCAGATTAGTTTTGCTTGTTTGCTTTATTGCAACGCCTTGGTTTTTCTCATTGGAAATTATGAATATTAATTATACAATAAAAAAGCGTATTTTTAAACCACTAATGACCCATTTGGGCGAGACATTGTTGATGGCGCTGTCCAAAAAGCGTATCGTTATCCTGTCTGGTAGGAAGACTGTTAAAATGCAATTAGCAGTTTCTTATGTTAATTACCCACATGGCCAGATAATAAACAACCTACTTTAATTTGGTCTGATGGCCAATTTGACCAAGGGACATTTTTCCAATATTAAATCGCTTATCTATGTTGTTTATAGTGTTTTACTCAATTTCAAACCTTCCCTTATCAGGGAACTTCGTCATATAACCTGTACACTCAGAAATAGATTGTCATAAGTTTATTATTCTACGATGTTTTTTTTTCCGAAGACAATAATTTCATTTTGGTTCAAGTTTGGGAAGTCCTGCTGAACATAGAATTTCTCCTAACCAAGAACGAAATTTATGGTTATTTTTCTGCTAACCGGATATCGTCGACCCCATAGACGTTTTAAAATATTAGGAGTAACAGAAAACAACCCGTGTAATTCTGGCAAAAGAACATAAAATTTCACAAGCAAAGAATAGCTGAAATCTGAATAGTCAAAGTCTATGTAGGCTGATGAAAAGCGTAATTCCTGCATTGTGAGCTATTTCCGTTTTGATGAACCTAACATAAGGGTAAAAAAGAGCTACGTTGGGACCTACACATCATGATCAATATGCCAATATCTCACATGCGTATGGTTTTTTTTTACCAGATCCCAAAACTTTTTTAAGGGCTCCTCTACATTTAGGGCGGATCATGCATAGATGGACCAACAGAGTACATGTTCCGTCGTGTCTTTTTCTTCCTGGTATATTTAAAAAGACTTGTTTCTATTGATCTATGTAGTTAATCGAAGTTGCCTTGTTCTATTGTCTGCGTTTATGCCAATGGGATTTAGTTGTTGCTATGCTCTGCCTTAGTTTTTGCCATGTTCCTACCATGATCTCAGCCGACTTTTGACAAATAGTTCATGATGTTTAAACAAGTTAAAAAGAGAAGTCAATTTGCATACAATGCTCAGGGAGGGGAGGCTTACAAAAAGAGATCTAATCAAAGCCCGGCTATGGCGTTAAAAACAAAATATATCCTTAAATACAAGGGGAGTCATTAAGATTGTATGGGAGCGGGGAAAAGAAGTTAGATCGAGCCGTCGGGGGAGAAATCTGTTGCTTTACTGCTCTAATCAGAGCTCTTAATGTTTAAATAGCCCTAAAGGGCTTAAGAGGGGTAAGTTTGAGATATAGATTTCTCATCCAATTTAGCTGTAGAAGCTGTGAAGGGCGGCCACCCCTTCTCTCAAGGGCCATCCAGCGAAACAATTACTTTATTATGGGGTGGGGCGCCCTTTCAACAACCCTCTAACAGAGAACCCTTACCTTTTCTTCTGCCTGTTTTTCGAGTGGGAAGCTCATGTCTAGTGTTTCTAGGAGAGGTGCTGACATAATTTGTTTCTCTAATTCTTTAATTATTATTAATTTAATATTATTTATTACTTATACAATATATAAGAATGTTTATAGCATGTTCAATATTTCGGTTGAAAGAAACAACGGTTA
>CM077111.1:14826546-14857198 GCA_039619505.1 Cimex hemipterus | reverse complement strand
AATTTATTTCATGGTTATGCTCATAAAATTTAACTTACAATTCATTTCATGGTTTTGCTCATAAAATTTATACTAACAGTTTATTGCACGGTTTTGCTCATAAAATTTAAACTAACAGTTTATTACGCGGTTTTGCTCATAAAATTTAACTAACAATTTATTTCATGGTTATGCTCATAAAATTTAACTAACAATTTATTTCATGGTTTCGCTCATAAAATTTAATTAACAATTTATTTCCCGGCTTTGCTCATAAAATTTAACTAACAATTTTTTTCATTGTTTTGCACATATAATTTAACGTACAATTTATTTCATAGTTTTGTCATATTATCTAAGAACACGTTTATAATACTTCCAAATTATTCTCAAATAAAATATCATGCTATGTCAGGCTTCGAACCCAGAAACACTAACTTGGCATGTACAAGTCCGGGAAAGGAACGTGCGATAACGGTTTTTTTTTTTTTTTTTACTTTAATAACATGATTTTTTCTAAGACAATAAGTTCGGCACGGGCACCTGCTCTTGGGCCAAAGCCCGCGTAGGTGCCCCTTATGCAGAAAAAGGTTGCTCGATGTGTCCCAACTCCTACGTAATGGAAATTTGTCATGCCTTGGCTCCCTACAGGAAGCGTCAAAGCATGCCATCCAAAGATGTTACTCGAGCTCTGCCACGAATTTCAGAGTCTCCTGTTCGGCTTTTTAGGGGAAATTGGATTCGTTTATTGTATATAATATAACTTATGTGTTGTCTATATATTTGGCCTGAATGCATGTGTTAATTAGCGTGGAAACGAGGCGAACGCGTATGAGCGTTCGGGGTGGATGGCGGAATATTTATAAAACTCCATCGACCCCAATCTAGATTAGTTTGGGTATAAGTCGGTGGAGGAATATCAAGTACTCCACCTACCAAACGGAATGAGTGTACTGTATGGATGTATTTATTTGCATGAATGTAGCATTTGAAAGTGAAAATAGAACACCCTTTTTGGAAGTGAAATGACCTAGATGTCATATGCCCAGTCAAAAAATAAAAAATCATTTCGGAAAATTTAACTATATCGTATTTTGCTATGCAATATGCAAGTGTGAAAGGAGCAAATTTAACTTGTTTGGATTGCTTTTATTTTTGGATTTTGAACAGTTGCTTTCTCTTTCGTAATTTTTTTCTTCGGTTTCGAAACGGCCCGTCCACTCCAGAGCCGAATCGAGATACAAGAAAAGAAGGAAATCGAGGTAAAAAAAACTGCTTGATCTGGGCAAGTCCGGTTGACAAGGTGTAAGTGCCGAGACACTCGACTAGTTGCGTTCCAGTCAAACGCCGGGCTATTTGTCACAAAGACTTGGCAAACTATTGTTTGCCCTTGTGAGAAAAATCAAATCCTTGCAATTCCTTCGTAATTGCCGACTGATTGTCGTAAATTTAAGAAGATTATTGGTGTTTTACCTTAAGCCTTCTTCAGGATTCCATGGATTTTTGTTGTCTCTATTATTGGTTTATCAGTCAGACATCTACTTGTCGACATCGTCGAAAAACATTTATAGTAACTTAATCAGTCTATTACGTAAATGAAGGCATTAAAATTTAATAGCTTTAACTTATTGAAACGCAATTTAAAAGGGCCGTAATTTGAGAAGGAGTAAATAATGCCTGTTGCTTGACATCCGAGGCAATTTGATAAGGATGCTCGGTGTATTAATTCCGAAGGGATAAATGGAGCAAATAATCAGATGTGGTGGGGTGGTTTTCGAGGGGGCGGGAAAGCCCGAGGGGCTCTATCCGCCACCCCTCGACGAAATGAATATATACTGCATTTTTCAATTCTCCCCCATTTCCCCGGGGGCAGGGGGTGCTACTAGGGTGACTACCCCCTGGCAATGTTTTTATACAGACGCTCCAACGCGTTACTGTATAAGGCGCCTTATATGACCGATACTTTATTTTATATCCTTGCCGGAGGGGTTTCACGTAGTATGGAATCGGTGGAAAACGACGGCGGTATTGAATGGAATCTGGTCGACGTATTTCACAACTTGGTATTTCTCACGGATGAACTGCAGCTCCTCTTTAAATCCACGTCACCAAACTCCTCCGAACCGTCTCGTAAGGAATCGCAGCGTAAAACTGAACTGCGACATACTAAATTTATTTCATACGACACGATAAAACAACCCTTTCGCTGGAAAGTGGAAGGAAAAGTTAATGCCAGAAAAGTTGGGCCTACAGAGGGTTGCACCTATATTTTGATCTTATCCGATTGTTCTGGTCCAAAGAGTCATCGTTCCCCTTCGTCAGCCCTTAAACTCGTTCAATTTCTCGCCATCTTCAGTGATACACTGACTAAAGAAAGCGACAAGCTGAACGACCTAAACATCATGACAGAAAAGATCAAACTGCAGAAAATAAGAATGTACTAAATTAGTTCATTTCATAGTATGCTTAAAACTGAATCGATCGGTCTGAAAAAAAATAAACGTACCTGCTACAACGGTTTATTGATATTAGAAAGTAAAAAAATAAACAGAAAATAACTCGGGGGTTTGCGGAGTGACGAGCTTGCAGTTTGTCCGTTTCCGACCCTTTCGGTCTTAGCCTCGTTGTTTTCTTCATTGAGCGTTTCGGCTTCTCACCATCTTCAGTTACAAATCGACTCAATACAGGATCACAAGAAGTCCAAATGCTTGATAAAGGCCAAAACTATGACGGTGCGCAGACCAAAATGATCGGAAACGTTCCAACTGTAGTAACTAAGAATGTACTAAATTTAGTTCATTTCATATTAGGCGTTAAAACTGAATCAATCGGTCTGAAAATAATAAATATAAATGCTACAACAGTTTATTGATATTCAAAAGTAAAAAAACCCGGGGGGTTGCGGAGTGAAGAGCTTGCAATTTGTACGTTTCTGACCCTTTCGGTCTTAGCCTCGTTGTTTTCTTCCTTGAGCGTTTCGGCTTCTCACCACCTTCAGTTACAAATCGACTCAATACAGGATCACAAGAAGTCCAAATGCTTGATAAAGGCCAAAACAATGACGGTGCGCAGACCAAAATGATCGGAAAGTTTCCAACTGTAGTAATTAAGAATGTACTAAATTTAGTTCATTTCATATTATGCGTTAAAATTGAACCGATCGGTCTGAAAACGAGAAGGATGGCCGATAAATGAGTTTATTGATCGGAATAATTTAGAACAGTAAACTTAAATAACATGGGATCTGCAGAGTGATAAGCCTTTCTTCTGTCGTTTGGTCTTCCTACACTTCGCATCTTCAGTGAAAACTAATCCAAGACTGTAAAAAACAATTCTACGATTATTCGCCAACCAAAATGTTTGAGAACGACCCGAATATTATATAAAAACGAATAAACCCAATTTTATTCGATATGGTAAAACTGAACCCGACAACAAGAAAGGTTGAACCTGGGGAGTTTATTGATACTAACAACAAATAAAACATAAAATAATATGGCATCTTTGGGATGATGAATCTTAGTTCGTTGATTTTCGATCGTTTTGGTCGGCTCACCCTCGCTGGTTTGATCTGCCAACCGCGTTTCAGCTTCTGGCCATGATCAGTGATGTCTAATTAATTAATTTGTCCGTAAATTTAGACCCGTTTAAGGGCTACAATCGTATTCAAACGTAGCAAAGTGGATGTCATAAGAAATCCATAAAATATAAATGTTATTATTATTTATTAATTATTATTCATACCACGATAACTATCATTGGATTTACATAAATATGACGATTTACAAGTATGATTAATGGGTTTTTTTCCGTTATTTTCTTTAATTATTTACACCACAGTTTACTGCTAAGGTTATAAAAGAGAATTAGACGCTATGTTTTAGATAACAGGCAACGTTATTAACGAATGAATAATTTAAAAGACTTTTAATTTGTTAACAGTCGTAATTGGGGCCTGCCAACATTACTTTCGGTGTTTCTTATGGAATCACTTCTTCAATTATATTTCCCGCGATGAACACATCCCAGATCGCTATCGGTTAATCTTTCTTTTATCCGGCCATTGTACAAATATTTTCATTAAGTGGGCGAAACGAGTGTTCCAGTTGTCGGCTAATGTACGCCCTCGCCATTGTCCGCGCCTTGCATTATTCATGAAATGAAAAGCAATTAAACTCGTCGTACGTTCTCGTCCTGTCCTTCGTAAGCCCTGGAAAATCTCGCGGCCGGTGTTTGATTAATACCAACTTTGCGACACGGTCGGAATCGGACAACGGGGGGGGGGTATTAAAGTTGGCCCGGGCTTCCGGAGTGTTTGCCTTTCCCTGGACGCGCTTCATTCGACAACTCTTCTAACATGTTTAATACTAAGAATTATTCTTCCAGGTAGAAAATAATTTATTATTTATTCATCGTATTAACAGCCGGCATAGTGTTCTATTTAAAGGCTATGTAGATCCCCGGGTCGTGGGTTCGATTCCACTGTCAACTCTGAAATTTTCGAGCCCTTTTTCTCCTTCAAAAAATTTTTCTAGCAACGTATTCTGGCTCAGCTCAAGAGAGATTTATCTTTGAGGTGGGAAATAATGACCTGTAGTTTATTCGTTTCCGATCTTTTTCGTAAGCTAATCTTTTCTGCATTTCACCGATGCAAAATTAAAGATGGCGAGAATCATGGGAAAGGCATTGAGTACATGCAGATCAAAATATTCGAAAAAGGTCAAACTATAGTAAATAAGAATTAACTAAATTTAGTTCATTTCGTATTACACGATAAAACTGAATTGGTTGGTCGGAAATAAGAATGGTGGGTAGTGAAAGAGTTTGTTTTGTTGGGAAATTTTACTTAACAATTAAAAAAAATTAAAAACATAAACTTGAAATAGGCCTGCGGAGTGATGAACCTACAGGTTGGTCGTTTTGGTCTTCATACCGTTGTTGTTTTGATCCTTCAGATCCTTCCTTCAGCTCCTCCGTTTTGCTTAGGCCATACTCAGTGAGACGTTGACCCAATCCTCAAAATGGCGAAAAGTCTGGGAAAGAACAAAACATAAAGTATACGCAAGACAAAATATTCGAAATCGTTCAAACTACGATAAATAAGAAAGTTCTAAATTTAGTTCATTTCGTACTACAAGAAGGTTGGTTGGTAGAAGGGTTTATTGATATTAACCATAAAAAAATAGTACATGGTCTATTTTGTGATTAACCTGCAATTTGGCCATTTGCCAGTATAGGCTTCCTGCCTCGTTGCTTTGATCATTCAGACGCGTTTTTGCATCCGTCGTACTCAGTAACACATCTGCCTGGTATTTGAGGAAAACCTGTACCGTTTGGTAGAAAAAGATAAGGGTAGTTAGAAAAAGGGTTTATTGCTATTAACTACAAAAAAGATAAACATCTGCACGTTTCTGCTTCCGGCCATCCTCTGCCACACATCGGCCCAATATTAAAAACGGCGAAAAGTGTGGGAAAGATCAAAAGATCAACTATAAGCAGGACAAAACTTTCGAAAACGGTCAAACCATAGTAAATAAGAATTTAGTCAATTTAGTTCATGTCATACAACACGGTAAATTTGAATTGTTTAGTCGGAAAACAACAAGGCTGATTGCTAGAAGGGTTTGTTGATATTAACCATAAAAAAAGACAAACTTAAAATAGCACATGGCCTAGGGAGTGATGAACCTGCAATTTGGTCGTTTTTCAGTCATTCCTAATACGATGTTTTAGTCCGTCAGACATATTTTTGTTTCCGGCCATCATCTGTGATACATCGAGCCGATACTACAAATGATGATGAAAACATGATGTATACGCAGGACAAAATATTCGAAAACGGTCAAACTATATTGTACAATAATATTGTACTAAATTTAGTTCATTTTATATTGCACAGTAAATTTGAACAGATCATAAAACAAGAAAGGAAGTTGCTAGAAAGTTATTGTTATTAGCGATTGAAAATATAAGTATAAAATAACACGAGGTCCTCATAGTTTCATAGTGACGAATCTGCTGTTTGCTGGTTTACCACTGGTTTGGTCTTACTACTCTCGTTGTTTTTGTCCGCTAGATCCGTTTTTGCTTCTCGACATCCTCATTGTCACGTCGACTCATTAGATGGCCTGAATCAGAATTACGTTAGAATGGCGAAAATGGTGATGATATGCCGACCAAAATATCAATTATAAATGTAATTCGGACTAAACTTAATTTTGGTGGTGGAGTCCAGCACAGTACCGGCAGACTTAAATGTTCTGAGTCGGACCAAACTACAGCTCATCATATCCCGCTTCAAGAGATCACCTTTCCAGATTTTTGTAAAGCTAAAAAACTTCACAGGTTTTAACTTTGTGTTTTCTATTTATTCTAATATTTAAAAGCCAGAAAGAAACTTGATCGTCTGCCCTCGCTAGTTTTGTCTCGGGACCGAACATACGGAGTGGACCCCACAGTTCCACTGTCATGCCATCCAATATCAAGTCGTTCCAATCGAAAGTCAAAGCCCATTATGTCACTAACTTCACTATACACAAAGACCTCAACGCAATGATCCAGCCCAGATTCCAAACCTTCCACACTAACCTTTCGAACCTTCCTAACCATACTTCTCTAGCCATTCATTCCCATCCTGACGACCGTCCACGTCGCCTCAACCGACGTTGACCTCGGGACTTCCTTAAACCTGATACATTGAGTGCTGGCCTCTCAGAGCATGTGTTCTACCGGTGCAATGCTGGTGTTAGAGTTATGCTGTGGTATACATAGTTGTATAGTACACGATCATGTATAGGTAAAAAATTATAAAAAAAGTTTTGTCCCTTGTGAAAGGAGCATAGGCGGGCCGTAATGATTGGATACAGTCTCAAATTTGGTTATGCTATTTCACTACCGTCAATTAGCATTTTGATCAAATGATTCGCGAACGTTTCGTGAAAAAAAGGGGACAGTGTATGGCCCGTAAATAAGGGACGAAGGGGTTTTTCGGTTGATTGGTTGAGACGTGAGTTGTGCCAACCGCAAATTACCCCCAGTGTGGGGGGGGGGGCGAAGACCAGATTTATTACCGGCCCGCCCCCGCATTATTTACACATAAATTACTGCGATGCGCGCCGAGAGTATAGAAGTGCGGCGTGGAAGGGAAGCGAGCGTTCAAAATCGCATTTCTCCTTTCCCCCAAACCCCGAAAACCACTTGAAACGCAATAATGGGGGAAACGGTGCGAAACCCAATCGTTCGTGGGGAAATGTAACTCCCTTCTGTTAGTAAATCCACTCGTTTTTTTTATCCCCCCAGCCGTTGATAATAACCAAGTTTTTATTTTATTTAAAAAACACTATGCTTCACACTTTGGCTTTATGCAGCATATTGATGATTCATTAATGTAAATGTTTCTATTATAAATTCTTCTTCTTGAGCCTGTGGGGTAATGAACCTTAGGCTATGCCATACTGGTTTTTCGGTCTGCAGACAGACTCTTCCTCATGTCTTCTCGTCTTCATTAGTGAAACGCAGGCCGATACTAAAGGTCTCGGATAGACGAAAACTGAACCAAAAGATCAAGAAGAGTTTCTTCATATTTACACTATTAAAAAAGAAAAAATAAAATAAAAGTAGTGAGCAGATGAATGTGCAGTTTTATCATTTGAGATGGTTTATGGTCCGCACTTCCCCGCTGTTCCAAATCAGCATGGACGCAGACCGAATGATCGGGAAAAGGATCAGTTTGGACTAAATAAGAATGCACTAAATTTAGTCATTTCATTATAAGCGCAAAACATTTAACCAATCGGTCAGAAAACAAACGACTGCTCCAAAGAATGGCTTGATTTTTAAGTAAAACGAAATTAACATAAAATGTAGTCAGCGCCCGATGAACCTGTAATTTTATTATTTGAGTTAGCTTGGGTAGCATGTCCCCGCCGATTTGGTCCATCTGACGCGTTTTGGCTTCTCGCTATCTTCAGTGCCTAAAGCTGCGGCAAGGCGAAATATGTGGAAAAGACCAAAACAGCATGTGAAGACCAAAATTATCTGGAACTCTCGGACGGTCGGAAATGAACTTCTGGTAGAAAAGTGGTTTGATATTTACAGTAAAAATAAACAAATAAATAAAATATACATAAAATAAATATAGTCAACGCCCGATAAACCTGAAGTTTTTTTCATTTCTGGTAGTTTTGGTATTCATGTCCGCGCCGATTTAGCCAGTTAGACGCGTTTTGGCTTCAGTGAAATACAAACTATAGAAGGCGAAATATGTCGGAAAGACGAAAACCGCATGAATGACAAAAGATTAACAAACGACTACAGTGAAAAAACTAAACTGAAAATAACAAAATGAGACCGGGGCGTCGGTGGCCGCAACGGTTTGGGCGTTGAACGGCGCTAATCACTGTAAGGTAAAGGTCCCGGGTTCGAATCCACCGGCCCTGCACCTGCATACAAATGTTTTTTTTTTCTAAAACACCGGCACCCTGAGGGTTTATACGATCTCTACTGATGAGAACCCGCGTAAAAAAATTCCATCCCTAACCAAGAATTCACAATATTTACAATGCCTCATAAATAAATAATTTTGTCGTTTTTGATATTTTTATCTCCACTCTTTCGTACTTTATTTTCTCGATTTTCATGTAACAATTTAACATTTGATTGATTTTTTTGTTATGAACATCGGTTTAAGTTCATATTGTCAAGGATTTCATTCATTCTACAATCAATTTTTATTATAGCTGAATTATATAACTTCGAAACTTCTTTTCCAAGCACAACACACCAAGACGAATTTCACTTTAAATTTACATTGTGTTCGACTTTGACCTAAGAAATATTGAGAAAAATATTTTAGGATTTTTTTTAAAGAAAATATTTTGTTCGAAATAGCTCATAATTTTAATGTAAATGTTAGTGTTTATGATTTTTTTTTTTTTTTTTGTAAGTAAGAATTTTTCGTGTGAGTTATTTTTCCCTATTTAACCCTCATTTAAGCTAATTGCTCACAACCTATCATTAGCCGGCCACTTGGGCGTGTACAGCAATAGTTAGGGTCTTATTATAAGTGAAAATATATATTACAACTTAAGATGTTTTTGAGATGGAGGCATTTTGAGAAAAAAATAAAAGGATCAGTAGAGAGATTGACCGATCAATAGATGTAGTAGTTGTGAACACCTGGCGTGATTCATTAAAGGTGATTAATTAAAGGGATAATTTATAATTATAAATAAACTTATGCTAAATCAAGATATGCAACTGCAATTTTTTTTCTAAATACACCTCTTGCTATAGTACATAACGTGCATTGGCTTGTGAGAATTCTTGTTGAAGTCTGCCCGTTATGGACTTTTGGATTTATATAAGCTTGAACATATCTGCATACATGTGCAATGTTGAGCCTATCATCTCTCGCTGGAAATTCCAGCTTTTGAAATTTTCAATAAATTGCTGGTAGCTTTGGAAAATCATCTACCCCGAGTAGACGTCGGTCTTGTACGTCCAAGAAGGATGTTGGGTGCGGTCAACAGCTAGGTCAATCAAGCACCAAACGCAATTCCAAATCCATGCTAAGTGTTCGTTCTTACATACTTAAATCCCCTCCTAAGTTATAGACACGACCTACGACGATAGCCAGCACGTCAGATAAGTCGGGCGGGTCAGATTGGCCAGATTATCAGCCAGCCGGATATCTAAGAACCAATTAGTATTGCGGCCAAAGGCGAAAATGCGCCCTTCTATCATTGTAATCAAACATTTCATCCCTTGGAATAATTAGACCAATTAGTCCAATTAGACAAATTTGTTTATAAACCCGTGTATCAATTAGCTCACTCTTACTGTAGCGTTCTGTCCGTTCTATTGTCTGTCTCACTATTGTCGTCTTTTATGATAAAACTTCTTTTTAACTATCCAGGAGGGCTATTATTTAACTGGCGCCCGAACAGGGAGCGCAAATAAGGAAAAATTCAAAACGTCGGTACTATTGACCCGCAGTTGCGTCCAATTGGCCCAACGAGAACATCGATCTTTAAATCTTTAAATCAAACCAAAATCAAGAATCGATCTTGATCATCAAGAAGAGATCTCCGTTTGCGACCATTTATCCAAACCAAGAACAGTCAATGTGAAAGTCGTCTCAAGACGGAAGAATAAAGAATAAATCAGCCGACCTGGGGAAAAAGAACACGAATGTAGAAATGAGTAGTCATCTTTCCCAAATTGATTTTTTACCTAACCACTAAAATGTATCAGGAATGAGGATTAAGGGGCAAGGAGATCTCAGGGCCATCAGGCTCTAGCGGTATGGTTAGGATGGATCGATAGGTTGGTATGAAATTTTTGGAACAGGGAATGGATCAGTTCGTGGACAAAAGGAACGTTTAGGTCTTTGAAGGTAATTAGGTAAAAGAAATCAAATACGATAGCCGACCAATCAAACAAATTTACAAGATCACTCCGACACCCAAAATTCGTAGCCTTTCGGAAAATCTCAACGCGACGTCTTCCATTTCAAGGAGAAACTGATATTTACATCGATATATTACTTTTCCAAAACATTATCTTCATATTTGAAATACGCAATGAAATATTTAGAACATTACTTAACTCCGTTTTTCCATCTTCTCATCTCAACCTACAACAGTTAGAATTTTCCCTCCTTTTTTGCCATTTTTCAAATTTCATGTAATCAGGATTCGTTTCTCGGGGACAAATGATATGAGCGTGGAGACTTTAGTGAAGATCACTTCGTTTTACTTATTAAATCCATTACATTTGGTGGTCGAGTGGACGGAATAAGTTCTTTCAATTAGTTAATCTTTATGTAAGGTATTGATTGAAACGATTGAGTGGATCGAAGTCTCCGGCTCAAGTGGTAGAGCAGGGGTGTATTTAGCCGAAGGTCGTGGGTTCGAATTCCGCTCGTAACACTAACATTTTCATTTCAACACATGCCTTACATAATTAATTAATTGAAATGGGTTATTTAGTCAGTTGAACAACGAAATATAACGGAACTAACGGCAATTAAGAACATCATGAAACATCACAGAAATTACACAAAGACTTTCCTTAAAACATATACATTTATCTATCTATTGGCCTTTTGTCAGAAGCATAACAAAAATAATCGACTTTTACCAAAGATAAATTCAAGCAATGAAGAAGACCTCACAAATATGATAACGAGACAACTATTGTGCCTCGCTTTCTCAAGAGGTAGTCACTCGGGACGGTGGAGTTGTAGAACGACCTACAGCTACATGTAGATAACCAACACTTCAGATAATTCGAGCGGGTCAGAGTTGCCGGATTATCAGCCATGGAGATATCTAGGAACCAATTAGTCCAGAGGCCAATGGGGAAAAGCTCCCTTTTATCATTGTAATCGAACATGCCATTCATTCAATTTAAGGTGATCAAATACTCAAGTAGAACTTCATTAGCCCTCTTCGTATAACATATCCAACTAACCTAATTAAGGGTCCATGGGTTACTCGATATTCAACCATCGACCGTCTCACACTACACTTTCAATGAAAATTCATCCTCTCCCACAGAAGATGTAGAAGTATCAGTACTATATATAATAAAACAAACCTGTTTCGCCCCAAAAAGCTGAGAGTAAACCAGGTGATGAGCTGGTTTGATAGTTTCTGAATATTATTTGTCTGCTCATATTTATTATCAGTTTGTCAAAAAAACAGCGAGAACTGCCTATATATGACATTAAATGTATTCCATTAATTAATTACCATAAATTAATCACAAATAAAATAATAGTAAGTACTACTTTAACATTGATCTTTTTATCTAAGGTTTTTGGTTGTAAGGAAAACGTTAGCGTCACGAGCGGGATTCGAACCTACGACATTCCTTTCAACCAAAAACCCTTACAGAAAAGATTAATTAATTGAAAGAAGTAATTTGTTCAATATACCATAAAATATAATCGATTTAATAAGTAAAACTACGGTGACTTCATATGCCTCCGAGCATCGAATCCTGACTATTCACGACATTTAAAAAAATGGGAGAAATGAGGGAAAATTCGAGTGGGTTCGAAATCCCGCTGATGTCGCTAACTTTTTCATTTCAACCCAAATCCTTACATAAAAAGAATTATTATTGAAAGAAGAATAACAAAATGGAATGGATTTAACAGTAATATTATTGGTTGTGATTAACAAAAAAAAATAAAAAATCAGCGCCAAGAAGGGGATTCGAACCCACTATCTTCGGCTAAATACTTCGCTCCTCTACCACTTGAGCTATCGTGACTTAGATTGCAAAAAAGGAGTGGTAAAAGAAAAGGTGGGTTGAGATGGGAAGTCGGTATCCGAGATCGAAGTAACGATAACTCAAGTTGTAAAGTACCAGCGTATTTACCCGAAAATCGTGAGTTCGAATCCCCTCGTGACACTGACTTTTTTATAACCAATACCTTACATAATAATTAATTGAAAGATGTTATTTGGTCAGTCGGACCACGGAATATAATGAATTTAATTAATTTTTTTTATATTTATTTTGATGATGAAACTGATGTTCATAACGAATCTTAAAAAATCAATCAAATATTAAATTGTTCCATGAAGATCGAGAAAATAGAGTTCAAAAGAGTGTGGATAAAAATATCAAAAAAGACAACACATTTTATTTATGAGACACTGTAAATTTTGTTAATTATTGGTTAGGGATCTAATTTTCTTTACGAGGGTTCGAAAAAGCAGAGGTCAACTGAACCCCCAGGGTGTTTTAGGAAAACTTGTAAGTAAGCAGAACAGCTGGATTCGAACCCGTGACCTTTACCTTACAGTGAAAAGCGCAGTGTGAACGCCCAAACCGCTGCGGCCACGACCTCCCCCCGAAAAAAAAGAAGTTATTTTGAGAAATGTAATTTTGTTAAATTCCGGTTGAAAACTTGGGAAAACTCTAGTATATTTTTCTGTTCCAAACTTCTTCAACATGATAAAAATAAAAAGCAGGGAAGATACACGGAGAATGATCAAAAAGGACTATGCTACTGTTTAAATTTCCAAATTGAAAGAAAATAAACTATATAGGATAAAGTGTCCAATATTTCTCCAGGACATAAAATTAAGACTGTAAACATTTAGAAAAAATTTGGTTTTATAGTCGTTTTCAGCATTTACTGCGCTCTTGGATTTTTATTGATTGGTTTTTTGCCTCTCCCCGTCATTAAAACCTTTTGTCCATTACTCACATATGTAATTATCATATTTATTGGGTTATAAACATTTACACTCAAAACAGGTGTGTCTGCGTTACACCTGCTCCGTTGATCGTTTGTCCCTCAACTGTTTAATTATATTTGATTATTTATTTAAAATCTAGTTGTAGAGATGAGTCGGCACCTGGTATCGTGAATCACAACGCGACGACAGCTATTTCGCGGTCTAATCCCCGAAATAAATGCTCCCGTTCGGTAAACAAAGACATTAAGTGGCCGAGCCAGCCTCTAACTCACATTAACGGCGGTCTTAGTGTCTCGGTTATTGTATCATCGGAGGCGGTGATGAATGGTCTTTTCCACCCTTCGCCCCCAGCAGCCGCCCCACACGAAATCTGTATTCAATATCGCATCCCCCGCCTCCGCCGCCCTTCCGCCCTAACGCAACACTATATCTCAACCAGATTCTCGATCCACCATTTGTTCCATTCAATCCTTCGATCCGGGACAGACACCTCTGTTAATACCAATAAATTCGCGAGCAACCACCCTTCTCGTTTTCCGGCCTTTTTTCTCAGTTTCACCGTTTCGTACTGCATTGTTTTTCAAATGTGTAATCTATTTGATTCTCGACGACAAATGAACTAGCGAAGGAGTGCTTTAGTGAAACTTATTAAATTCACTAAGGATTCGAATTTAAAAAAATGGCGAAAAGAAGGGAAATTTCAAACGATGAGGTTGAGATGGGCAGTTATTGTCCGAAGGAAATCACAACAACTCAAGTGGTAGAGCAGCGGTGTATTTAACCCACGGTCGTGGGTTCGAATCCCGCTCGTGACACTGACTTTTCTATCTCCACTAAAAACCTTAATTATTCGTAGAAATAGGATTGGATAATAATTCATATTACATTTATTAGGTTTCGTCGTCCGCTTGACCAAATAAATTCTTTTCGATTAATTAATCTTTAATTAAGATTTTGGTTGAGTTAAAAAAGTCAGAAATTTCAACCGATGGGGTTGAGATGGGAAGATAGTGTCCGAGTGGATCGAAATCACGATAGCTCTAGTGGTAGAGCAGTGTCGTATTGAGCCGAAGGTCGTGGGTTCGAATCCCGCTCATGACGCTAGCTTTTCATCTCAACTAAAAACTTTAATGAATTGAAAGATTTATTTCGTTAATTCATTTATTACACTCACAGCCATGTTTATTAAAAATACCTAAAATGAAATTTAGGGGGCCGCGGTAGCCGAGTGGTTAGCGTGAGAGACTCTCGGCTAGTAGGCCCCGCGGTCGCGGGTTCGATTCCCGCCGTCGCCTCTGGCCCTTTTTTTTCACGATACCCTTCCCCCCAACAAAAGAATATGCAATAAACAACATAGTCTGGCTAGATATGCAAGCAAAAAAAAAAAAAATTATTTCGTTTAAATGGTATATAACAAATTCAACGACTCCGAGAATTGGAAATTTGTCAGTCAGAAATCTTTTTAAAACAAAGTAAAATGACAACAAGGGTGGTTTAAGAGGTTAAGAGAACGTAAAAGAGAAATGTATCGACGACCGTTACCCAGTGTTTTGTATATTTAAAACGGTCCATGTGACAATTACGTAGTCAAGGCAGGAAATATAACTCATTGATAGGTGGTATAGACGAGGATTCTTTCCGAAGCTTTTTATATATGTGTTTTTTTTTCTTCAAGGAGTCCATTGAGAAGCCGATCGTATCTGAAACCTCACTTGACACCTATCGCACTCTACCCTCTGAATATCAATTGACTTTTTCCTCCGGTCCAGGCCCCCTTCCTTCTTTCCATTTGGGCTTACGGAGTGCGAGAGGGATTTCTATTGAGTCCTGCGGTAGCAAAGCCGTGTTACGATCCCCCTTTTACAAAAGAGAACGAAAATCTTTGAATCTGGGATACTTGCACAACTGCACAATGTAGAAACCGGT
Organism: Cimex hemipterus; assembly: GCA_039619505.1. Taxonomy (NCBI): domain Eukaryota; kingdom Metazoa; phylum Arthropoda; class Insecta; order Hemiptera; family Cimicidae; genus Cimex; species Cimex hemipterus. The sequence continues at coordinate 14,842,073 of CM077111.1, read as the reverse complement.
GGAATCAATTTACAATTATCATGTCGACATCTTAAACCGACAAATTGATCATTGACGTGTATTACTTATAAATATGTATATACCGGTTTTGAAAATTCCATAACAGAGAAATTTAGGCTAATCTTAATTACTAAACGTTTTTAGATAGTCGATTATCGCTTCGAATGGAAAACATTTACCGCTTGAACACGTAAAGCTAATTAAAGCCCTCGTCGGCGGTTTTATTGACTAATTGCCGGCGAGATGAAAAGGAGTTACAAAATCAGTTATCATATTTTATATTTCCACGAGTACCTACAATGTTTTGTTATTTATAACGGGTTTTTTCCAATCAGTTTAAAGTACAATAAAAAATAAAAATAAAAAAAAAAACAAGTAAAATTTAATTTAAAAAATATTTTCTTTATATTCAACCGAGATAGTTTTTTTAATGATGACTTTGTTAATAAATGTAGTAATTATATTGTGAGATTTCATTTTTTTAGGGTAATCCATATGGACTCAAAGACACCTCCACGACGGGCGACATGAGCCCATGGGCGAGCGGGCTCCAACCCTCCTCTGGCTACTACCCTTACGACCCTACATTAGCTGCCTATGGGTAAGTGCTTTATATTTATTTAGCCCTATCACAAAAACAAATATATAAGGAAGAAATATTCAAAACGACAATCCACTGTTAAAAGTTAAGCGTCCGTCGCGATAAAACTAAACGTTAAGGAATTATTTATGAGGATCAGTAGGGGTTTAAAGTAATTCGTTCATTTCATTGTGCGCTTAAAATTATCGTTCGTGGTCTTTAACCCGTGTCTTTAAAAAAAACGTTTTTACCAAACGAGTTTTGCAAAATGTTATTAAATTAATTTTATTTTTGTGCATCCTTAGTCCCAAGTTTCCTCAGCCATCTTATTTCCCCGAATATTTTATTTAAAATTATAAGATCTAAGGTCAAGACGGAAAAGCAAACCGTCAAAGTGTATATGAATCATTGTATTGTATAATTTTCTTCAAAATGGTGCCCAACAAGGTAACTCTGAAAAATTAATTCTCCAAAATAAATTACTCTACAATTAATTATTAAACAAGTAATGAGATAGAAAATAATAAATTAAAAACTAAACTAAATTTAACTTTGAAATTTAATTTTTTTAAATTATAACTAAGGGAAAATTTTGCTGTTAAAAACGAATTATGGAGAAAATAGAGCATGGGACGTGATGAGTAAAAAATTTACTGAAGAGACCGTTGCAGTCTCTTCAGGATTTATCTGTTTTCGAAATGAAGACGACCAAATAGTAAATGAGACTATTTAGATATTGAAACGGACTGTATTACTTTTTTATTATCCGGCCCGGAGGACCAACGTTGCGACACTTGGTTGCACAAATGGCACACCCGCCCCACACAACAAAGAACATTTAAATTTGCAAATTTTATCGTTTAATCGAAAAAAATTGTAACAATTTATTGGATCGGAAGGATGTTAGGGAAATGTAAACTATTTCATCCAGTTAGATAGTTGTTTCAATTTTCACTAAGTACGGTTTTTAATCCATTTTTTTTTAAATAACGTGACAAGTATATTTTTATCAAACAATTATTATTAAATTTGATATAGCCTGGGGAAATATGTAATAATATTTACATGGCTTTATCAAAATAATTTAAAAAAAATCATATTCAGAAAGGTTTGGCTTTTCAGTTAGCAACAACTCCCTACGCGCTGACCTGCACTTAAATTAGCATATTTTTCTTATGGGTTAATTCAATTATTTTATTTTACGAGGGTTCGCAACAGGATAGCTCATATACACCCTCGGGGGTGCCGGTATTTTTGAAAAAAAAAAAAAAACATTTGTAGGTATATTGAGTTCGAATGCAGGGCAGCTGGATTCGAACTCGGGACCTTTACCTTACAGTGATGAAAGCCGTATCAACCCTTGAACCGTTGCGGCCACCGACGCCCCCAAATTATTTATAAGAGTCAGAAGGGTTTTTATCTGCAGTGTATTTTGCGAAATTAGCTTTTGTTTAACTGTTATGGTGAAATTATATTTATGTCGGTCAAAAGTTTTTTTTTAACAGAAATTCAGACTAGTCTTCAAACTTAGTTAACCCATTACATTTAATTAAGGTTTTTAGTTGAGATGAAAAAAAGTCGGCACGAGCGGGATTCGAACCCACGATCTTCGGCTTGATACGCCGCTGCTCAACTACTTGAGTTATCGTGACCTCGAATTCGTGAGTTCGAATCCCGCTCGTACCATTAACTTTTTTTCATCTCAACTAAAAACCTTAATTAAATGTAATGAATTAATTGGCCAAGCGGACCAGGAAAGTAGTGAATTAATGAATTTAAAATTTCGTGTTAGTGGTTTTTATTCTTTTATGAAATAACGATAATTTTTATCAAGTAATTATTATTAAACTAGGATATTAGGTAAATATTATTATTAATTTTTCATATTTGTTATTATATATAATCACCAACCCGGTTTTTATGGATTTAGTTGTATATAAATAACGCGAAGGAAAATATTTCAGTACTGGCAAAAATAAGCCGTTATGAAATTAAAATTTTGAAAATATTTTCTTTTACGCAACAGCATAGGTCATATAAACTCTAGTAGTATGTGTGCTTCTTTAAAAAAAAAGCCTATTCGTAAGTATGTTTGGTTTGAACGCAGGGCAGCTGGATTCGAACCCGGGACCTTTACCTTTTAGTGATTAGCACCCTGTCGATGCCTAAATAGTTGCGCCCACTGACGCCCCATTTGAAAATATTTGTGAGGATCAATAGCGTTTAGTGTAATTTTTAAAAATTTTCTGTTGTAAATGTAAATTTTTTACAAACGTTAAATTTGAGATTTATATAATTCATGGGTACATTTCAGCCGTATACATTGTGGTTTTGTTTTGAAATGAACTAATTTATGAGATATTAACGGCAATGTTTTAAGCCGTTAAAGTTGATATGGTATTTCGAACGTGGATTAATTTTGTGAAAATCCGTCCATATTTTATCCATTCCGTTTTCAATTTGTAAACAAACGTCAAAGAAATTATCCCGGTTTGAATGAGATATTAAATTGCTGAGAACTGGACGTGGCGGTAATGGATTTCATATCAAAAACCCACGTACGTTATACAGGCGAAAATCCTCGTTCCAACGCTAATACGATTAGCCGAACTGTCGACGGTATGGCGCGTGATAATTAACGGGCTCGGTTCGATTGAACGATTCCGTCTCGAAAACGTCGCAAATCGGTTCCGCGAAACCGTTAAGGAAACGCTTAGTCCTGAGGAGTGAAATTGACACGTGTCCCCCCCCCCAATATCCTTTCCCTCTACTTTTCTGGATAAGTATGGGGGTGAGGTGTGAGGGTGTAACCACCTGTAATCGATATACTATTTGCATGGTGGGCGCGCCTCCCTCTTCCATTACAATGGCCTCCCCCTTCACTCAATACGACCGCGGATTTCGATTATTCAAGCTGACGATTTTCCACCCTTTTCACCGGATAATCGGCCGGAGGGAAACACCCGCGGGCGGAAATCAAAAGACTCATCTAACCGCTATATGGCCGAACGATGCCGTCCATTAGAACGAAATTAAAACGACCGCTGTTATGGCCGATCGGATATAACATCAGTTTGGAAAAGTTTCTTTTTATTAGACGAAATAACGAAGAGCTTGTTTATACACATCTATCCCACAAAGAACATTTATATAGGTTTTTCTTTTAATTTTCATTTTATTCAGTACCGTACATTTGGTTGACTTTCCATAGTCATTTAATAACACAGTAAAACCTCCGGTAAGACTCACATCACAGGACGTATGCGCTGGCATGGCATATGAAAAAGATTGTCATAACCCAACACTACGTGTAGATTCTGCAAGGAAATAAAGGAATCACCAAAATACTTACTAACCAACCGTGAAAGTGTTTTGAGACATACTACGCAGCCATAGAAGAGATCAAACTTCTGAATCCGGGCCTGCTAATCGATGTCCTTGATTAACTAGGACTTATTATGTTTTAAGCACAGGACGGGGGATACAATAGCTCTTAAAGACGAAGTATAATACACATCCCGATTAATCCACCTATCTCTTTATCATCACCCCTAAGAGAACCTCTAAATACAGAACACTGTCAAGTCTTCCTACTCAAAAACCTCTGAGTAGTGAACAGGTCAGACCAGTTGTTCAAATTTTTAAGTAGTATAAACTTTCTCTGAGTGTTAAAACGACTTTTAATTGTCCATTTACTTTCTATTTATCTAATAACATCTTAATCTATCGACAGGGTTTTTAAAAAACCGTTGTTTTATTTTTTCAAAATTAATTAATTGAACTGAGACGATATTGAGCTGTCGAATTATCCATGTAAGATGCATTCTACAAGAGTGAAATTTGTTTTTAGTCATTTTTTAAAACTGAATAAAGAAAATTTTGTGCAGAACCTGCTTTTGTTTTCCGACCGATTCAAATTTAGGATGTAATGTGAAATGAACTAAATTTAGTTCATTTCTTTTATTATGGTATGTTATGGTGAAAGGATAGGTTTGTGTACCCCAGGCACTGCAGCCTTCTGGCTTTTTGTGCCTTCGCAGTTCCTTAGTTTAGTCAATAGACTCAATCCTTTTTCTCAGAAGTATCAGGTCGATGGACTGTCATTGCTACAATTTGGTTCCCTGAGTCTTGTCCATACGTTAGGTTGAACCTCCATTGAGCTGTTGCTTCGCATTCGAAGATGATATGAGTAGCTGTTTCTTCCTCTTCATTACATAGTCTGAAAATGGGATCATCATTGTATATACCCGTGTTGTGCAGATGTTTTCTTAGATGACAGTGGCCGGTTAGTAGTCCCATCACTCCTCTGAGTTTTGCCCCCTCCAATTGTAGTAGTGTTTTTGCTAGTTTTGGTGAGGGTTGTTTCATGATAAGTTTACTATGTCTAGCACTGCTAGAGTTTATCCACTTCTCTCTTTGTTTTGTTTGGATCCATTCTGCGGTGGATTTATGTTTGTTTTTGTTATCCCAAGGATAGGTTCGGGGCCTATGTATGGTCTTGCAGATCCTCCTCTGGCCAGCCTGTCCGCTTCTTCATTACGCAAAATTTCCTTCTGCCCTGCCACTCAGGATATTATCAGGTTGTTATGTTCCCCCAGGTTTTGGAGATTTTGGATGCATTCACTGACTAGTTCTGATGTAATTCTTTTGCTGCTTGGCTGTCTGATCTTATGAGGATTTTTTAGTCAGTGTAACCTCTTCTAAGATTTCCCAGGGCACAAGCATTGATGGCATGCATTTCTGGTTGAAAGACCGAAGTATACTTCCCTAATGAGTTTGATTGCTCATATTTTCGGCTTGTACAGAAAACGCCTGATTCGATTCCTTCGTTTGTTTTGGTATACCGTATACCATATCATTGTATCTGATGCTTGTATGTTCTTTCTCTCCTTTATAGTGTATTGAAATTTTATAGGAGGTTGTGAAGATTGTTTCCGGGACCATGTAGTCAGTCCCCATTTCTAATAATGGGTGTCTGATTTTATTGGTTATGGTTGTATGCCCCAATTGTTTGGTTCCTTTCCAATTTAATTGTTTTTGGATAGTTTGGTGTGTTCCACTAATTTTGGTTTCCGTATCGTCGATTTGTGAAGGATTTCAACTTCTATCCGTCTAAGCTGTTGGTTCTGAGTGTCACGGAAGATGGCGAGAAGTCTAAACGCGTCTAAACTCTAAACCAGGGAGGACTAAATTGACCGGAAAATTATTAACTTAGAAGACTCCCAGGCTATATTGTTTTTTAAAAATTTAATATCAGCAACCCTTGTGCAGCCAACTTTATTGTTTTCCGGTTGATTAATTTATTTTTACCGTGTTTATAAAATGAACTAATTTAGTTCATCGTTATTTTCTATAGTTTGTTTCCAATCATATTCACTTTTAGATCAAATTATTTCGGTTTTCCGTTATTATTTGATACTATACCTTGTTAAATCAAGTTTAAATTAGGTTGATTTATCAACAGTTCAATTTCGATTCCGCTGTCGGTTATGTTTTATGAGGACAAAATTTAAATGCACTTGCCAACCGGACGACACGCCAAATTTGGGCTGGTATTGGCAGGGTCAGACGAGCGTTTATTACAGGAAATCCGTTTTACGACTTTGGTAAGAGAATGGGCCTACCGGATGTACAGCAGGACCTCAGATGACCCCAATTAAATATTTCTGCCGCTTAATTAGACGTGGATAATTGATTTCAGCTTTTACTTAGAACTTCGGTACTTCTTTATTGAGCCTGGTCGTTGATGAGGGTGGCGGAAAGGACTCTATGGAGGATTATCAATTAATGAGCAAGTAATTGCGGTAAACGTTCTGCTATCTCGGCCATCGCAGACCCGCTGCTGGATTTGTCTCGTTAGGCGCTCTTATTATCTAAATTAAATGCGCATCTGATTCGCTCCCACCTTATTCCGCCGTAATTGTCCGCCATCTGTACCTGTTGATCCTCTGGAGGAATCTCTCAGGGCACCTTCTTTTTTAATTGCCATTTATTCGAAAATGGTATCAAAACCATTCCGTTTAATAGTGAAGTTCTTCCAATAAAAAATGATAACCTTGAAGGTTTAACAACTAACACAATTTCTATCTAAAGATACAAAGATCTTTAAGGATGTTATTATATATTTTATCGTTATACAGTAGCAGCTGTAAAGCACAAAAGGCCTGTTTGTTGTACTATATATAGGTCTAGTTCATGACCCTAGTAGGAAAGAGTCGTTAATTTCCTCCTTAGCATTGCATGGAAAGAATAAGAATCAAGGTGAAAGGTGGACAAGCCATATTGCCAAAATGAAGTTATACCGGTCGTTAACATGATCCATGGATTCGATTCTTAATCATAAGAAATGAAGAACATTTATTGTTGAATGATCAACCGTCGCATTTATCTTGGGTGTTATGGTACTTGAAAAATATGTTCAGACTAAACTCGATTGTAATCGGAGAAGCTTTGCTCGGTTGAATCCTTGGTCATCTTCTTGGACAGATACTCCGAATTAGAAAGCATACACAAAAAATGTGTTCTAGTTTCCAAGGATTTGCTCAGCTTTCCCAATTTTTCAATAGGTTGAGTTAAAGCTACTTGCTATTACCAGAGATCATGGTTAAGAAGGTCCATAAAGGATATTTTTAAGGAGGCATGGAGGTTGCTGACAGAGGTGTGTGTATGTGGTGATTAGTGAACTTTTTTTTATCGTGCCAACGTTTCGATCATTATTGAGATCATCTTCATCAAATTATAAAAATATATTTAGGGAGTGAAAAAATTGAATTTATTTATTTAACTTTTACATGCTGCGTGTATTTGAATCATTTAAACAAACTGGTGATAAACCCCAGACCCTGAAGATGATCTCAATAAAGGTCGAAACGTTGGCATCATAAAGAAAACGTTTTTCTAAGACCTACACCACACCAGACCGCATCTCAAGATCTCCAAATAATCATCTTTTAATAATGTTTAACGATTATAGAAAATAACAAACCTTTGCATACGAAATTACAAAATAAGGATTCCTTTATTTTTCTTGGCTTTCATATATAAGGAGTTCATTTACGCAAATTGGAAGCTAGTGACTATTGAATACAGCATCTAAACAAGCAAAAAATGTAACGAAAAAAATGCTTAGCTATGTTAATAAATTCCTTTGGATAATGAATGCATTTTAACAGAACTTGAGTAATTAAATTTAAATTTTTTACAAAAATTTAATCAATTTATTTAACGATTAAAAATTATATACTTTGTTAGACTAATTTTAGGCAATTATGATAAAATTCTAATTATACGCATTAGGGGTTGAAAACGGAAATGAATTCAGGATCGAATATGGAAAACTATAGGGGTAGAAATATATGAATGTATGGTATATGAATCAAATCTGAACAAAATTAACATTTTAATTAGCCAATAAAAACTTGAAATTATTTTTATTAATAGCTTAGCTAAGCTATTAATAACGAATATGTGCGAGTACAAATACACCATAAAATATAATTTATAAATATATGTTAACGATATTTTTGAAAAATAAATAAATAAATTACAATTTTTTAAAAATTTTTTACTTTTTGTTTCTTTGTCACTGGTGGCAGCAGATTTCGCATTCAGCAGGTGATAAACCCCAGACCCTGAAGATGATCTCAATAAAGGTCGAAACGTTGGCATCATAAAGAAAACGTTTTTCTAAGACCTACACCACACCAGACCGCATCTCAAGATCTCCAAATAATCATTAACTAACTAAACCCCACACCTTGTGAGAGATTGTCATAGAAAATGGTGGTTTGACAATCTACAGTTTATTGTTCAAATTAATATATATATGCACATTGTTCTTACTTTCACCCTGATTGCTGACATTTTTTGCTTCTTTATGATTTTATCGGGATGAAATATCTATCGTTGATTTTTCTCTAATTGCCATGTTTCATACCCAAAGAAGTTGGATGACAGCTGATGTTTTTTTTAAATTTGCTTGTTATTTAAGACTGCAATGATTTTTCTGAATAAATATTTTCCATTGACGTTGGTAGGATATCGTTTGAGCCTCTTGCGTACGAATTTGACAAATCAGTGTTAGTAGAAAGCTGGTTAGTGCTGTTTGTACTTTTTTTTATTTACTAGAATGTAAGTACTATGAAACCTCCGTAAGTTTTACGATGTTGGCAATATTTGCGTGAACATCATGAAAGGATTATTAATTTTTTTTTAAACTTAGAAATGAAATTACTAAGCGCAAAGTTTTAACACTAAAACTGACAAATTTAGACTTGACAATAATATCTTCCGTCAATTTGTGTCTCTCGTGAAAAGTTGATGCGGTAGGATGGATGATCTCATTTCGAGATCTTTCCATGTACTTGTCGGATTACCGGAGGGATGAGTGGTAAAGAAGGATGGAGTATGGGTAAGACCGCTGTTTCGCCTTGGCTCGGGGGTGGTTTAGCTCTCTGCCAAGGCGGAGGGGTAGGTTTGTGAGATTGTAGGAGAGTGGTTTAGAACGGGGACGAAGCGGGGAACTGGCTTATTAAAGGCTCTTGTGGAGAGGGGATGTTTATTAAAGGATAAGGGTGGTTCCCAACCCCCGCACGGCCCTGTACTGTTGTCTCTCGGCAACCCTTGCAATCAATACACGAGGACCATTTTGTCTTCTGGCCCTGCGCGCAGTCTTCCCCTGACATACTGAACATGGCGCGATACAAGAGCTAATTGCCCATTCGGAAACATTTTAATTAACCCCGAATTAACGATATCGGCCCTGCGGTCTTTGCCTCACGCGAAAGCCCGCTGTAATTACGCCTGTTTTTAGAAATTGGTAACAAACCCACTAACTTTTTTGAAATGTTGTATCATGTCAGTAATGTATAATATTATAATTTATTCTCAACAAACATGTAGTTTTTGTAAAGTTCAAAATTTTGAAGCAAATGTTTAATGCTTTACAAAATTTTAACTACTTTAAGAATACTTGACTAATTTTTTGGATCTCCTTTGAAATCTAATTGAATAATATATATAGTTCAAATAATTAAGGTTTTTAGTTTGCAAAAAAAGTTAAGTTTCAGGAGCGGAATTCGAACCTACGATCTTCGGCTATTAGCTCAAGTAGCGGCGTATCTAACTGAAGGTCGTGGGTTCGAATCCCGCTTCTGAAACTTAATTTTTTATCACAGCTAAAAATCCTTAATTAATTGACAAATATTAATTAGTCATGCGGACCACGAAAACTAGTGAATTTAATATATATAGTTAGGAACCCCAAGTCAGCTGATTTCATCGGTGCTCCGGACGATATGGTTCGTACATAGCGAGAAACATAGCGAAAAGTACATTTCGTAAAGTATTATAGTTCATTGTAAACTTAACTGTTTCTGAAAAATTGAAAAAAAAAATCAATGACACGATAAAGAGAAAGGTTATCCTATTATCCCCAGCCTTGACAAATCTGAACATACTAAAACATAATCTGAAAGACATTGCTGAAATAAGAGGTTAAGAAAAAGCTCAGGTTGAAATCTTACAAGCAGCCACTAGAGACGTTGGGCTCATCAGGTATCAAAACCTGGCTGATGATGGCACTGGTCGTACAGTAATGCAACATTGACTTATCTAGTGACTCATTGAATATCACTTCTAGGTAGAAGGACAGGAGGGAGACTAGTAAGAAGGAACGATATCTCGTTCGTTCTCGGAAAGACCATTAGAACGGATTGAAATGGATACCATCCATGGATATATCTAAAGTGTATTCATATACGGGCATATCCATACAATTGTATGGATATGCCCGTATATGGAAATTCACTGCTGTTCTTATACTTCCCTATGCAACCGCAAATGAAGTAAAAGGTACGGAAAATAGAACAAGAGGTACATAAAAACTAGGTATCCAGGAAGAAGGATGTAGTCGAGTTCAGCACGAGTAAAAAAAGAAACTGCCCGCGTGGCAGTGATTATATAGATTTAAGTCAAGACTGATTGAAGTAATGACTCTTTGGACACAAAACAAAGATAGAAAGGCAAGTTGCCAACAGCTTAGGGACTATATCCCTATAACACGCTAGTACGTTTTTGTGTAAAGACCACAAAATAAAAATGAGATGGAATAGTTTGGGATGCCCTTGGATACCGGAAATGCGCTTGAATGGTTGTAAAGAAAAGGATACGTTGTTATCCTGGAAGCTTGCACTATTGACGTTGAGTTAGCCAAAAGGTGAAAATGGTCAGTGACGGCATGCAAAAGATCGAGCAAACAAATCACTTTTTAGACACCAAAGCTAGAAATGAATTGGTACAAAACGAAATTAAAAGACCATTGCAAATGAAAAATAGATATGAGAGGAAGAATAATAATCCAGGAAATAATAGAACCGCCTTACAGACCGAATGGAAAATTGAGTAGGGGCAGACCTCAGTGACTGTCAGTTTGGCTTAGCAAAACCGGGCGATGACACACGGAGCGGTTTTGACCGAAGCGTTTACTGCGAGAAAAATCGAGGCGGTGCGTCGTTCATTGTTGTTGAATTGCACCTGACAGACGTAGCGGTCGTACCAGCCTGTCGATTTTCAAACCGAGTCGGTCGGTGGTGGAGACGACCCAACGCGTCGGTTTTGAAAACGCCAGGGCGGCATTCAAAACATCATGGCGTTTATTCGAGCTGTGCGTGCCTAACTTACTTTAAAGTTTGTTTGTTTGTGCGTTTTCGAATTTACTGTTAAAATACAAAAAATATACGTGGAGAAAAAAATTGTAATACGGCATTTTATTTTACTATGGAACTCGTCAAAACTGCTCATTTACATCCTCGTAAAGTCAATAAATTATTCAGGGTATTTCCTCATTTCTGAAAACAAATTCTGAAAATGCACTTTTTCGCTTGTCTTCTCGACAAATGGATGAACCCACATTTTCCTGTTTTTTTCCATTCTCTTCTTCCAACCCTACACATAAGAAGTATCTCTTCATCCATGGGAACTCTTGTAACTACCCGAAGTTACCTACGGTTACAGAACAATATATTTATTAAACAGGACTTGTTTTACAAACTGGAAAATAACACCTTGCAACGTTCAACGCTTATATGCACTGCTGTAGGATACATTTAATAGCTGAGAGAAAACAAAACCGCTTCGACCAAAACGCACATACCGCTGTACGTGTCACAACCTAGCAAAACCGAAGCGGTAAACGATTTTTTTTAGCTTTTCAACCGCTCCGTGTATCAGCGCCAAAGGTACCACACGGTCTGTTAAGCTGAAACCCATGCAGCAGCACACTTTGCACGAGATATACTTACAAAAGTATTAAAATGTATTTATATATACATGTACTCAGCCAGCCAAGCAACACTTTAGACACAGGCCTTGGACCCCTCCACCTTTAATTCAAAATGGGTCCTCCAATGCCTACACACCTCGAGTTCCCGAAAAAACATAATATAATTTTTTTGACGTGGGTACCAGTTGGCGATGGAATTTGAGTCATCTTGTAAAAAAGGGAGCATCTGTTCTTTGGACCAGGTCAGAAAATCGAAGCATACTAACAACATTAAATTGATCTCAATGAGAAAAAAATAGCAAATCTACTCTTATTTAGTAAGAACAATAATAGCTGTTAATTCCAGAATTAATTAAAACTTCACAATCATGAAAAACCGAAATTGAAATCAGCCGTGTCCAAGGTCACGTCCTTTTTTAACTGCAAAGCATTAGCCCTGAAAGGGTACATTAAGGTTTATCGAAGTTTGGTAATAAAGAAGGGTCGATTTCACAATTTTTAGGTCATATAGAAAGAAAGATATAATTTTGGTCAACTTTGACCCCGAAAAAATAAGATGAAGAAGATGTGGGCGACAGCTAAGAAGGAACGGTATCAAGACACGCTAGTCGTTCATTGTGGATAAGGGCATAAGATACGATTGGAACGGTTAGGAAGCTTTGTTACTCATCCATCTCACCATTAAGAAAAATAAAAACATTAAAGCTCTCGGTTGTTCAACTAAAAAGATGTAACAGGGCTGGTTTGATGTTAAACGAGGGTGGGCCCAAAGGGCGTTTTCACTCTGGATTGGGCTATACGGAAACAATACCAATCAATTGCGCTGCCCTATTAACGCTACCGTTGCATCCGGTCCCGCCTGATAAAATATAGCAATTACAGCGGCGATGCACCACCGCTATATTATGTTCTACCGTGTTTTATACCCTAGCCAGCCGCCCATCTCTAATCGCTGATTTATTCCTAGATAAATCTCCTAGGAACATACTGCACTATCCTAATTGGCCGATGCAATTCAACGCCGCTTGCTCGATATTAAACCACCGTTTATTTATAATTACTGAAGTCGGAGCAGTGAATTTAAAGTAACTTATTGGACGACATATGAAATTCACATCAAATTAATAATTATAAAAAACCCTGAAACATTGGGTCCAACTGGCACCATAGTAAGTCTAATTTGCTGTTGCCTTGGATACTGGCATCAAATGATCAATTTAATCTCCTTAAATTAATGATGGTTGAATTAGTACATCGTCAGCCTATCCAACATCGCGGTTGGTTTGATTATAAGAACTCATATGCAAGCCATGTGGTGACTCATGTGTCTTTACGTGTTTGATGAACCATAGGAGTGAAGCATCTGAAGTTCCTTCCCAAACTTAGCTTGAATATAGCAAGATTTGAGATGGTAAAGGACGGTGTGAAGTATTTGCGGTTCCGTCCCAAAGTTTCCTTGAATATAACCAGATTTGATGACATCTTTTTTCATGAACGGAATATCAGGAAATTAAGACTAAAGCTGACGATAAAAACCATCGTGTCGAGACTCTGCTAGACCTAATTGTAAAACGATAGTTTCTTGAGAGATTTTTTTATGTTGCCTGCATGCTGTCGAACCTCTAATTAAATCCTTGAGTAACTGCTCTGCGTTCAGACCCAACAAACAAATGTTGAACAGACCAAATAAGCGCATAGGCAGCTAAAATAGGGGTATCGACCACATAGCAAATGTTAATATAAACTAAATAACAGACGATCATCATGGGTGGCTTTAAATGTATCAAACTCAACGTTTAATGGTAAACAAGTTGGATGGGAGGTGATTCGTCTGAGCGTGCATAATTAACATTGTCTGCCTGATAATGGAGCTACAAGTTATGTTTGAGGGGGCGGCCGCAAGTTGAGCCACGGCACCTAAGTGCCAAGTTAGCTCCCAGTCCTAATTTTGGCCCCAGCCACTCCAACGAGCTTCTATCTCGCCCCCGCCGCCTCCCCGCCGCCAAGACCACTCGGCCCACCTCGATTCCAGCACTCGCACACAACCGGCTAAAACTTTTGCCAACTCCGTTACCCCGCCTTTCTATTTACATACATATACATTAGGATTGTCGGGTGGAAGATGGTATTTTCGCCTTTCACCACTTTTTCGGATCGATTAACTAACTCAAATTGCATGGTGGTTAATTGTAATTCAGAATATAATAGACAATAAACAACAAAAAAACAGTTGATGAGAATTGTAAAATTTTAATGATGTCCGATAAATCATAATTAACTAAGTCATAAATCCAATGTATATAAACGTAAAACAACAGAATCTCACTGGCACTCTCGACAGGATACGCATGAATGGCACAAGTGCACAGAAGACAAACACTTCGAGTGAGTAGAAATACTTTGGTTGTATATTAAAAAAATATATTTTGCATCGTATAAATTCACCTTTACACATCCTAAATGCTGTGCACATATGTTTGTAAATCCCAGGCCCTGAAGATGATCTCAATAAGGATCGAAACGTAGGCACGATAAAGAAAATGTTTTTCTGAAACCTACTTCACACCAGACCGCATCTCACGATTTCTAAATAATTATTGATTAACGGTCAGTAATCGTAACACAAAATATTACTTTTGCTTTCCAAGTAACAAAATAATATTTGTAATGGCATGAACTAGTCTACCAGTGGTGAGTCTTCGATTCGCTATTTTTCTTTATTAACAAATAGAACTAGTGACTTTTTGGATTCTTAAAAAAATCCATAAAGAGAAATGTAAAATTTTAATATTTCCCAGAACCCATATACATAATTTTAACCCGTATAAATTATAATTGGCCATATTAATTATTTAAAAAAGATAGTGTCACGAGCAGGATTCGAACCCACGACCGTCGGCAGGTTTCGACAGTAACTTTTTCATATAAATCAATGTGATAGATAAGAAGAATAATTAAATAAAATTTCAGATAAGATAGCTAATCTATTAAGAATCTTGGGCATAATATAGTATTTTTGTAATCCCACTTTTTTTTCTCTATGAACAACACATATTTGTCTAGTTACTTTTTGGAGTGTGGAATAAAAACAGTCATTAATAGAAAACCAGTTTCCGGAAAAAATGTAAAATGTTCATATTTCAGATAACATGGATAATATATTATGATTGTTAGAAAAAATATGGGATTTTTTATTCGCACTTTTTTCTTTATGAACAACTCAGATTTGCCTAGTGACTTTTTGGATTGTGAAAAAAAAAACAGTCATTAATAGAGAAACAGTTTAGAAAAAATGTAAAATGTTCATAATTCAGATAACATGGATAATATATTATGACTCTTAGAAAAAAAAATATGGGATTTTTTATTTGCACTTTTTTCTTTATGAACAACTCAGATTTGCCTAGTGACTTTTTGGATTGTGGAAAAAAACAGTCATTAATGGAAAAACAGTTTAGGAAAAATGTTCATATTCAGATAACATGGATAATATATTAGCATTCTTAGAAAAAAATATGGGATTTTTTATTCGCACTTTTTTCTCTATGAACAACTCAGATTTGCCTAGTGACTTTTTGCATTGTGGAAAAAAACAGTCCTTAATAGAGAAACAGTTTAGGAAAAATGTTCATATTCAGATAACATGGATAATATATTATGACTCTT
>CM077111.1:14758556-14819402 GCA_039619505.1 Cimex hemipterus | reverse complement strand
CTCAAAATTAACTCTTTTTAACCTCGAAAGAATCATTTTTAACTTCAAATTAACTCTTCTTAACTGCAAATTAATCATTTTTCACTTCAAGTGAACTCCTTTTTACCTTCAAATTAATCAATTTTAACTCCAAATTAACTCTTTTTAACTTCAAATTTATCATTTTTAACTCCAAAGCAACCCTTGAGTGATGTTGTGCCGGTCCAAAATAATAATTTACCATAATTATAATTATTTGTTGTAATCAGTTTTACAGATGTAGATATCAAATTTAAAAAAAAAATTAAAATTAACTGATTTTTATCAATAAACCAAAGTCCAGATTGGAAGGAGTGTTATATGGGACTGCATAAAGCCTGAAGTGAGAATTTTTTGCTTATTTGTTAAAAAAAAATCATTTCACCGTTGATGAAAGAGTTAGTCCCGGAAAATATGGCGTCCTTTCGAGCACCTTTCGAGACATATCTAACCGTTTCGGCAAATTTATTTTTAAGTATGATGACTCCTCGTTAGCTGGACAGGGATGTGGATCAGAATTACGTTTTTGGTTGGATAAGATTTTTTTTTTTTTTTTTGATGTGGAACTTTCAAAATCGGCTTAGCGACTGTTGTGATTCTTTGCTCAACTGGCGCAGAAATACCCTTGGAAATTCTTGCTGAAGCGTGACACGACAGCCGATTCCCTCGGAATGCTCGTTGAAATAAAAGCCCCCACAGATCCTTATCGCAGGATGTTAGTGACATTGTTTTCCGGATGTGCTTTTATCATTAAATGTTGCAACTAGTTTGTCGATTGGGAACTTTTTTTTTTTGTTTTGGGAAAACAACAGCTGCCCAGCCGCTTTCACACTTTTGAATATGTCCGTTCTTCCCCCAAATGCAAAATAAATTGTCCTAAATGCCCACGAAGCATAATTTACGTTTAATGATTTTAATGAATAAATTAACCGAGCATATTTACCAGGCAGGAAATTGTATATAGAATTTTTACTCTACTTAATTAAAACATTAATTTATGCATTAAATATATTTTTTTAATATTCCTAATTTTAATGTAATACTTGCTTACTCTAGTATGTACTCATTTAAATTAAATAATTAATCACGATAACAGGCTAAGTCATAACAATTTGATGTTTGAAGTAACAGTTTTTAGTAATCAATAAGAAATCTGCTGCAGAAGAAACAAAAAGTGAAAAAATTGTAATGTATTTATTTATTTTTCAAAAATATCGTTAACATATATTTATGTATTATATTTTATGGTGTATTTGTAATTGCAAATAGTAGATATTAATAGCTTAGCTAAGCTAATAATAAAAATACTTTCAAGGTTTTTATTGGCTAATTAAAATGTTAATTTTGTTCAGATTTGATTCATATATCTGGCCATTTCTACCCCTATACTTTTTCCATATTCGATCCTGATTTCATTTCCGCTTTCAACCCCTAATGCGTATAATTAGAATTTTATCATAATTGCCTAAAATTAGTCTAACAAAGTATATAATTTTTAATCGTTAAATAAATTGATTAAATTTTTGTAAAAAAATTAAATTTAATTACTCAAGTTCTGTTAAAACGCATTCATTATCCAAAGGAATTTATTAACATAGCTAAGCATTTTTTTTTGTTACATATTTTGCTTGTTTAGATGCTGTATTCAACAGTCACTAGTTTCCAATTTGCGTAAATGAACTCCTTATATATGAAAGCCAAGAAAAATATAGGAATCCTTATTTTGTAATTTCGTATGCACAGGTTTGTTATTTTCTATAATCGTTAAACATTATTAAAAGATGATTATTGGGAAATCGTGAGATGCGATCTGGTGTGACGTAGGTTTCAGAAAAACATTTTCTTTGTCGTGCCAACGTTTCGATCTTTATTGAGATCATCTTCAGGGCTCAAAGTATCTGTTTACTGTGTATTGTTCCATTCTGACACGTCGTGCTGAGGCACTCTCGACACGCAAGAATGGCACAATTACACATTAAAAAACAAACTTTCCGCTCTGAAGATGATTTCAATAAAGATCGAAACGTAGGAACGACAAAGAAAATGTTTTTCTGAAACCTACGTCACACCAGATTGCATATGACGATTTCCGAATAATCATAGACTACCGGTCACTAATCACGACAGATTATAAAAAGAATTGGTTTTAGTTTTTATTTTTGACTTTTGGTTTTGGGTTCTGGGTTCGAATCCCGACATAACGCTTCGGTTTTATTTGAGAACAATTTTCAAAAACCTATTGGTAATGTCGTTCTGACCCAAATACGACTTCACCCAAAGGGCTGTCGAACAGTTGAATGTTTGAGCCCTTCTTTATGAGCTGATAGATGAGAAAAAATATAAACGTAAAATAAATTAACGCAATGTTTTCGTTTTCCAAAAAAAAAAAGCAATAAAGCCTATTAGAAAAAACTACTTGAGGAGAAGAAAATAAAATTCCTAAGGCGTAAAAGAATCTATCGGACGAAAAACGCTTTCATCCGCAACCATCACTTGTTGACAAATGTTCCATTCCCTCTGGAGAGGGCCGAAAGGAGAAAAAGGGGGAGAAAAATGGTGTTTTGATTTGTTTGGAGGCGGCGGTAATAGAGCGGCTCTATTTGTTTGCCGCCCCAGACATCAATAATGGATCGACCCCGAAGTAGACATCGATCCTTGTTGTCATGGCGACTTGACAAGACGCCTCCCTCCCAGGTGCTCTTCTCAACACCCCCTTTGGATATACTCACTTACATTTACATCTGAACTTGGCATCGGTTTGATAGTCATATAAAATTTCCGCTTGTACCCTCGGGGGAAAGTTCGCGGAAGGCGTTTATGACCTCTTCCGAATGCAGGGTGGTTTAAGGTGAAAATCTTTGTGTTATACGATAATGCTCAATGAAGGAAACAAAACGCGTCACGAAACAGGTCGTGCAACATAAGATAAAGAAAGACCTTTACAGTAAAAGTAAAGTAATCATCACTTGATGCAATGACATAGTCATAGGTTCAATTAACACGGAACAAGGACTCTTAGAATCTGATTCTTTTAACTTGATTTATAAATCACAGACCAGTTCTATACTTTCTGAGTATGTGTACAAATTCTTCCCTTCATATATTATCTATAACACCCAAAAAACTGTAAAGCTCCATTTTTTTATTAGCGCTTTTAAGAAAGTCCATTTGCCCCTTGGCCCTATCTTGAATGGATTCAAGCATTCTAGGAGCATCTTGATCTCATAGAAGAATGGTACAAAACATGGAAAATAGAACTGAATTAACTAAATAACCAGTTTTGCTCTGTCTATTACCAAAAGGAACTAGCGACATCTATAATAGTTAAAAAAAATACACTAAAGTGAAATCCCCACAAAAGAAATAATTGGACGTCTTAGACATCTACGAAGATATTTCTGAGCTGTACAGCTCACATGGTATGAAACATTACCAAGAGCCAAATGCCAGACCATCCGAGTATTCCGATCAAAACGGCAAAAAGAATCTTCAAGCTCCTGTTTATGCCATAACTTTGACTATTCTCAATGGCCTGAACCTTCCTATAATCAATAATAGATCTATTTATAATACAAACAATTCTACAATACTGCTCAAGTCATGTCAATCCTCTTCCAATCTAAGTAAGATGTGCAAATCCAAGGTCCATCGGGTTTCTTCCTTGTATCTATGGGAATCGTGCGGGCTGTAATGTCACTGTTGAAATTCGTATGTACAACTATAAATAAAGAACATTACACAAAGTTTTAATGCGACCAACAATCGATACCATATCCAAGCTGTTCAGTCTTCCGATCAAAACTCTTAAAACGAATGTCTTTTTTTTAAACAATGGATACCGGGGACCGGAAGAGTCCCCCTGAGGACTGTTCAGCTTATTGTACCTTATCCCTGGCTCCATTTTCGGCGGCTCGCAACACGAGTGTGAATTTGAGCCCACGGTGTGCCGTTGTTCTTCCATCGAAGAAACTCATCTTTCTAATGAGTTGAGATCAAATTCAGGGACACTGAAATCTGATCCCGCCCATTCCATTGTTGACTACCGTGTCAATTGCGGCCTTTTGGGCTTCAGGAAATGTCCAGAGGCGACGGTGGGGATCGAACCCACGATCGCGGGATCTATTAGCAGAAGAGCCTTAACAACTCGGCTACCTTCCCAGTCTATGTTGCTAATCTCATTATTCGTAATGACGTGAACACTCCTATAGTCCTCACCCATTTGGGGTGTCATGTTCGTAGTAATGTTTTCCTTAATAATCCTTTAACCTCATCATCAACAATGACCTCAGCATTCCTGTAGTCAGCAAACGGATCTAGCTTCTAAATTTTCCACCCTAACCTATCGATTTATCCTAATGCGTTTAAGGTTGAGATGATCGAGTTGCGGCGCCCTTTTCATCATATTGAGTGCTAAAAATGGCAAGTTTATGATAACATGTATCCACTAGGTACACCGATGCCTAAACCTCATGACCTTCCTGCCCAAGTCTAAATTACTGCTTAGAATGCCCAAAATTTCGAAACCTCCGCTTTTGAATCCCATAACAGAATGAGGTAAAACCGTTAGGACAAAACATTTAGACATTATTGGACGTTAAAGAGCTGCAGGGTGCCAACTAGCACTCCTATCGAAATTCCTCAGAAGAATTCTCTAAGCTAAATAATCTTTTTCCACTTCTTTCTCCTAAACGTTCAGCTCATGACCACACCACTACCTCCCATCCCAAGATGATGGCCAGACCGTCTTGCCAATAATCCGACGACAGATAGATACCACCACTATAGCTTGATACCACCTAGTTAAGAATCAGACTATGTAATAGTCATTTAAAGCTGGAACAATATACGAAAAAGTATTTATTAGAAGGCTCCAGTTTTAACCAGTCCTCTCGCTCTTTGTAGCGAAAGTCCATTTTAAATGGTAACACGTTTGGTATAAAATGAAACAGTATCTGGGGATCGTGCCATCAGGAATTAGATCTAGATCAGTGTTGAAAACAAGGGTGGCTACACTGTTCCCTGACGCACGCCATCCGCGGGACACGAATTTCTAATAACTTTTAACAGCGTACGTTCCTGCTCATTACCACGTGAGGATCACGGGGGGGGGGGAATGCCTTATCGCGCGGGTAAAACTGACACGGTTCGAGATACGTTTTATTTATTTAACTTTGAAAATGTGTATTTACAATATCATAGTTGAAATTAAGGACAATGTTTCTAACTTTTTGCTACATCAAAGTTGTCATTTTTTTCCACTGATGTTAATAAATTCAATATGATGCATGTGTTTTATGCTACATGCTACTGCTTTAATAAATCTTAACAAAAAAACTTTCCTTATTAAGCCATAACAAACAAAACGACTAGTATGTTAAATGGCCTTAGCTCACACCACGAACAGCCCAACTTTCACCTGTGGAAAACAGAAGAAAAAAATAGACGACATTCTCAAATTCCTGGTGTTGCCCTTGGAACTTAGTATGCTAATGTGGATTTGCATATTGTGGTCTGAACCCCTCCGCCTCAAGCCAAAGTCCAGGACACCTGAACGGTAGTCTATACTTAAATTAACTTCTTAAAAAGAATACAAGGCGTATTTTATATTCATATAGAAAACACGAGGAAAAAAGATTACACTACTTTCACAAACCACAGGACCTCCTACCATAATAATTCCTGTGTATTTTTTTCATCCTTTATGAGCTTTTTTGTTGGCTTTAGTTAAAACTTTAATTTGTACGAACTGAAAATAAAATTGATTGAATGTTAGAATGAAAGCAGGGTTTTTTTTAAAGATATGAAAATTTTATGAGTGTTTAGTATGAAAAAATGTAGAATTTTACAACCTTTGAGCTGGTTTGAACCATTTTTGAATACGGCTCGAATCCTTCGTAGGACTTGTGTCCAAGAGGCGCCGATGTAAAATTCATGAGGGCATCCAGCATGTGGTCCCCCAGGAGGTCGTGGTGACCACTTAGAGACCCCTCTTAAATCTTCATGTGCGCCTCCCCCCCCCGGCGGTGATTACTCGAGTCACTTAGCCGTCACACCACCCCCGGCACTCTGCTTAGAACGGCATTATCCAATATTTATGATTTAGCACGCTTTCGCACCCCTCCACGGCTGGTGATACGGAGTCGCATATGTCGTCCAACGGATTACGGCCCCTTTTAATATTAAGCTGTAAAATAAGCGGGTCGGCGAGTTTAGAAGCTAATATTCAGAGATGACATCATCACCGTTTAGGACATATGTGCCTAGAAAGAGACTAATAAACATTCAATAACCAGCTATAGAATTAATGATATAAACATTAAATATATTTTCCCGCGTGTATTTTACCAACCCTACCGTTTTTACTCCGGACGGCATAAAATTCACAACCTCACCAGCTTCTAGGAGGGAAACGCAGAAAAGCGTCCGGCAGACCAGCATAAGCAAATAATATTAAAATGATGAGCTAAAAACTGCCATATTCTATTGTACTGATTATTTGAAAATCGTGGGATGCGGTCTTGTGTGGCGCAGGTTTTAGAAAAATATTTTCTTTATCGTATTAACATTTCGAACTTCATTGAGATCATCTTCAGGGCTCAAAGCGTTTGTCGTCTGTCTAATTGTGCCATTCTTGCGTGTCTTGTTGAAAATGCCCCGATGTTGGTTTCAGTAAAACATTTTCTTTATCGTGCCAACGTTTCGATCTTTATTGAGATCATCTTCAGGGCTGAAAGTGTTTTTCTGGGTAACTGTGGCTTTCTTGCGTGTCGTGTTAAGAGTGCCCCTCAATGCTAATAAAAGTGATTAGAAAGTCAGTATTGACCAATACATTTAATTCATTCTCATTTTCTATAATTTGGACTGTTCATTCCCGCTGTATTGAATTTTTCGCACTTGGCTTCTCGCCATGTTTAACAGTTGGTTTACGTATTACCGTAGATGGCGTGAAACCTAAGCGCGACTGTCGGACAAAACTAAGAAAGTAAGAAGATTAAAGTTCGCAGGCCCATGTTTTTTATTTTATTTTATTCATTTTTTATTTTGTTATTATTAAGAACTGTTCTGTCACGTTTTCATTTTACGACCGATCGGTTCAGTTTTCCGCAGTAGCTAAACCGAACTTTAATTTAGTGTAATCTTAAGCATACATATTATTTTCTTTTGATCGGTTACAAGTATTTTGGTCTACAAATCCTCACTGTTTCGGGTTTTCCGACGCATTTCAGCTTTTTGCCATTTTAATGTGTCTCTGATGATGGCGGTAGAACCCCCGTGCCTAACATACCGTAATATGATTGGTTAGCAGTCCATCACACATCAGAACCCATGAAAAAAATCTCAAAATTATTTTATACATTTTAAAAGCATTTTCTTTATCGTGCCAACGTTTCGGTCTTTATTGGGATCATCTTCAGTGCTCAAAGTTTTTGTTTTTCTGTGTAGATCTGTCATTCTTGTGTGTCGTGTTAAAAGTGCCTGCAAGCACTTGACAACACAAACAATTGGTTTCTAAACCTAACAAAAACTTACATTCCTCCAGAAATACAAAACCTCCTATCACTCGGTCCCAAACATTCCATTCCTTACTACAAAACAGATTTCCCAACAGCTAAATTAATTACTGATGTAGACTATGTAATCCAAAAGCCAACCAAGACAAGAAAAAAAGGAAAAGACCTTACACGATCAAAATGCATTAATACATTAACAAATCGACACAACACATCTCAAAAAACATACACCAAAACAAAACAAAATTGTTTAAATAATCCTGACATACTCATTAAGGGTACTCTCAACAAAACACACATCTACAAATAAAACAAACACTTTAAGCTCTGAAGATGATCTCAATAAAGATCGAAACGTTGACACGATAAAGAAAATGTTTTACTGAAACCAACATCGGGGTTTTCGAAACATTTCTAAAACCTGCGTCACACCAGACCGCATCTCACGATTTTCAAATAATCAGTACTTTTATTGTTGAGCTACTTTATATTAACTTACTTTTAAGTCAATTAATTTTTTTATGTGAGGTTTTGGTTGAAATGAAAAAAGTTACTGTCACCACAACCTTCGGTTCAATACGCCACTGTTCTAGCCTGTCACGATAGAAGTGGTTGAGCCGAAGGTCATGGGTTCGAATCCCGCTCGTGACGGTAGCTTTTTTCATTTCAACCAAAACCTTACATAAAAAACTTAATTGATTTCAAAGTAAGTTCATATAAAGTAACTCCCATCTATCGAGTATTATAAGTACATGTATAACTATGATTTGAATTCTATTTTCATAGACTGCAATTAAATCAATTGTGACATTGTGTCAGCGATGGGATACATTTCTCCTTTAAATGTAAGCAGGAACAATAAGTTACGTCAGGGTAATTTCAATTGCGCCACGCCATATCACAACGGGGCTTTATGCAACGCTAGAAAGTACCATTGTCGTCGTCGGTACGGTTGAAAAAGCAGAACCGGGCGAGCGCCTTCGGATCAGACCCGGTTGATAAAACTTTCAGCAGATGAGGAGGCGAGAAGTTGAATAATTGAAAAGCGTTGCAACCGTTTTGTCAACAGCAGACGTTTATTTTTGCGAGGTACGCCCCAGGATTGATTATGCGAACTTGCCGCTCGGCGGACGTTCATTTATTACTTGGCATAATTCGATTAGAAACGACGTCTCGTAAAGTCTAATAAATCCGACATCAATAAAAACGGCAGTTTGAACGTGAAATAATTCGATAAGCTTGGTAGTACATATATATTGAATGTCGTGGACTTGCTTAAAGTTAAGCCTCTATTAAACTAGCTTAAGTGAAAGGGATTAGTGTTGTAATAATCTGTACACCTCGGGAAAATTTCCACCAATCACAAGCCAGAGACAACATTTTAAATATCATGGAAATATTGATTTAATTTTTATCTTTCAATTTAGTTTAATAAGTTAATTGGGACCTTTTCTTCTTGGATCTTGGATCTGAAATCTTCCGATATTTTTATAGTACAGTGCATTTTTGTGTTCTGTAGAATTCAGATTGGTATTAAAACAGCGCCGGCCGGCTCTACGAGGAGGCAGTATTAATAACAATTAGCTTTAATTTCCTTAGTCAGATCGAATGATAAGAGCAATTACAAGAGGCTATTAATTACACTGGGTTTTGAGGCTCTCACGTCGACATCACCATACCCGAAATTCCGAGCGATCCTTCCATGTATGAAATACACCATTAGCAGATTAAAATCGATCCATTTCGTTTTACTTTAGTCAGGTTCTATCTACGATCCAAATAATTTAGAACTTCCTAACAAGTCTACGGGTTGATTTAATGTGCAAAATATGGTTTTAGCATTTATAAGATAAATCCTATTATACAACACCGGTATAGTTGAAGCCTGCAGAAACACCCAAAACTTTTGGCATCGTAACCAAAGAGAAATAAAAACGGAAAAGTGGTTTTTATCGAAGTCGGTGGAATAGAGGTCGCTGTACCGGTGACAGCGAGTCTGCCCAGTGCCCTCCACCTGACCCAAACTCAGGACCCTTTTATGTTTTATTTTCATCTAGAAAGCTGTATAATTTAATAAAACTAATAACCAAATGTCAATTACAAGTACACTACATTACATGTCACCATAGTGAAACGTACAAAAAATGAATTGCCATTTTCGAAATTTACGTAATTAGGTTTCTAAAAAACACGCATGGTGTCTAAAAGTCTGGACCCAATATACGGCGTCAAGTGTTCTTCAAATTTCTCGACGCCTGAAGGTCTAAACTATCCTTAAATAATAAACGGCTTACAGAAAACATAATTAAACACTGAGAATCCACCAAACAGTCCAAAATTTAAAGAATTCAAACTGAATTCCAAGGCCCTTCGGAAATCTATGCCATTTTCTTCTTAATTCGTGTGGAGCTGTTTAGCGTCGAGCACTGTTGCTGAGCCGGATGATGGTAGAAAGTTGCCGACTTTTATTCACAACCTGCAGAAACACCCAAGACCGTTGGCATCTTAATGCAAGAGAGCCAATGGAGGAAAAAAGATTTAGTGAAGAGGGTTGTGTTCTACTGCTGTACCTTTGCGATAAGTTGATCGTGGCTATGAGCTAACGATGCGGATTTGATCTAGTTCATCAGCCTTAGATGTATTTAATTAAAAAGCCAAAACGGAAGAAACCATAGTGTAAATCATCTTGTTTGACATTTATGATTATGAAGTAATGACACCGGATAAATATATAATGCTGAGTGTGATCGTCTAAACGTAATTGTCTGTGGAAGTATGTTGTTGTCGATAATGGACGTTCTCAAAGGATTTATACAATTCACTCAAATGGGATGACACGGAAATAAAAAGATAGGGACTTTATGTCCGGCTTTGAATTAAACATGGCGTCATTTTCGTGCGGTAGATAACTGTGTGTGGGAGATAAACAATCCGACCGTCCATAAACCATGTTAGTAGTCATTAATCCGGAAGACAAATGGTCGTCGGAGTGTTTTTGTCAACCATCTGCTCCGTGTTGACTTACGACCGGTTGGCATGAACCCGGTCCGCCATCGGTGAAACGTACCGACTCCACTTCGACACACGGGTCAGAATGAACGGGAATGAAATCCGCCTTCGCGAGTAAATGCCAACGAGAAGGCTTATCTAGATGTTGGCAAAGGCCTCGGCGTGATTAAGTCCCGATTGCAGTCAAGTCCTCTCGATTAAATCTACCGTTTTGAAATGTCCAAGCTGCCCGTTTCACAAGATCTATGGCAGTAGGTACTGACATACCATAAATTCAATAGGAAAGATTTAAAAAATTTCAGTATTATGTTAATATATAACTCAATAATAAATCACATATGGAATCAGATAAAAATGTGATTTTTAACGTTTACCTCAAGTTCAAAGTCAAATAAAATAACTATTTCGTGTTATATTTTCTACATGTAAACATCTATTCATAGTCAATTAATGTAATAAACACACATAAATATATGTATACATATAAAGCATACAGGTGAAGTCTAGATAGAAACTTGGCGTGTGGCTTTAAGGGTGCCGGTGGGATGCTGAATCGCCCAAATCGTAATTATTCGCCGGCTCATCGCAGCTTAAAAGTGGATGATGCTAATTCTATTACAGAGTATTATATTACTTGGTATTACCGGGGGTAATGAAGAGGGCAGCCGAGCCATTAGATCCGCCAGGAACGGCCAATATGGCGTAATTCGGGAGCAACACTGAGCTCATTTAGGGCTGAATTTTAAACAGACTCCGAGAGTTATAACATGCTAAGCACGTTTTCTAGAGCCCTTTTATTCGCAGGTCTCACCCCCGGCCCTTTGCCCATTATAAATGTTTTGTATCCATTACGATTCTTACACCCTTAACGACGCCGACTCGTAAAATATCACTTTGGGAATCTTTCATAAAACTTTTAAAGCTTTCTTAATTCCTTGAAAAACGTTTGCAGGTAACACAGGCAATGAACAATGTTTGATTGGCTTAAAAATGATCGAAAACCTACGTTTCGGGATAAAACTTGAAGAAACAGACATATAATTTTGACAAAGAACACTTTTTCTACGGTACAAATAAAAAAGTAATTCAATCTGTAGGAAATTACTTGAATAAACAGACATATAATTTCCGCAAGGAACACTTTTGATTAGCTTAGAAATAAAAAAATACAGTCTAAGTTTTCAAATAATACATAAAGAACCTGTCATATAATTTTGACAACGTACTATTTTACTTTGGTTGAAAATAAAAAATATTTACGTTTTCGGATAAAACTTGAAGAAAGGAGCATAATGGCACAAACGAAAAAAAAAATCTAATTTGTAAGAAAATACTCGAAGAAGCTATAATATAATGCTGATAATGAACACTTTTGATTGGCTTAGAAATAAAAAAATAAAATTCGTTTTAGGATAAAACTAGAAAAAACGGACATATAATTATGACAAAGAACATTTTCGATCGGGATAGAAATAAAAAAAAAAATCTAATTTTTAGGAAAATACTTGAAGAAACAGACGTATAACGTTGATAATGAACGCTTTTGAAAAAATAAAATTAGTTTTAGAATAAAACTTGAAAAAACGGACATATAATTTTGATAATGAACCATTTCTTTGCGGTTAGAAATTTAAAAAATGGATGTTTTAGGATAAAATGTGAAGCAACAGACATATAATTTTTTCAAAGAACACTTCAGATCGGGTTAGAAATACAAAAACAAAATCTAACTTTTAGGAAAATACTTGAAGAAAAAGACATATAATGTTGGTAATGAGGTTAACTTTAAAATAAAAGTTGAAAAAAAAAAAACGGACAATATAATTTTGACAATGAAAAAATTTATGCTGGTTAGAAATTAAAAAACAAACTATATGTTTTAGGCCAAAACGTGAAGAAACGGACATATAATTTTGACAATGAAAAATTTTATGCTGGTTAGAAATTTAAAAAAACTATATTTTAAGCCAAAACGTGAAGAAACGTACTAACAATTTTGACAATGAAAAAATTTATGCTGGTTAGAAATTAAAAAACAAACTATATGTTTTAGGCCAAAACGTTAAGAAACAGACATAATTTTGACAACGGAAAATTTTATTTTGGTTAGAAATTTAAAAAAACTATATTTTAAGCCAAAACGTGAAGAAACGGACATACAATTTTGACAATGAAAAATAGCGATCGGGTCAGAAATTTAAAAAAAATTAAAACAAAACTTAGAAAAAAAATTTGAAGAAGCAGACATTGTTTTGAAATACAGTAATTGTTATCGAGCGAAAAAAATTAAAAAATCTAAATTTTAGCAAAAAGAGAGCATTTTAAGAAACAGCCGTATAATTTTGACAACTGTCAATTTTGATCTGGATTCTGTAAGTTATTTAAAGAAACCAAAGACATTTCCGTTTTCAATTTGTTTATTGAAATCAGATTTGTTCGAACGTGTAGAGTTTATGAGGTCTTAAATTCCTGTGAAGTTTCCTGTAGATTAGTAGAGTCGTTGAAATTTATCTTCATTTTTATGATTTTTCGAGAAAAAAAATAATACGTGGCATTTGGACGGCAAAAAGGTTGAAGTAAAAATTTGACTTTTTCCAAAGATTTTTGTACCGCAGTTTTTCGTTCGTAAACAATCTCCCAAATTCTTTCAAGAGTTGGAAAGGTTAATTTTTTTTTTATTCTTTACACTGTTTCAATTCCTTAAACTTTTAAATTTATCCACGGAGACCAGGTATACCATTTCGTGTAGTTTCTAATTTTCTAAACTACTGTAAATTTTCGTGTAGATCGATGGAGTCGTTTGTAAGTTATAGCCAACTTTGTGATTTTTGAAAAAAATTGGGAAGTTTGAAGGAAAGATTGTGCAAGTTGAAAGGGTTGAGGATTTTTTTTTATATATTAAGTGGGTTTTTTATTCCTGTAAATTAAAAAAATTAACCACAACATACAATTCTACCGCCTATCGCTGACCTTTCTCTCTTCGTAGACTTCATCTCTAAAAACTTCATTCTTATATTTAAAGCTTACAAACTTCCTAATCATATATCCTTTACATCCAATAACCATTTACCTGTGATGTCCAAATTCCACCACCTCACCAAGTGATCCTATTTGACTGATCACTGCTCCAGAGTGCGATGTACTCGTACTAGCACTGACTACTCGGATCAGTAGTACGAGCCGGCGTCCTTCAAGGAAGCATTCTTGGTGCCACCTTGTTTAAACTACTAACATTCCTTTTTCACTCCAACACGACCATGCTAATCTAGGATTAGAGCAAAAAGTAAAAACAATAACGAATAAGAAAAACTGTACCTTGCAAAAGTGCTTCCGATCTTCGTTCAAGTCAGATGCATAGGACTAGATCTAAGAAAGCAAATTGATGTGGAATCATCACAACCTAAATGACAACAGAAATCTTGGGTAACTACGAATACTTTCAAGAACTAAATACGTCAAAACACAATTATAACATCACTGCTACAGTTACAGGAGTAGAACTTCAGTGTTCCGCCAGGTGTCCGATTCTTCCGATCAAAAGTCTTCAGATAAATAGTTAAAGCTTCTAACTTCCTCTCCTCATTGTTTCGGTCTATTCTAATATGGCTGTCCAAGTCTAATCGGCAATTTCAGTTAATTATTATTTTTTCTATAGATCTTGGTTGAGATGAAAAATTTAGCTTCTCGAAGGGGATTCGAACCTACGACCTTCGGCTAGATACGTTGCTCTATCGTGACTTCGATCATTTCGGACACCAACTCTTCTTTCGAATTTGTCCCTCTTTTGAGATAGAGGATTGGTGTCCGAGAGGACGATGGCTCAAGTGGTGGAGTAGCGTCGTGCTAAGTCGAAAGCCGTAGGTTCGAATCCCGCTGGTGACACTGAATTTTTTATCTTAAACAAGACCTTACATAGGAAGAAATAGCTTGGTCGATAGACCGGTAAAACGTAAGACAGCTTAGCTACAATTTTTTAATCCTGGGAACTTGCCACGTACTTGCACGAAACTTCCTGGTTCATTAAATATCATGGTGGATGCCAGAGACGTTTGCACATATGACCTGAAGGTGTAGTACTGGCCGTAGTCTGTTTTGTGTCTTCAAGAGAAAAAAAAACATACACTCTCATATATGTAATATGCATTTTGATATACACAGGATTTTTATGATTTTTTTTTTTTTAATTCAGTATTTTATTTTATCTTCGGTCTTGACAGAAACGTGCAGCTATAAGATTTGATTGCCGAATAAATAATAACTTATACATATTTACGACATTTAAAATTCATGGGTAAATATGAAAGGTGAGCGTTGTAAAAATTGTAATTGGTGTAATAAAAGGAAATTTTATATCTGAGTAATTATTTTTTAAACGTCTTGGAAATGGTTGTTTAATGGTTGGGATCTGACGATGGAACAGGCGGGAAAATGGAATAAAAACCGAAGGCGAAACCTACTACACATGTCAGATCGCTGATAACCACTTTGTAGTGCATTAATATAAATTCTCTTGCTCTATTTCGCGTCGAGGGTCGTAAAATGCCCCCCCCTCGGCCTGCTCTGTGCTAATGAGTTTCCGACAACTTCGCCGAGGGTGGGTCCGGTTCAAGAAGCGTGCATAATTTAACGAAAGTATCCGGGGCCCTGGATAATATTTCGGCTGAATAATTTACCTCGTATTCGTCCGGTAATTTGCCCCGACTTCCGGGCCTCCGTTACACGTCGGATACCCATTTTGCGTACCGGCAGCTTCCATTATTACAAAGTTAATCATACATTTTAATACGCTGGTTGAGGATCTGAGCCGAAAAGAAGGCATTGTTCTTGCCAGGTTATGAATAGGTCATACGGGGTTGACACATGGGCATTTGCTAGTGGGCCAATCCTTCCTCACGGCTCCCTACAAAGAGCGAGTAGGCAAGCTGACATTTTTGAAGAGGGTTCTCAAACCAGCAGAGAGTTTCCAAGGTCCCTTATTCCGTTTTTTAAGGGAAAACCCCCAAATTTTTGATTGTATATAGAAATTACGTTATGTGTTTCTGTCTTGTATGAGTTTTTGTATTTATTGGGGTGTATTTTGTAGTAGCTTCCACATCGCCCCTCGAGTTGTGTGTATGACTTGGGCTGATGGTGGAAATTTTATAAAAATATACGACCGACCTCATTTTCGGTTAGTTTGTTATATGAACCAGGTAGATGGAGGAATATCGAGTACTCCCATCTACAAAGCCGAGTGAGGGCGAATTATGTCGGTATGAATGTATTTATTAGTGTGAATTGGGGGGATGACGTAGTAGCATCTCCATTGCCTCTTATGTTCCATGCGTGACCTGGCGGAAAATTTTTAAAGTTCCCCATCGACCTCAATTTTGTATATTCTATTGTAGTGAATGATAGATAGAGGAATGTCGAGTACTCTATCTTCCAAACCGAGTAAGTGTGAATTATGTTGGCGTGAATGTATTTATTAGAGTGGATGTGGAGGGGCTGATGGCGAAGTAGCACTCGGGCGTCATTCTACCATTCCAAGTTTATTTTATTGCTTAAAAGAACAGTTTGGAAGAATTTTTTTTTATTTCTCAACTTTGAATCTTGACGGTATAAGTCCTAAAAGCTGAACTTCAACCTTAATTAAAACAAATTCTGCCGTCTTTCTGGCAGCGGGTATTACAGATTTAGTAAAGTTCTAAGTCCGGGAAAAAAATATTATAATTTTTTCTCGTGAACTTATAAAATTAACGGAATCGATAAATACCCTTTTTGAAGCGTAAATAAATACATTTGTCGTTGAATTTCCTGATCAATAAGGTGTCCAGTGGCAGGTGACAGGTGGCAAGACACGCAACTCGTTCGCTCCCAGGACCGGATGTTATTCGTGTTCCTCATAACCGCTCAGTATAATTTTTTTTTTTTTTTTCAAAACAAAGAAGCCTCTAGCCACTGTTCTCGACGTTGAAATATAGCACCTCTGGGGTTGTCCGAATCAATTAATAAACTGCTTAGGGACACTCCCACATATCGGGAGATCACATGATGTGTGGGAAGTTTGCAGGAAAAATATTAGCGTCATAAATTCAATGGAAATTAGTCTTGCTTTAAGCAGATTTTTCTAGTTCGATTCAACTGAAATATTGATTATTAAATGACCATTTTTGTTACTTTAATTTAAAAAAAAAGAGCGAAATCTTTATGGCAAAGTTGCTGTTGGAAATTTTATTCAATCCTTTTGGTTACAAATATGCTATCTTTTCTAAATAAGTGTATTTTAAGTGATTACATTTGTACTGAATGGTTTGTTTTTTTAAGGTATGGAGCGGGCTATGATTTGGCAGCGAGGCGGAAGAACGCGACGAGAGAGTCGACTGCGACGTTGAAAGCGTGGCTGAACGAGCACAAGAAGAACCCCTACCCGACGAAAGGAGAGAAGATCATGCTGGCGATAATCACGAAAATGACGCTCACCCAGGTCTCGACGTGGTTCGCCAACGCCCGCCGCCGTCTTAAGAAAGAGAACAAGATGACCTGGGAGCCGAAGAACAAGACGGACGACGACGACGACGCCGTCCTCTCCGATTGCGACGACAAAGACAAAGACGACGACGAGGACAAGATTAAGGATCACCACCGGATGGGCAAAGGTCAGTTATGCCGTGAGTTATGTTTCCACCGAGGGCTACCTGGCAGTAAAACCGGGTTAGGCCGTGGAGGCGCCGAGATAATGGGCCAGCTTGTGAATGACTGCGCCTAGGAGGGGGTGATCAATAAACCGATGACGTTTATGGGAGATGCTCTCATCGCATAAATCAGGGGGACGATGCGATAAACCCGTGCGTGGGTTTCCTACTGGGCGAGGGGGGCCAAACCGGACCCACGGTCTTTTCAATGAACGCGACACGAACGAAAGGATGAAACAAAAAACCTCTTAAATTACAACTCCTTCGATTATCCGTTCGTTAAAAATCTATGAGCCGTCCAGCTCGGGTAGATTTGCATCGCCCCAATTTACCTGGCTAACGAGACGATTCATTAAAATTTATGTTAAACAGTTTCGCATTATAAATTAATTTCCTGTTTTAAAAACAGTTATTGTTATTGTTTACCTTCTTTTCATGCCAGGCATCATCTCGTTCTGTCGTCATGTCAACCATTGTTGAATTTTTTTCTATCTCTATGCCGGTCTAGACGTCGTTTAGGTTTAGGTCGGTACTAGGCCAATATTGACGTACTGTGCGAGGCTTTTTCTGAACTCACAAATTTATTAAAACCTCCAGTATATCTTTCAGCCAATAGTAGGACACATACCAATTTCATCTTTTTCCAGGCAATTTAGCACAGTCTTGCTTTTCTGATTAAAGTCCTACTAACATTCCAGTCCTTACATGCCCAAGGTTTACTAGTTCTGACGTTTCTGCGATATTCCTGGAGAAGATTTTCACGTTGCCCTAGGTTGAGGGTGAACATATCACACAACAAATCAACTTTTCTTTCTACAAGCAGATAGTTTCTACTCACAGTACTCAGTTTTCCAATGATCCGGATTTCGAGCTCTTAGCTCATCATCAGTTGAAGGATTTCTACAACGTCTCGACATGAACGGCTAAAGTGTGTGAGCAAAAGTGACTTCTGCAAATCATGTTCAGAGACGTGGCTGAAGAAATCCTTCAACCTGATGATGAGCTAAGAGCTCGAAATCCGGATCATTGGAAAACACTGTAAGTAGGAACTATCTTAAAAAACAAAAGATTGAACACCGTACACTCCATCATTCATCATTTCTGTTAATTTGGACCTAGGAGTGTACAATTAGAGCAAACAGATAATGTTGAAAAGAACAGGTGACAAACAACATCCTTGTCAGACACCTCGATTAATTTCCCTCGTCCGGTTTTGTCTCTTCAAGTTTTTTATCACTCGATCAAATGGTTTTTATCTTGGCTTATTAAAGACTCAGACGTTAGCTTTAAGCGTTCGTTATGTTTGCACAAGAGCCACAATCGCCATTGTTGAAAACGTTAAACAAAACTGAACAAAGTTATGCTTATGTTATTCATAACACAACGGTTAACATATTGCTAACGAATATTCCTGAATGCTAATTAACTCCTTTATGTTTTGGTAATTTATCGTTTCATAATAAAACATAGATTCTTTCTTCTATCCTGTTTTATTGAATTGTTTTACTGGAAGTTAGATAAACTAAAGTAAATTTTCTTGGGAATATTTTCAGCAGCTGCTCCAAGAATGTTCATATTGCTACGACTCCAATAATTCAATAGTTATAAGTCTTAGGTTGAGTAATTTTGACGTTTATCAGGCGGTTTTTGGCATTTCGAAATTTTCAGCCACATGGAACCAATATTAAAGACGACGTAAAACCGAAAGAGTCGAATAGGCCAAAACAGTGAGCATGGAAACTAAAATGATCAGAAACTTTCAGACTGTAGTAAATAAGTATGTAATAAATTTAAAACCGAAAAGGACGGTAGTAATACCGATCTGATGGATTGATGGAGTGTTTATTATTGTAAAAAAACCTTCTTGGTCTGCGTATTCTCGCTAGGTTTGATCTGTCGGACGGCTTCTCGCAACCTTCAGCGATTCACAGATCATGAACTAAAGATTGCGAAAAACCACAGGAAGACCAAAATAGGTAAAAATACGCAGAACGAAATATTCTTAAATTATTATACCATAATATGAAAAAATGTAATACATTTAATTATTCTTTCTATGCAAGGTCTGGTTGGGATAAAATAGTCAGTCAAGAGCCGGATTCGAACCCAAGACCTTTGGCTAACTACGCCGCTACTCTACCACTTGAGCGATCTTGACTTCCCATCACAACCCACCTTTCGACTTTTTCCCCTCCTTTTTGCAATCGAAGTCACGATAGCTCAAGTGGTAGAGTAGCGGCGTATTTAGCCAAAGGTCCTGGGTTCGAATCCCGCTCGTGACTGTCTTTTTTTATCCCAACGAATGCCTTACTTAAAGATTAATTAATTGAAAATAATTTATTTGTTCAATCGGACCACGAAATCTAATGGATTTATAAAAAAATTATGATGTGTAAAATTAAGCTCTAAATCTGACCCCTTCCGTCAAAAAACGAGACGCTGCTAGTACAGTTTTGCTGTAAACAGTCCACAAAATTAAAAATAAATTAACATGGGGGTCTACGCGGTTAGGACTCCTTCAGTATTCGTTCTGGGCCTAGTTTATAACTAGGGACAGTTAGGGCTCAAACGGCAGTGAAGAAAGCTAATTGCCGCTGACAGACCAAGCCATCTAAAATAGACTAAAATGATCCGTAAAGACCAAATTACACTTTCATGATACCGCATAGGTTACCATAATTCCCAGTTATAAATAAATGTTCTGAAAGGAGAAATTGCTGTATTTAAAATAGAGTGTACTGTGTGGCTAGCCGATGATTATTCGGAAATCGCGAGATGCGGTCTGGTGTGATGTAGATTTCTGAAAAATATTTTGTTCAACGTGCCAACGTTTCGATCTTTATCGAGATCATCATCAGGCCTGGGATTTACAAACATTGCTTAAATTTAACAAATACATGTAGGTTGTGGAAAAAATGAATTTGTACAATGCTAGAAAATGGTGGATTGAAACGAATTATACAACGCTAGAAAATTTTACATAAAAAAATGAATTTATACATTGCTAGAAAATTTTAGATTAGGAAATATGGATTTATATAATGCTAGAAAATTTTAGATAAAAAATGAATCTACACGATGCTAGAAAATTTTAGATTATAAAAAATGAATTTATACAATGCTCGAAAATATTTTTTATATTCAACCAAAGTATTTTTTTATTGTATAAATTAACTTTCTTACAAATCCTACATGTATTTTTGTTAAATTTAAACGATGTTTGTAACTCCCAGGCCCTGAAGATGATCTCAATAAAGATCGAAACGTTGGTATGATAAGTTTTTCTGAAACTTCCATACCAGACCACATCTCACCAAGTCTGAATAATCATAGAGTTTTCTATTGGTGAAACTTTATCTCTTGAAATAATTACCTCCAGCGAAACGTCGACCGGAAATCGAACACCATTGGTCAGCCCGAGACCGGGAGAAGGGTGCAATGAAAAAAACCCATTTTGACTTGCATGGTTAAAAGTAATAAAGAATAGAGAGGACAATGGCAGGGGTAGGTCGACTGGAACTGGGATTATCTTAATGTGGCATCTCCTCATTACCAGCCTTGTTCTTCTCTCCGCTCTCCGTCGTAGGAGCAGAGCCTTCGCAATTAATCTGTCCCCACCGATGATGGATCGGTCTATTGTGACACCCGTTACGCTCTCGCTGAACGAGGTGTCCGGATACAATAAAAATTAGACAAAATAAAAGGTTTGAAACACCTAACCGCGCTGGTGTAAAGATCTTTGTGCGATAAAGGAAAATCGAAAAAAAAATTATCTAGCATCACGAGAAGAATTCAGAAGGGAAATAAAAACGATATCGTTTTTAAAATATCTGCAAAGTTATCTTGATTGCCCATCTGAAAAAAGGGGTTTCGTAAGGTAACAGTAATAAAAGGATAGGCGGAGATTTAACTAGGGATATTCAATTTTATCTCGGCTCTTCGGCAATGTTTTCTCTCTTCAAAGTTAACGTGTGGAACTCGGCTGGAACACCTCCGCCGGGGACAATTATTTAGCAAGTAGAACGGCATAAACCAGGGATACAATGAGAAGTTCCATTACACCAAGGACAATATAGCGCTAGGGGGCAAAGAAATATGGCCTAGACTCGGTGCATTGTCCAAGGAAATAGTCTCAGTAAAAGAAGAGATAGTTTAAATTTTCACAGGCTGGCAATTTAAACATTGTTCACTGTAATAACGGGTCAGGAAATAACGAAAATCCCAACGATTATTCGAGAGATCGTGAGATGCGGTCTGGTGTGATGTACGTTTCAGAAAAACATTTTGTTTATCGTACCAACGTTTCGATCTTTATCGAAATCATTTTCAAACATTGTTTAAATTTATGAAATACACGGAGAATGTGGAAATAATGACCTTATGCAATGCTAGAAAAGTTTAGATTGAAAAAACAAATGAATTTATATAGCATTGTATAAAGTTTAGATTTTTAAAAAATGAATTTATACAATGCTAGAAAATTTTTTAATCTACACTTTTCTAACATTGTATAAATTCATTTTTTTTTCAATACATTTTATATTGACAAAAAATGAATTTGTACAATACTAGAAAAAGTTTTTGATAAAATTTTAAAATCGATTGAAAACAAAAAATGAAATTATACAATGCAGGAAAAGTTTAGATTAAAAAATGAAATTATCCTGCTTATATTAGTACTAGACAAATTTAGATTAAAAGAAATTAACTTAAAACAATGGTATAAAATTGTAGTTTAAAAAAATTATGCAGTTCTAGAAATTCACTTTTTATCTAAAACTTACTCTTGTATAAATTCATTTTTTTAATCTAAAATTTTCTGGCTTTGTATAAATTAATTTTTTTTCAATCTGTTTTAGATTAAAAAAATGAATTTATACAATTCTATAAATTAATTTTTATCTAAAAAATGTTCTGGCATTATGTAAATTAATTTTTTTAATCTGAAATCGTCTGGCTTTGTATAAATTCATTTTTTGTTTTCAATCCATTTTACCTTGAAAAAATGAATTTATACAAAGCCAGAAAATTTTAGATTAAAAAAACTAATTTACATAATGCCAGAAAATTTTTTAGATAAAAATTAATTTATAGAATTGTATAAATTCATTTTTTTCAATACTCATGAATTCAATATTTATCAAAAAAAAAAAAAAAATTTAGCATTGCATTAATTCATTTTTTGTAAACTACAATTTTCTAGCATTGCATAACTTCATTTTTTTATCTAAAATTTTCTAGCTCTAGATAAAAATTAATTTATAGACTTTTATAAATTCATTTTTTTCAATACTCATAAATTCCATATTTATAAAAAAAAATTTTTTTAGCTTTGCATAAATTCATTTTTTGTAATCTACAATTTTCTAGCATTGCATCACTTCATTTTTTTAATCTAAAATTTTCTAGCTTTGTGTACATTCATTTTTATCTATAATCTTTTCTACCATTGTACAAATTCATTTTTTCCACATCCTACTTGTATTTCTTAAATTTAAACAATGTTTATAAATCCCAGGTTCTGAAGATGATGTCAGTAAAGATCGAAACGTTGGCACGATAAAAAACTGTTTTTCTACAACCTAGATCACAACAGATCGCCTTTCACGATCTCCAAATAATCATTGACTAACTGTCACTAAACACCACACGAAAATTCGAATATTTTGCCTTAACATTGATTTGATTTTATAAATAAAAAACATTACGAGTAGAAAATTGTGAAAATCATGATCGGTTAAAGTATAGAAGCAGCTGACGACATGCCGCTAGGGCGTTATTTCATATTAGCATTTAAATTGAACTTATGTCAATAAGCTGTCTCAGACAGAACCTAGCCCCAAAAAATTTATTTGAAACAATAGTATATCCATGAAACTCCCAACAGTCGTGAAATTCGGTGGGCTGGGAAGGGTGTAATTTGGAACATTTACCCCA
Organism: Cimex hemipterus; assembly: GCA_039619505.1. Taxonomy (NCBI): domain Eukaryota; kingdom Metazoa; phylum Arthropoda; class Insecta; order Hemiptera; family Cimicidae; genus Cimex; species Cimex hemipterus. The sequence goes on along the minus strand of CM077111.1, from coordinate 14,796,253 downwards.
CTTTCCCCATGATAATCCCCGGTTTCGACCAAGGGAAGAAAGTGTAACAAGATTGTTGTTCGAGAGAAAAGGCACTTATAATGGGAAAAATATAGCTCTTAGGTGACTGAGTCAACAGCGGGCATAAAAGGAGCTGGGGGGCCGTTTCTCAGAGGGGAAGAGTGTCAATATCCTAAGTGGCGGAGGGTTAATCCACCCCACCCCAGTCTATTACCATTGGAAAGCCATCGGCAGCTGTTAATGAAATCATTTCTCCCCCGGCTTATCTGCCGTATAATCTGAGGAGCAACAGACTCTGTTGACTCCGACAGTTATCTCGGCCGATGGGACGGCCTATTTGCATTTCGCCACGTGACCGTAGTAAATCCACAAAAGGGGGGTTTATATATTTTTCATTTCCTTTCAAATCTCCTGCAAACGTCTAATGGAGATTATTACGCTCAACTATTTTTGATAGGAATATTTTTCTCATTAAAACGTTCATACTGTGCTTAGTGAATTTCCATGCCCCTTAGATTTTTAACTATCATATTAAACTATACGTCTACAACTAGATAGCTCGCACTGAACTCAAAACGTTAAAGTCTGTCACTGATTTGGCTGGAAGAAGTTAAGTAGGCTCAGGTGAGGAGTCGGTTTTTTACAATATTGCAATGACCCCAGATCCAAAAGGCTTGTTTAAAACTAACATGTCCCATCAGGCCTGGCCACAGAGGATATGTTTTTCGCCTTCCTGCGCATATACTGACAGTGCTCCAAGACTATATCTTTGTGAGAGTTTATAACCTGCAGTTTGATCATTTCCGACCATTTTGGTCAACATACTATCCGGATTTTTGATCGATCAGTTACGTTTCGGCTTCGTGACAGTCTCAGTGACGCATTGATCCATTAAATATAGAAGGAAGCAACATGCATCGGAAAGTTCAATACAGCCAACATATCTTCAGGGCGCACCAAAGTGGACCAAGGCTATATGCCAACAGTTCTACTAAAATTTTAGTACTTGCCAAGTTCTGTCGTTTGTCTGGTAGACTTCGGAATTTTACCATCTTCAGAGACACAGATAACCAATACTAAAGACAAGCCTAACTACATCACACACCGAAACAGGGTAAATACGTAGGCTGAAACGATAAGAAACGCTCAAACTGCAGAAAGTAATAATGTACTAAATTTAGTTCATTTCAAATTATGCGAGAAAACTGAACTAACCGGTGGGAAAACAATCAGGGTTGATGCTGGTAGTGTTCATGGAAATTCTTCTTATTCTTCCTTCTCTCGTTATTTTCGTACGTCAATCGAATTTCGACATCTCGTCATCTTCAGTGATACATGGATCGGATGGTTTTAAAGGTTAGAAGCCCAATACAGAAACGATTAAAAAGTAGAAAATATGGCTAGCTACATTAGTTATTAGAATAATATTGCTTAGCAAAAAGGTCAATTTTTCTGAGTTGCTTGCATAAAATATGATATTATAAGCCAAGAAAATCATGTCTTTTGTAAAATGGCTGAATTTCAAATATTGACCCAGTTAGTCTTTGCGGTTGTCTATTGTATGCGTTCTTATCCGAAACCAAGCAGAATTTTTTCCCGTTGAAACATTTCCGACCTAACTTGAAAGTCGATGAACGATGGATACCCAGGCCGCAAAGGATTCGGAAGAAACGCACACAGCAGACGACTTGGAAAGACCTGGAAATGCCAAATCACTCACGTCACACAGTATGAAAATTTGTGTTTTAGATTCGTTACTACATGTGAAAGCCGAGCACAGGCTGAAGGAGCTGGATGAAGACGACGACATGTCCGACGAGGGCAAGGTGGGCAACGACATGATACCGACACACCACATGCTCGGTCCACCTTCCCATCATATGATGCTCAAAGACGAAATGTCCAAGGACTGCGGGGTGCCGGTCCCGGCGACCAAGCCGAAGATCTGGTCCCTGGCGGACACCGCCGCCTGCAAGACACCTCCGCCTTCGGTGCAGGCCACCTGGGGGCCGCCGTCCTACAGGCCTCCTCCGGGCAGCGGGTACGGCTACTTCGGCGGCTACCCGGACGTACAGACGGACACACCGCCGCAGACTCCGCCGAACATGAAACTCCCTTCCTACCAAGGGCCGCCCCAAGGGTACCAGGGTCACCCGGGCTACTACCCTAGGCAGGAGGCAAGTCCTCTCCAACCACCGCCACCTCATCACCAGCCCAACAACGAAGAAACTGCTTTCAAACCTTTTTACAAAAGGTAGAGTTTGCCTTGTTTTTAATTACTGTTTTTAAAAAAGTATTCGTTTTGCAACAACACATTCGTTCATTGGCAATTCATCCTTTTCTGTGCTTAGTTTAAACGTAAAGTTACCTGGTCATTTTATTTTGTTGTGCAAAGGAAAACTGATGACAAAACTAAAGAATATTTATGCCATGTAAAATTTGGCTTTTCATTCTTCCAGCAGTCATCTAAATAAAAATTCTCAGTTGTACTGGGTTGATATCATCAGCTATCAAAATATGCTGTAATTGGTTTATGTTATGAAATCCTGTGGCTTTAGTGTAAATTTTCATCTAATGACAACAGAAAGAAGTCGACAAGCGCTAGTTTTCGCTTAATCATCGCTGGTAAAACGAACAAATTTCAAATTTCAGCCTGATTCAAAATTGTTAATAATTATCACGTTTGAGTTCTTTCTGTGGTCTGAAGCATGATTTTTGCGTGCCATGAATCCACCCAGTTACACTGATGATGCCCAAGTGATGAAGCACATACGACAAGACTAAAATGATCTGGAACTATCAAACTACACAGAAATGTTTTACCCACTCAACCTCTGAGTGCAGAATGTTCTAACCCAGCTCTCTAAAATCAGTTTACAATCAAATGTCCTTCGTCGGATCTTCAACGGTCCTTTCTATGTCACTAGCCAAACCATACTCAAAGACATCCCATCTTGATCCAAACACGATTCCATAACCTCCACTCCAGGCTCTCCTTCAACATCCACTTGCTTAAGACCTAGAAGTTCCAACAATGGCCGACTCCTCACCCACTTCCGCGCGGCCTGAAAGGTTTCATCATTTATTGAATTGATTTATTAAAATTGACATTGTAAAATTAGACATCATTTCCTTTAGTGTTTACCTTGAAATTTGTTTTTTATTAGGAAATTTTAAAAAATCGTACTATTTAATCTGATGGTGCATTTTTTGTACTGTGGTGCATCAAAAAGACACCACCCTTTAATTGTTAAAGTGGAGTAGATGGTAAGTTGTACGTTATTGCCCCCTCCTTTATGGTATGAAAAACGTTTTATTACATGCTTTGTTTTTGTTTGGTCTGGTTTATTTTTTTAATTTTTCACTTTTCTTTATTTTTTTCCAGTTCACCACAGATGAGTGGAAGCTTTGTTTCTCCGGTGTAAACCTCAGACGCCGAGTCAACGTACCTTCGTCTACCATTTTCACAGGTGAGCCCTTGAACCGAAAACTAGTCAAAATTAGTCGACCCCCTTATAAAAATGTTGTCTGAAAAATATCGGGATTTCTTGTCGGAACAACCCTGGCAGTCACGTCCGACGTCTTACCCATCCGAGAAATGTCAGGGATGCCTCGTTGCAAGCCGAGTAGGGCAGATCCTGTAATTTATTCTGGGCCAAGACAGATTTCCGCCTGCGGGAATTTATCGCCTCCGAGCTACAGACACCTACCCGGGCTCTCGGTCCATATATCAGCCAAAAAGGGAAACTCCCACTACGTATGGAAATTAACGGGCGTCCGGGAAATCGGCGCAAATTACTCAATAGTTCCTTTTTAAATTAAAAAAAAAACAACGAAAAAAAACGCGGTTTTCCCCCCTTTCGAAAACAAACGGAGAAAGGCTTGGCGTGAAATCCCTCTTGGACGATGGTCGGACTGGATTGATTGTGCAACAACCACCGACTCAACCGTGTTCCAACTTGGTGGGGAGTACAAGATGGCCGCTGCACCTAGGGAAAAACTTGAATCAAGCCCTCCCCCTGAACACTTAGGCAATCGACCCCCACTTCAACCGCCCACTATAAGAAATTTACTCCATAAATTATGTACGACCGACTTTCTTCTTTGGGGCCGGTTACTTTTCGACGAAGAGGCACGTTAGCATATTTCATTTCTCCCTCAGGAACAGAGATCTCCTTCAACCCATCCATTAACATCAACATGTCTCATTTATTGTTCTATTACATTGGTACGAACATTCTTTTTAAAATGGCGGTAAGATCACGATCCCGGTGTCTACATAACCTGTTATTATCCTTGACTCCTCACCAATCGAGCGCTCTCTTGCTTTGGAGCATTAAAAAAAGGAATAACTTTAATCAAATCTTCTGATTAATTGTTCTCCAGGGACGTTTTAAATAGTTTATTACATATTCCTACAAATCCATGTAAAAATGGATATGGTAAGCTTGGATATGTAAGAAATCATCCCTGTTAGTTTAATCTGTTAGACGCATTTCGGGTTTTCGCCATCTTCAGTGATTTCATATCACGTCAACAACCGAAAAACACGTGCATCATCCTGCAGACTTCACGAGGAAACGTTATAAGGAAAAAAATTAGGCGGCATCACATGTCGTCTGCCAATTTCTGTTGTAGGAAGGCATAACGGCCAACTACCATCGATTGTTGCGGACGAGGAGTTCAAACCATTTACAATATAATTTTCATACTATAATCCAGTAAAAACATGTGCTATGCCCGGATTCGAACCCCGAACGGCATGGCACCTACGAATCGGACGGCTTAACCATTCGGCCACCGTTGTCCCTTGATGTATCGATTGATTTCTACAGGTTCAGTCTGTGCCAGATTTAGGTCTTACACTTACCCAGACAGAAATTAGAATCCAAAAGTTATCGATTAGGTTTACCTTTACATAACCTTTCCCACTAACCTGTCGACGCCTATGGAATCATTAGACTCTCTAACAGTACACATTCACATTAATAAATTAAATTTCATAAAAAGAAACAAAAATCTATTAAGTACCATATATTGGGTTGTCCGGAAAATAATGCAGGATTTTAAGTTTTCATTAAAAAAATCTATATACAATATTCTGTTTACGTTTACAGGATTACTCATTTGTATGAATGTCAACACTTATTAATCCTCTTCCAAATGATATTGTTTGTTTACCTCTGTAGCATTCCGCTACTTGGAAATAATTCAGTCATCCTTATAATGTCAAAGCGAGAATTTCGTACGATTTTCTTTTACGAGTTTAAACTCGGCCGAAGCGGAGCCCAAACGGCTAGAAACATTAACCAAGTCTGGGGCGAGGGTTGTGTTAATGAGTGCACTGTGCAAAGGTGGTTTAAAAAATTTCGGGAGGGAGATTTCAGCCTTGAAGATGAAGAAGGTCGTGGAAGGCCTTCCTCTCTTAATGATGATGTTCTGCGATCAGTGGTGGAAGAAAACCCCAAAACAACTGTTCGAGAACTTGCAGAGCAACTCAAAGTCAGTAAAACGACCGTCGCTGACCACCTCAAGGCGATTGAGTTGGCCCCCAACTCATCAAAAAAAGGTAATGGTTACGGTATGGTGGGCTTCATTTGGTTTAATACACTACAGCTTCTTAAATCCTGGCGAAACCATCAATGCTGAATCATACTGTAACCAAATTAATACCATGCATCAGAAATCGGCAGTAATGAAGCCCTCTTTGGTCAATCGGAAAGGGCCCATTTTGTTGCATGACAACGCTCGACCACATGTGTCACGTGTAACGTCACAAAAATTATTGGAGCTTGGCTGTGAAACTTTGCCTCACCCACCCTACTCTCCGGACCTCTCGCCTACTGACTACCATTTTTTTAAACACCTGGACCACTACTTACAACACATAATATTCAAAAATCAAACGGAACTGGAAAATGCATTTATTGACTTTATCAATTCTAAAAATTCTGAATTCTACACAGACGGAATTAATAAGTTACCAACACGTTGGGAGAAATGTATCGAGAGTATGGGAAATTATTTTGATTAAAGAACATTGCTTTAAAGTAACTAGTTTCTTTTTTTTTGTTTAATACCAAAATCCTGCATTATTTTCCGGACAACCCAATACAATGCCGTGTTTAAGATGGCCAAAATTTCTTCAAATTCTCACGTAAGTTTTCATATAGGGTCGCCTTCATAAAAGCTTGCTATTTCCGTGGGATAACACCGCCAAAATTATGTGGGATGCATCCAGCTTGACTGTTCGAATCGTTCGCGGGATTTGGGCCTTATGTATAATCTAAATAGGAAAGGATCCAATACGCTACCTTGAGATACACCGTTGTCTTACCGTTGCATTTTACCTTGTCCAATGGAAAACGCATTCGACAGCCTCTTTCAAAAATCAGAACAGGAGATTAAAGGTACCATGCTCAAGCAAAGTTCTCACCCCCAGTGGCGTAACTACACGCTTTTTATACGGAGGCAAAGATTGCCTAAGTAAATAGCCGGATGCATACGGAAACTAGGTGTCCATTAATGTGCAAAAATCTGTCTAATTGAAACTATTTGATTATCTATAAGAGGATGATTTTGAATTTTTTGGTATATGGACTCTATTAACCAAATTTTGGCGGTCGCTCAAGGTTTTTCTCGTTGGCTGTTGTAATTGTTACTTATATAATAATTGAAAATGTCTGTTTTAAGCCTGGACAACTTTACAAACAGCTATCTATCAAGTCTAATTGAGGCTTGATGTGAAACATCCTACTCCACCATAGACTCTCTTATGCTAAAACTTCACGCTAATAAATACATTAGAATCAAGTGAGATTGAACAACAGTTCTCAGTTTGCCGGATATATACATGTGCTTTGGCTTGAAAGTATATATCCGTGGGTCAACTTCATCCGATTGTTCTGCTGTTTTCACTCTGTGGCCTCTTTGTTAAACTGTGACACTCCATGATGAATTTGTTGCTTGGCCTTTTATACGAGATAAACCCATTACTGAGTGGCGTAAAGCCAAAACGTCAGACGAAAACCTATCATCTGCAAACGAAAATGATTTTTAATGGTTTTAATTTTAATTTTTACCATTAAGGAAAAGAAAAGAAAACTAAAATAGTCAAACTCCTCCGGGGTAGAAATCTTTCAAGATCTGGCTGCAGAAAAAACCCGTCTAGCCAATATTTTATAATAAAGTTATGCCATACAATATATTTTTTCGATTAATTTTTAGACAATTTTTTTAAATAAAATAATTACATAAAGTTCAAACCCAGAACCGACATCCTGACAAAGTTACGACGGACTCAAACTCGGCCACTGCGGACCCCCGAACGGTGTTTCAATTTTTCAAAAATTCTTTGAATTTTATTTATGAATATATAATAAAAATGTTTGTTTTTATGCACTGACGAAAGTTTTGCCCAAAGAAATGCGACAAAACGGGGATCAATCCGACTCGGGAGTAAACTCTCAGTTAACTGAAACAAAATACCCATTTTACAATTTTTTTTCGTCGTAAAAATCGCAATTAAATTTCCCACGATTTTTTCTTTGTTTTCGTACATTTTTATCATCGGGAATTTAGCGGGATTTTTATACCGTTAAAGAGAAAAACGATCATTATTGAGTAATTTGTAAACACGAAATATAAATACCAAAATAACTTGTTATTCTGTCAAATATTTATGAAGATATCTGATATTGTTCATCCATTTCTTGAAAAACAAATAAACACTAGTATGAATTTAAAAAATGTATTGTCCTAGGAGAACATTAAAAAAATTAATAAATAAAAAAAAGTAAAAAGTTATTCACACTTAACTGCAAAAAAGTATATTAGTATTAATTTAAAGTTTTGGTCGAAATAAAAAAAGTTAGCGTCACGAACGGGATTCGAACCCACGACCTTCGGCTTGCCACGATAGCACAAGTGGTTAGACAAGCGGCGTATTGAGCCGAAGGTCGTGAGTTCGAATCCCGCTCGTGACACTTAACTTTTTTTATCTCAACCAAAACCCTACGTAAAAAGAAATATTAGTAATACTGTATTTAAATAAAATTAAATATAAAAATAGCGTGATAGGCAATGAAATTGTACGGTGAGTTTAAAAATTATAAAAATCTTCTTTATTTTGAAAATAAAATTAATTTCCTACCTGTACTGTGGCCATTAATAGCTTTTATTAGACCTTTTTTTAATTATTATTATTATTTCTAATGACTTTTCATATTATTTTTTGGTATGACTGATAAAGCTTATCAAATAATAACAAGTTTTTATTTTTTTACTTTTTCAATTAGTCAATTGGATTATACAGTTTTCCAATAAGCGCTGGGAAAACGTAACTAAATTCTGAAAGGGTTAATTACATAAATAAATGAATATTAGGTCATTTCCGGTCATTTTAACATGCCTATTCTTGCTGTATTGATCAGTCAGACGTGTTTGGACTTCTCGCCATCTTCAGTGTTCGAACTGGGCAGTCAATAAATATAAAAGATCTGAACGATGAAACTAGAAATAATACTTAAAACCTCATGGATAAGGCAAGAATGAATCATCATACGATATGTGCGTTCGTCATCACTAGTTATCACTTGCACCTAGTGCGAGGTTTATTAAGTTATGATTTATTGTGTTCCTAGTTGTTTTTTAGGGTGGAAACGCATCTTTTAGTGCTTCCCATTTGGCAGTTTCAAGTTTTGACCGTAGCAGACTCAGATCACTTTTAAAAATAGTTCTCCTTGTTCACCTCAATCGGAAATCTCAGATGATGGAGCGATGATAGACGAAACCGACTCCCGTCTTCAATTTGTACCTTGTTCAGATACCGATCTCAGCCTTGGTTAATCGGATTTTAAAACGGCGCGGGGGAACGATATAGATTACGGATTTATCGCTCTCCCCGGTTGAAATGTGACGTGTAGACCCCATTGAGAAAGGTGGGATGCCTCTCCGGCCGAGATAGCATCACATTTTACCGATGTTTATATATAGGAGTGGTCCTATCCCATTCAGGTTTCTTTGTCTACCCCGGTCATTAGTCGTAGAGCGGCTTATCTAACGACACATCCTTTTAGACTGATTCAGGCACCTTTCTTTCAGGAGTGGTTCCGTTAAATGTAGACTTTTTCGATGTTTTTTTTTTTTCTTCTCCCTCGGACCTTTTTCTTGTCTTCCTACAGCCTGATCGTAGTTTCTAGACCAAAGCATGAAAAACGTCAAGAGATAAACGTATTCTACCTACATTCAGAAAAACCTTTAATCTTCAGATAACAAATTTCATACTTGGCGTGGGAAGAGGATACAAATACCTAAGTAGGTTATTTTATACCGAACCTCTTCGGATTGTACTTGAAAATGGTACAACAATTTGGCTGAAAATGGCTTCAGGAATTGAACAAAATTTTCTTTTGTTTGTGCGGACTTAAAGCTTCCTTGTAAAATTTGCTCAACCAGTACAAGATTTTGACAATAGAAAGAAATCGATTGTTAATACCAAAAGTACCTTAGACGTCTTCCCAAAAATAGCCGTGATTGATAAGGACTACTTTCGAGCAAATATTACAGAACGAACCAAACAAGTTATCTAAACTTAGTATTGTTTTTTCCTTCCTCTTTCTTCCTGTAATATCATCACCAGTTAAATGGATGATTCCTTTCGTTTTTAACGTTTATCGGATTGTTGGATGGTTGAAGGATAAAAGCTGTTTAACAACGCTTCGGTCATTACTATCTACTTGGCCTGACGTTCATCAATGGAAGTTTAATTCAATCGGCCATGGATGCTCCTTCAAGTCAGATGACAAATAATAATACAATCTATTGAAAAGCCATCATCAATGATGACAAAGGAAACATAATTTGATCATCATCCTTATTTGACGGTGGATAAACTTGCGTTTTGTGTCTCGATTATCTTGGGATGCCTGTTCTCGCTGGTTTCGTCAATGATCATAAACCCTTTGCTTTTTATAACAAAATGTCAAACCTAATTTTCCAGACTCCAGGATTGGCAATCCAGAATGGAAACTACCAAACTTCAAATATTCTGTTGATTCTTGTCTATTTGGATGGTTGCCGAAGTTAAAAAAACTGACATCTGTCGATGCTTGTTTTACAGGCCAGTACCATAAACCACAAAGGTTCGGTATCAACAGGTTATCCAACTGTGATTACTATCATGTTTCCTAAGAAACAAAATATTTTGTGAGTTATTCTTGAGATGCAATACGGTTTAAGCAATGCAGTATGGAACGTGCCGTATGGTTCATACTAGCCCATAAGGGGACCTATGGAGGTACCTAATTCCATCCATGAAAATGAAATGACAAAAGTAGAGACTTACTGATCAAACAAGCAAGTAGTAGAAAACGATAATGGAAGCGATCAAATTTTTTAGCAGTTGGCCCAAATTGTAGCTAAAACGAGTTTCACCCGGAGGTTCGTCAGTGCTTGTAGCTACAGCTGGTTCTCTTGCATAGTGGCTCACCAACAGGGCAAAATAAAAAAATCAGACCTTAACATTTGTTGTGAATGCTTCCTGAGATGTTCTAATCTGAAGTTTGTTAGTTTTTGATTATCCTGGTCCGTATGTACTCGCTGGTTTAGTCTATGGCCCAACAATACAGAACGAAAGCTTGATTTTGCCAGAATTTACCCAAACCGATTAATCTTGTTAAGTGGCGACCAAATTAGACGGTAAAAACAGTTTGACCCCTGGGTCCGACGGTGTCTTTACTAACAGGTTATCGCCGTTCATCAGTGGGAGCTCAAACCAAGTCCTTTTCCATCGAATATCAGACGTTCATCCACTGATTGAAATAACAGTCTAGTCTCATATCAAACATTCTGAGATTAGTTCTTGAAGCCTGAGTCGTTCACGTCATCCTGGTGGTCCGCCCGTCCTCGCTCGTTTAGTATCATCAGTGCATTTAACCATATAATGATCGTCTGGGACTGGTTAACCTTAAAGTTTAAACAAATGATAATAATAGCTGGTCATTTTGGTCGGACATCAAACAATAATTCACCCACTGAATTGGAATACTATTTAGGACTTACAACAAATGTATTTTTTTTGTGATTTCTTCTTGAAGTGTGAGGCAGTTCAAGATCATCCTGGCCCGACTGTCTTCGCTGGTTTAGTACATGTTTGTATGTAATGACCAAACTGCAGACGATTTATCGAAATTTCCTGTAGACAGTAACTCTGAAATAAATGACGAATTATGGTTTGGCCGTTTCCTATCATCCTAGTCAGCGCATTCTCGCTGGTTTTTATTACCCGTACGTAAAGAAATGCCTAAACTCGTCTTAGAGACTAAGGAAGAAAGTCATGCCAGGAAAATAGAAAATGGTCAAGCAGACAGCATTTTATCCAGTTTTCCTTGAACCTTTATTAATTATTAATCATAATTTCGTTATTTTTCGTGGTCCGTTTGACCAATTAATATCATTCAATTAATTAAAATTTTAAGTTGAGATAAAAAATTAATTGTCAGGAACGGGATTCGAACCTACGACCTTCGGCTAAGATACCCCGCTAGTAGCTCAAGTGGTAGAGTAGCGGCGTATCAAGCCGAAGGCCGTGGGTTCGAATCCCGCTCGTGACACTGACTTTTTTCTCTCAACTTGAAACCTTAATTAATTGGATTAATCATGACTTTTAATAAAACAAATTCCATGTTTTTTATAAGTTCGTCTTGTGTTACAGGGAAGGTGTCAAAGTGAATCTCCGAGGACAGAGTGTCACGTGAAGACGATTGTTGTATATTGTAAATTTTTCCAAGTGTTCTAAAGTATACGATCCCCCTAAAATGGACAATTCGATTGGGGCCACTGGATTTGTGTTTTCTCTTGTATATATTTAAATGAAAGAATAAACATAATAGTTGTACTACTCTTTCTTAGATTAAAAAGAAACAAAAAAAAAAGATATACTTTGACATATACATTTTAATTGTTTATGGTTGTGCTAATTTTGTTAATTGTTGAAAGAGAAAAAAATTAACGAGAAAAAAAGATTAAAAAAATATCGTTTTTATTATTTATTGTGTTTATCGTGTAATGAACATATTTATATAAATACAAAATATAATTGAATTTAATTATATTATATAGGACCTAAAAGGCTAGGGCCTGAGGTCGAATTGTTTTTAACAACAAACAAATGTAAATAGTATTTTTTAGGGCAATGTGCAAAAAAAGTCAAAATTTACCAGTGACGCCACAAGGCTCTTTTATTTCTGTTTATACATCGTTTCAAACTTTCAATCAATTAATTCCTTGCTAGTAATCAGAATTGATAAAAATGTACTTAAAATGGGAAAGAAAAGTGATCCTGTGAAAAAACTCGTTTTGTGTAAATGGTACAGATTTTTTTTAGAGTTTAACTGTGTAAGAAAGATGAAACTATGTATAGAACGAGTACCTCCTCTCTCTCTCTCTTTCTATCTCTCTCTCTTTCTCTCTCCACTAGATTATAGATATACACGGAATTTTCTTTAGCGAAATAGTGTAATTTGTCAGAGGCACATAGAATAAATAGAGAATCAAGGTCACTGTCTCTATGTTCTTATAATTCTCACATCATAGGTAATTTATCTTAATCTGTTCTGTATTGTATTAAAGTCAACTAATTTCTACTTTTTTTTTTAAAAAAAGTTCTCCCAGCTTGAATATTATAAAAAGAAAGCTTTCTATTATCCTTCTATGAAATGTTAATAAAATATTTTTGTTTAATATTATTTTTTTGGAGGTTTATTATTTTCTCTTATTGTCAAATTGTATGAAGAAAGATATTTGTACGTTATCTATTTTACTAATCCTTAATTTCCTCTTTATCCTTTGCGAGTAAGTTCGAACTTATTATTTTTTACAGCTTGTATTTATCTCAAAATTGAGGACAAGACTGGACGAAGAAAAATTCACTCAGTGTACTTCTATGTTGAAAAAGCAGTCTTGTCCTCCATTGTATATCGACAGCGAAGCGATACCGTTATGGCCATACGGAGTGGAACTTTGGGGTACAGCCAAGGTTTCCATTATACAGCGCAGCCAGTCCTTCCAATCGAAAGTCCGTAGACAAATTGTCTAAGTACCTTCAGTAGCCTCGGTTGCACATTGTACGAGACTATGACCGATATTGACATAAGGAGTGGAACTGTGGGGTACAGCCAAGGCTTCCAATATACAGCGCGTCCAGGTCTTCCAATCAAAAGTCCTTAGAAAGATTGCCCACGCACCTTCACACTCTGTATGAGACTAAGACCAATACGGAGTGGAACTGTGGGATACTGCCAAGGCGTCCAATATCCAGTCCTTTCCAACGAAATCCAAAGCATCTTAGTATGTTACTAACCGCACGATTCACAAAGACCTCAACATTCCTTTTGACAACGAATTGGTCCAGTCCAGGTTCCTAACCTTTCGAACCATCCTAACCATTCTGCTCGAGCCCTCTCCATTCATTCCGATCCTGACAACCTACCACGTCGCCTCTGCCGACGACGGCCTCGAGCCCTCGTTGACTTAACTTGAGTTGGCTCCTCAAAGTGTGTTCTACCGGTGTAGTGCTGGCATTAGTGTGTGTTGTGCTGTATGATATTCCCCCAATGATCATGTGTAATATAGGTAACAAATAAATTGAAAAAAAAGTTTATTTTAAAAACAAGTATAACAAAGTCACAATTTTTTCATTTTATTGTACAACACCTGCGAATAAACATAAACAAAATGCATAATTGTTTGATATTATCCGACGCTGAAGTTAGGCTCAAAAAATATGTCATTTCAGCACAAAAGCCACGCAGTTTTTAAGCCTAGACCGATTCTTAAATTCTGTCCTACTTTCGTTCTATTCACTTAAGCCTAATAGAGGGATTGTCGGCACTCAATATTCCGCCATCGTCCCGCGCTACTTATTCACTTACATAAATACTCTACTCAGTGCACAAAATAAAAACGCAAACCGAGATATCAATCAAGCACGATATAAATCAAATAACCCCGTTTCCCTCAAAAACGGAAACTGGGTGTCTGATCGTTGTCAGAAAAATTTGTATAGTGAATGTCGTAGGACGTCATCCGAATTTGCCTCTGTTTAACAGATGTTTGGTTAGATTGTGTGGTTTTATAGATTTTTGGTTAGATTGTTGCGAGTTTAAAGGTTAAAAACAATTTTGGTTAGATAATCGTGATTTTATAAAATTTTAATTGCATTGTTGTTATTTTATGGATCTGTGGTTAGCTTATGATATTTTATAGAATTTTGGGTTAGATGGGTCTGATTTCATAGATTTTTAATTAGCTTGTGTTTTTAAAGATTTGTGTAATTTTATAGAATTTTACTTAGATGGTTGCGATTTTAGCGATTTTTAATTAGCCTGTTGTGTTTTTTTTAAGAATGTTTGGTTAGATTTTTGTGATTTATAGAATGTTAGTTACATTTTTGTGACTTTATAAATTTTTCATTAGCTTGTCGTGTTTTTTAAAACTTTTTGGTTAGATTTTTGTGATTTATAGAATTTTAATTAGATTGTTGTGATTTTATAGATTTGTGGTTAGATTGTTGTGTTTTTACAGGTTTTTTGTCAGGTTATCGTAATTTTATACTATTTTAGTTAGAGTGTTGAGATTTTATATAAATATCATTTCCTGATGTCTGGTGTCGATAAATCTGCGGTTTGCTCGTTTTCGATCATCCTGGTCCATCTCACCTCGCTGGCGTAGTTAATATCTAAGATGGAAACAATCAATCAACAGCGTTTCCCCAAACCTATGCACCTTTTGAAATAATGATCCACTGAGAGGGTCAAAGCTGTTAGACCAGATAGCTGTGCCCTTTTGTCGTACATCAAACAATTGTCCTTGGTCTTGACTCGGCATAATGTTTTAACCTGAACGTACGAAACATCTTTTGCCAAAAGTACTTCCTGGTTTCTTGGGAGATGACTCTAAGGTTTGGTACTCCGGATGGTATAGTCAGTGCCAACTAAGTAAGAATTATAGTAGATGATGGGGTTTGGTCTGCTAGTTGATGAACTCAATACTAACGTTTTTCACTGAAGATGGCGCAATGCCGAAACGCGTTTGAATAACTCAAACAAAAAGCCCATGAGGAAAGACCGACCCAGTAGGGCCCGCGTGCCGGTTCAACACTTAAGAATTATTAAAGCAGAATTTAAACGATCATATTATCAAGTTCTTAATATCCACCAAGGTTACGACTAAATTAGAGGGGAAAATTTCTGACCTGAACGATGGTATCTTTAGATCCAGGCCATCCCCGATCATCATCCATGGCCGTTGAACCAAAATGAGGTAACAGATCGTCCTTTCGTTCGGTCAAACAGTTAACCCAGTGCAACAGCAAACTGCAAAATAAGTTCATAATCAATTAAGCAAACGTTTGATGAAATTTGGTCTTTACCAGATCCAGGTCTGCCTGTTGGTTTTGCATATGTGCGTTAGTCCACTCTGAAAAATAACTGCAGAAACAAGTCTTGAACACGATTAGAGATCAAATTAGAGTGTAAAGACTACATGACCTAAGGGGGCCGCGGTAGCCGAGTGGTTAAGGCGTCAGACTCTCGGCTCGTAGACACCGCGGTCGTGGGTTCGATCCCAACCGGAATTTTTCTGACGCCTAAGGGGACCGGTGGCCGCAATTAAAAGAAATTGACACGGCACACATCAATGGAAGGGGCGGGACGGGATCTCAGCGACCCTGAACCTGGTCCCCAACCGCTTTCAAAAATGAGTTTCTTCGATGGAAGAACACTGATACGACGGGGGCTCAAGTTCACTTCGTGTTGTGAGCCCTCGCCCAAAAATGGAGCCAGGCTATAGTACAATAAGCTGTACAGCTGCAGTGCTCAAGAGGGAACTCCTCCAGTCCCAGGTATCCATCCATCCACATCCATCCTACATGACCTACGAGGTCTTCGATGCCTATAGTACTGATGTCAGTAGCTACTTCCTTTGGTAGTTAAGAGATCTGTTAACAGACAAAACAAGTGTATTACGCGTCATTTTAGAATATCATTTCGATTTTTTGTAAGATCGAAGGGTTTGTATGAAGCGACCCGCATGATGCGTTGGGAACGTGTTCGAATCAGTTCGGGATTAGTACAAATGTATTTGAACCTCCTCTAAGCGGCTTTACATCTAAATAATTCCCCGACTCCACGGGGAACAAGGCGTAAACTAATTCCTCCGGCAATACATCCAAGCGGATTGTGGTAATAATGTCCCCGGCCGAAAACGTCGCCGTTCACTTCATTTACATCCGGCATTGTTTACGATAAGTCCCAGCGAACACAGTACAGTGGAGGCCCACTGTAATCGAACCTCCGACGAAATTACAATAGATTCATTATTGTGTAACAATGGGAGGTACAAATCGTACCGGCTCCAGGCGGAAAAAAACAGTCATTGTTGTATAATCTAAGCGCCAGGCTACTGTTTAAAACTGACAAATAGACCTAGTAATAACTTGAACGGTTTTAAATTATGAAATCGATCAAGATGTGACTCACAAACGAGGGACGCACTCACATAAAGGACTCCCTATTTCCTAAAGTCTCAGGCTACCGAAAGAAATCAAGGATCGTTTGATGTAATGTTTTTTCTTCCTTATGTGCCTTTCGCATCTGATCATTGCTCATAAATAAACGTCCTTTCTATCATATTTGGTTTCATGTCAATGTCCTTTCAGGACGAATTATTTATAGTTATTTTAGTTTTTAGCGCGTTCGCGATTTGAAACGGTTTATTTGAATCGGTCCTGACCTTAGACCCTATTCACTATTGAATGCCGAAAAAAAAACTGGTTTTTAAAAGATTGAATATTCAAACTGACATGTATTCTTATATTGAAAATCACCGAACAATCATCAATATTTCATAGCTAATTAAAAATACAGTTTGACCTCATCATCCTCATTTATGCTGCAAGGACGAATCTTACAGGTTGTATGTAATGAATGTTTTAAAATTTAATTATTTAATGATTAATCGAAATAAGACAGATTATTAAATAGACAATCCTTTGGAATGATTATTCAAAAATCGTGAAATGCGGTCTGGTGTGATGTAGTTTTAGAAAAACAGTTTCTTTATTGCGCCAACGTTTCGATATTTATTGAGATCATCTTCAGAGCTAAAAGTTGTTTTCTGCGTAAATGTGTCACTCTTGCGTGACGTGATGAGAGTGCCAATAAGTGTCAGCACGACACGCAAGAATCTCCCGAAGACAACACTTTGAGCCCTGAAGATAATCTCAATAAAGATCGAAACGTTGGCAGGATAAAGAAACCTACATCACACCAGACCGTATCTCACGATTTCTGAATAATTACCGATTAACTGTCACTAATCTCTACACAGTATAAATTTCAAATTTTAGAAAAAAGTAAGACAAACGTTTTTGCCTGTTTACACCGTTGAAGGTAACTTTACGAACTTGATTTGATAAGATGAGTCAGTGTAGAGAGCGTAAATGCTTACATTTGTCCTTCAAGTGTGCGAGCTGATGAATCTCCAGGTTTCAGAAAAACAGTTTCTTTGTTGCGCCAACGTTTCGATCTTTATTGAGATCATCTTCAGGGCTCAAAGTGTTTATCTTCTGTGTAATTGTGACATTCTTGCGTGTCGTGTTGAAAGTGCCCTGATGTAGGTTTCAGAAAAACAGTTTCTTTATTGCGCCAACGTTTCGATCTTTATTGAGATCATCTTCAGGGCTCAAAGTGTTTATCTTCTGTGTAATCGTGCCATTCTTGCGTGTCCTGTTGAGAGTGTACTATTTTTTAAATTGATCAAGTATAGACTTAAAAAATAAATAAATTTATACAATGCTAGAGAAGTTTAGATTAAAAACAATTATCTCAAATTTTTGGATAAAAACAGAATTTCTAGCATTGTATCATTGTTTTCACATCCTACATGTATTTGTAAGATTTAAACAATGTTTATAAATCCCAGGCCCTGAAGATGATCTCAATAAAGATCGAAACGTTGGCACGATAAAGAAAATATTTTTCAGAAACTTATATCACACCACACCGCATCTCACGATTTCTGAAGAATTATCGATTAACGGTCTCGAGACAATTTTCTATAACCTCACAAAGAACATTGTGATTTTTTAACTTTAAAAAAAAATTGTTTTTCTGAATTTGAGTCAATTAAAAAAAAGACAATTTAAAGTAACAGTAAGAACAAATGACAAGCATAGCCATAAACATTATAAATTTAAATTTCAACTTACGTTGAGAGGTTTAGAGATAGAATTGGAACCATCTGCGCCGACGATTTATCCATCTATATATATATATATATATATATATATCCATAAATTTAGTCAGTTTGTCAAAAATGTCCCAATTTATCGGAGGAAAGTTTATTGTGAGGGTTATTTCAAGGTGTCTGTTAGGTAAAAATATTTAGTTTGTTTTTTCCAAATCATCCTGATCCGCATGCTCTCGCTTCTTTGTCCTGGAGATGTTCTATTTCGCATTAACAATCATAATAACTGTTTAAACTGTTTCGATTGCCCTCGCTATGTTTTTTTTTCCGAGGATTCGCAACAGCAGAGGTTATAACAACCCTCGGGGTGCCGGTGTTTTGAAAAAAAAAAAAAAGCCCATTTGTAAGTATGTCGGGTTCGAATATTATTAGGGCGGCTGGTCTCGAACCCGCGACCTTTACCGTCGTCTACTGATGAGTGCCTAAACCATTGCGGCCACCGACGCGCCTGTTATGTTACTTACGTTTCAGAAGAAAAGAAAAGAATGTTGAAAAATGATTTATTTCATCAATAACCGGACTATTTTAAATCCATCGTAATATTTTAAATTGGTTGGCAAATTGATTTATAATAAATTTGGCTTATCATTCTGAATTTACATGAGCAGTTTGCGATTGTTGGCAGCTTCCGAAGGAGTTTTTTTCCGTGATATTATATTTCATTGTGCTAGAATGAAGAAATTACATTTGAAATTTAATCTTATAAAACGAATGTAAAACTTATTTGAATTAAATTTTAGAAGATTTTGTATGTTTAATACAGGTTTGAAACCATCTACGACGATGATTTATCGGCTGTAACATAGTACCAGTAAACAATTCATAAAAGATAAATTTATACCAGTTGTCGAAAATGTTCAAATTTTCTGGAGGAAAGTTTGCTGAATTATTGTGAGTTTCAGTGTTTGTTAGGTAAAAATGTACGGTTTGGTCATTCCAGACGATCCTGGTCCGCCTACCATCGCTCGATTTCTCTGGCGATGCGCTTTCGTTTTTCGTTGCAACAATTAATTATCTTCTTTAATAGGTTATTTCAAAATGTTCACGCTGATCGTCACCATCAGATATGCTATTAACAAGGAATCTTACACGAGGAAGGAAAATCTTGTCGAGAAAATAATTTATTCAATCGATAATCGAAAGATTTTAAAGAAAATCCATCGAAATGCTTTCAGTTTTTGGCAAAAAGTTTTCCGTTAATGATAAATTTGGCTAATTTGGCTCAAATTTCCAAGTCTAAACGCACGTCTTGATCGTTGACAGTTTTTAAAGAACATTATGTTTTACGGGTTATTAATTTTTTAAAACATGACGCAATGCGAGCCAATATATATATATATATATAAAAATAATTTCAGAATTTCCACCAATCGACTTGTATGTATTATGTATTTAAATTTGAAAATATTTTAATTTAATTTTTTGGAAACTTTTTGACGTCAAAGAACCATCCAAATATCGTCTGGAAAATGGCAGTAAACCAATAGTTTCAAATAGTACTTTATAAATTCACTATTTTCGTGGTCGGCTTGACCAATTAATACATGACAATCAATTAAGGTTTTTAGTGAAGATGGAAAAAAGTTAATGGCATGTGAGGGATTCGAACCCACGACAAGTGGTAGACCAGCGGCGTATCTAGCCGAAGATCGTGGGTTCGAATCCCTCTCATGTCATAAACTTTTTTTTTTCATCTCCACTAAAAACCTTAATTAATTGTCACGTACTTCTTTTTAAATTTATTTCGTTCGTTAAACTATTTTCAAATTTATTGGATATCTTGTGGAATTATTGTTGAGGGTATTTCTTTGAGTCTGTTAAGTAAGAATATAAAATTTGCTCTTTCCTTGTTCGCCTTGTCAGTTGTCAAACGTGTTTCACAATTTCGTTTGTTATTTTACCAGGAACAAATGGATTTTTTTTTTAACATTTCTACTGATCAAAATCAAATCAGGTAAGAATAATCGGGACAAGCCTACAAATTATTATTTCTACCAATAAAAATCAAGATAAAAATAAAATATAAATACATGGTTTAACTGTATTCGAATAAATTTATCTGATTTTGTAAAAGTATTAAAAAAAATGGATATAAAGTGGTTAAAATTGAAATGTCGTAAATACTTTAAAATATTTTAGGTAACTTTGGTTTAGTGGGTAACAGCGACAGAACTAGGCTAGTTAGTTATATATAGTTTAAGTTCTGCCCCTCCCAAATTATACTGCATTTATTGCCTCTTAACTGAGACAAGTATATTTTTATTTCAATCAATTAAAATTTTTTTAGTTGGGATAAAAAAGTCAGTGTCACGAGCGGGATTCGAACCCAGGATCTTCGGCATGATACGCCGCTACTCTACTGCTCGATCCACTTGGACACTAACTTTCCATCTCAACCCCACCTTTACAATTTCCCCTCCTTTTTGCCATTTTTCAAGTTTATCTCAACTAAAAAACCTTAATTAATTGTAATATATTAATTGGTCAAGTGGACCAGGAAATTAGTGAATTTATATTTTTATTTTTTGTCAGTTTCTCATGAAACCGAAGTGGTTTGTTCTGACTCCCACAGATAACTGAATAAGGGTAGAAATTTAGCTGTTTCAATCATAGTATACTCAACGATTGAGATTTTAAGTTAGTTTTTAATTTGGTCAATTCAAGCTACTGGCAAAAACCTTTGCTGAACATTATTTTTCGGATGTACAAAATCTCATTCCCACTTCTTCAACCAATTACCAATTTATTTGTCAAGTTAATTAATAATATTGATTAACAAGATGATTCAGCCAGGTTCAAATTGAATTTTTTGATAATAACATATGATGCTCCAGATCAAAAACCGTTTCCGCCGTCGAATTCAGCGTCGGAAAATACTTCAAAAAATTTATATGGATGAGGGTCTTACTATTTGAAATAGTACAGTTCGTAAATGTCACCGTTGTCTCGGAAAGGTGGATCATTTAGCACATGAGAAACAAGGCGAAAAATACAAATTGTCATTCCTCGGGGCTGTGTTTCATGACTTGGTGAATCTCGCGACGTAGCGACGTAGATTATCAACCAGCTCATTATGTTCTCAGTTAACGGTGTTGCGGTCAAGATAAACAGCAAGGTTTATGTTTTATTGCCACGCTTTCGACTGTAAAATTAGTCATTCACAAAGGGGCTACAATGACAAAAACTATCAACAATAAGGCTAACAAAATCCATGTCTTACGTTTATAAATATTACAATTTATTAAGGTTTTTAGTTGAGATAAAAAAGTCAGTGGCACGAGCGGGATTCGAACCCAGGACCTTCGGCTATATACACAGCTGCTCTACCACTTGCACTATCGTGACCTCGATCCACTTGGACGCACTAAATTCCCATCTCAACCCACCTTTTGAATTTTGCCCCTCATTTCTGCAATCGACGCCACGATAGCTTAAGTGGTAGAACAGCGGCGTATATAGCCGAAGGTCCTGGGTTCGAATCCCGCTCGTGACACTAACATTTTTATCTCAACCAAGAATTAGTAATGTACAATATTTTTACTTCATGGTTTAATAATTTACGAATATTGTGTTCTGCGTATTTTTACCTATTTTGGTATTGCTTTGGTTTCTCGCCATTTTGAGTCTAAGATATTTGAATCGCTGACGACTGCGAGAAGCCGTCCGACAGTTCAATCATAGCGAGCGTATGCAGACGAAAATGAAAAGCCGCAGAGCAGCCGAAGGTCGTGGTTCGAATTCCGCTCGTGCCATTGACTTTTTTATATCAACTAAAAGCCTTAATTAATTGTAATACATTAATTGGTCAAGCCGACATACTTATTAATGGGCTTTAAAAAAAAAGAAAAAAAAACATAAATAAATGAATAAACATGTATTTCTACATTGCAATATATTTTTTTAAATATTATTTTTTGTTAATAAATTTAAGTAAATGATACTAATATTGTTGTAATCACTTTTCAAAATGCAAGTGATGCTTTCTTTTGTACTTTTGACTTTGAGTAATCTACGCCTTACAATTTTTTTATGGTCGACAACTATGATTTCGTCAATTTTTGCCTTAAACCATTTACGTTTTCGTAGACAATTGATCAACTTATTTCTTTCAAACAATTAATTATTCTTTCTATTGTAGATAAGGTTTTGGTTGAGATAAAAAAGTCAGTGTCACGAGCGGGATTCGAACCCACGACCTTTGGCACACTACGCCGTTGCTCCATCGTGACTTCGATCCACTCGGACACCTTCTCTCCATTTCAACATACAACCGTTCGAATTTCCGTCTTTTTGCGGACTGGATTCTCAGCGATGTATGAAGTGGCCACGTGACTCTATTTCTTGAAGTGGCAGACACTTTACTTTTTAAATCGTTTTCGTAGTCAATTGACCAAATTCTTTCAAACAATTGATTGCCTTAATATGGTTTTTGCAATTATATGTGTGGTCCTTAACACGTTCAGCCAAAAATTGTTTACTCTGGATTTAATACACAGAGAGGCAATCGTTAAAATTAACACAATATACAACTTATTAACCTTTTTATGTAGGGTTTTGGTTGAAATGAAAAAGTTCGTGTCACGAGCGGGATTCGAACCTACGACCCTCGGCTCTAACCACTTGAGCTATCGTGACTTCGATTCACTCGGACACCAACTCCCCATCTCAACCAAAACGGAGGAAAAATTCAAACGTTCGGTTGAGATGGGAAACTCGTGTCACGAGCGGGATTCGAACCTACGACCCTCGGCTCTAACCACTTGAGCTATCGTTACTTCGATCCACTAGGATACCAACACCCCATCTCAACCTACAACTTTTCGAATTTGACCACGTTTTGCCATTTTACAAATGTAATGTTCGGATCCCGTTCGTGACACTAACTTTTTCATTTCAACCAAAATCCAACATAAAAAGGTTAATTAATTGAAAAAAGTGATTTGTTCATTCCGACCACCAAATAGAATGAATATTTTTCCTTATATTTTAAGTTTGTAAAAAAAATTTCCTATTTTGTTTTCAAACTTGTAAACATATTTGACATTTTCTATTTTCCTTTTCAGCAATTTATTTAATTCAGTTGAAATTTCTTTTACGTATGTTAATGGGGCATATTTTATATTTTTAGGTAATTAATATAATAATAAACTTTATTAGTTCCTACACTTTCAGTTCAACCTACTATTTAGTAATTTTTTATACAAAAATTTTCGATATCCATTAAATAGTAGCAACTCGATCTTGAGTTTGTTTTTCTCGTGGAAAATCTCCTGGCTTAACTTCAACAATCTATCAATGAATATTATGTTGATTGTTATTTGAAAATAGGGTGAGGAACTGTAGTGGAACTACTAAACTTATGGTACCGATCTGTAACCACATTTTTATCAGTCCTAACCAGTAATAAATTTAAGCATGGTAATATACCATTTTCTTCAACTTAGTGGGTAAATACTAATTTTAGGTGGTATGAGTTAAAAGCCTGAAAAACCTTATCCGGCTCATTTGTACTTATAATTAAGAACAGATCATCAACGTATTTTTTCTCGGGACATATAGTCAATACTAGAATAACCCGGTCGTTTTGCCTCTTTGGTTAAAATCACGCCCCGGGTTGAAATTGACCCAGGCGGCGGCAGATACCGTTTCCGCCCGCGGTTTCCCGGGGGCGGTTCGCGGGTTGGCGGATGGTTTTTAATTAGGTGGAACTTTTGAGTTTTTCCGAGAGATACCGCCACCACGTTACCACCGAAGTTTTATAAAGTGCGAGAAGCACAGGTGTCTCTCGCCGCCTGCTTCCACCGGTCGGCCGATCGAGTTCGCTGACTTCTGCCCTTCCTTCACGGCGATCGGTCAAAGAACTCTGTCCTTCATTGACTCAAAATTCAAAAAATTAAGAATTAAAAGAAAATCGCGTACCCTGCCATTGTTTGAACGACTGCTTTAATGTCCATCCTAACAGGCAATAAATTCTATCGTATTGATTTTTTCTTGATAAAAAAAATTCTGTCCTCATTTTTCTTATCTATAAATATTTGTATAAGCTACGTTTTAAATTGGGAATATCAATTACACATAAACACACTTAATCCTTAATTCAAAACGAGGACAAAGTATTTTTCAATGTTTACTTCTTAAGAAATTTAACATATTTATTTAGTCTCATTTGAATTGAGAAGTAATAAACTCTTTTCGTCTTTGTTTTCTTAATTTCAATTTTTAAACATAAAAGTAACACTTAGTGCTGATGATGTTGGGCGAGAGGTGGCACTTATGATGGACGTTCTATCAGGTATGCGGCTATAGCCATCGGATTTCCCCATCCGCAGGTTAACAGGATGACCGTCGGAAAAATGTGGTTAAGAAGGGCTTATGAAGCTCTGTCATTTCCAACCATTTTGGTCGACATACCTTTTTAACTTAGAGGATATTGCGCGTGGTGTGGCACTTATTGATGATGGACATTCCATCAGGTAAGCAGATTACACCACGAAAGACTGGCAGACGCCGTTAGACGTTTTTGAAAAACTGGGACCTACCTTGAAGGCCCTGTTCTGGACGTCCTAGGTAGTAACAGAACCTCAGGATGACCATCGGACCATAACCTGCAGTTCGGTCAGTCACGTTTCGGCTTCCTGACATTCTCATGACACATTGATCCAACATTAAAAATAGAGAGAAGCAACATGCATCGGACAGCTCAATACAGCCAATTTGAACATATCTTCAGGGCACACCACAGTTGTCCAAGGCTTCTACCGTTCGTCAGGTGGACTTCGGCATTTCACCATCTTCAAAGTACCAATACTAAAGACAAGCCTAACTACATCCGGCACACCAAAACAAGGTAAATACGTAGGCTGAAACGATAAGAAACGTTCAAAGTTCAGTAAATAATAATGTACTAAATTTAGTTCATTTCAAATTATGCTCGAAAACTGAACTGTTGTGAAAGCAATCAGGGTTGATATTAGTAGTGTTTATGGAAATTGTCAGTCAGATCAACGTATGGTTCGATTGTCTCTAATCGATTTGATAAGCTTACCGTGGATGTTACGGTTTTTCAGAGGCGTTTCAGTTTTCTGCCTTCCTCAGGGATACACTTAGCTAATTATAAAGATGACTAGAAATGTATCTAACAAAATAAAGCAGTGAATATGCGCAGACCAAAATATTCGTCAACGATCAAACGTCAAAAAAGAAGAATGTACTAAAATTAGTTCATTTCATATTACGCTCGAAAACTGTACCGATCGGCGGAAACTGAATAAGGGTCATTTGGCTCATAGATCGGATGTTAAAACTTCCGCTAACACCTGATAACTATACAAAAGGATTAAAAACTATTCAAATCTTTGCAAAAAACAACGCGTATCAAGAAATATTTATTGATAGGTTTCTAGTTAAAAGAATAAAAAAATTAACTTTAAACGAATCAACAATAGGATTAAGTCACTCGACCACAAATTAATCATTAGGTCGCGTCGGCGGAGGAATCAGCGGTTTCACTTTGGCAATTCATATCGAGACGTGGTTGTGGAAGTCCTTCAACCTGATGATGAGCTAAAAGGCTCGAAATCCGGATTTTTGAAAAACAACTTACTGTGAGTAGGAACTATCCTTTTAAAAAGTATTGAATAAGGGTTGTTGCAGTTATTGATGTTAACAGTAAACAAAAAAATAAAATAAAAATAAACAAATAAACAAACATAAAATTACATTCGATTAGCAAGGTTTACACTGCTTTGGTGTCGGTCTAACTTTAAGGATAAATCTCATGAACGCATTGCGCTTTGGTACGCATGGGTTTTTAGTTGGTCAAGGATATAAGAAGGCGCATACCAAAAAATGAAGATACCGAAATGCCGAAACGGTCTATCAAACCAACATAATCGTCCGAGATGATCAGTTTTGTCCAAATTGCAGGGTTTTTACTATGATAATTGCAAATTTATAGTAAGTAGGGAAAAATAAATAAAAAAAATCATTGATACACCATATTATTTTTACTAGTGAATAATAAATGGTAATAAATGGAATTGTGATATGCTTGATAGAAATTGGACATTTCATAGTCACGCTTAAAGCCGATCATTTTTCATGATCTAATGCGCTTTTTTTTTTTTTACTTTTTTGAGTTTTTTTACATGTGGAACAAAACATGAACCCCGGCGCGATGCTGGGCCCCGAGAGGTACGTTGGTCAACGACGGCACAGGTGCTCACGTGTGACTCTTTCTCGGGAACACCTGGGGCCCAGCCGGACATAGTTGTAAATTATGTAAACATTAGATCGTATCTTAATATTTACAGCAGTCCTATACGGCATTTAGTGAGGGCAGGGGGTGGTGGATAAGGGTGGCTGCATTTGAATATCTCGGCTTATATTTATATTGTAGGGCGTACCAGAAATATTTTATGCGTGTATCCTTGTTTATATAATTAAGTGCATTTAGAATCGCATTCTTTCTCTTGCTCCACATTTCCTTTATTTCATTCTTCTCACCTTGTGTTAAAAACGAATTGATGTTTAGGGTCTGCGCCCCGAGTTGGTTGTAATTGAGATATGAGAAAAATCGAGATCTTGTCTGAGACGGCTTTCAACGGCGGATCTCACATTTTTCATCTTGGTTTCCTCCGATCGTCCGGTAGCGTTTAGAAACGTTTAGAAAGGCGATTATCCACTCGCCACCTTTCCTCCAATCACGTCCTCCGTCTAGATTTTATCGCAGTCACGATGAAATATCGTGAGAATATTTACGTTTCTTCGGATCTGTACGTCCTCTGCCTGGGTGCCAATTACGGCCCTTGTTCAGTCCCGGCTACAAGTCTCGGAAGTGTTGTCAACCAAGGATAATGCTTATTATTTATTGTAACCTGAAACTGGGATACCGTTATGCAAATTTGTTTTTCGCACCGTAGATTCATCCAGCTACTAGAAAAAAAAAAGACAAAGCTCTTTTTTGATAAACACTGAACCCTTAAAATAAACAACCATCTTCAACAACCCCATATCGGCATTTTTATCAACAAATCAGCATAATATGATATATATATTATGTTCAAGCTATCTCAGACATACCCCATTATCTTAAAAAAAAAAAAAAAAATTATCCACGTTTCTTCTATTTTGAAATGAATTATTCTCCAACCATGAATTATATAAGCTGTTGTTTGTCTGAAACTGCATGTATTTAAGTGCATGAATTGAAAAAAGTTGAATGCGGTACAATTAGTTTAGAAGCATATACTGGTCTGCCTATGCTATGGTTTTTTCGGTTTTTCCAATACATATCTCACCACTTCCACCAATAAACAATGAAGAAAGTCCGACTGATGTTTTGATATGATATTCATAAGTATTTGATATTCTTAAGCACTTTTCTCTATGTCACTTCGCCCCATCTATTTTGGTGTAAGATTGCCTTACTGCTGTGCTAACTGGGCTCATGCTTCTCATCACGAAGGATAATTGTCTAAGTTTCTCATCTCTCCTGACAGAACCATTTTGTTTTAGCTGTAGGTAAGAGGACAGAGGCCGGCTTAGAGGCCTGAAATTATCCTCAAATCCTGCCTGCTTAGACCAAAAAGCGTTCTTTCGCCAGTTCTTTTGAGAGACTTATAAATCGCTGGAGGAATCGGTGGCCGCAACAGTTATGGCGTTGGCACGCCGTACATCATTGTATGTATACCTTCATGTCCCACATTATGATCGACTTGTTATATTTTCCAGAACCGTTAGGTAATTTAGCACTGCCAGAAGTTGAAAAAGCATTTAGTTCCCCTATAGTTGCCTGGCGCAGAATGTGAAACTGTACACCTTTCAGTTTGTTCTTCCTGAGCCCTAAGTATTTCATGTACCTCAGCTTGGAAAATTGTTGGGATTGGTCCAGGGGGTTTAGCTAGGGTGTAGTTTACCTTTTACTCCTACACCCACTGTAAGGTTCTTCGATCCATCTATGTTCCATTTTACCCCTTTCTTACTTATGGCTATATAGTATCTTACTATTGGGTTGTCCGGAAAATAATGCAGGATTTTGGTATTAAACAAAAAAAAAAAAGAAACTAGTTACTTTAAAGCAATGTTCTTTAATCAAAATAATTTCCCATACTCTCAATACATTTCTCCCAACGTGTTGGTAACTTATTAATTCCGACTGAGTAGAATTCAGAATTTTTAGAATTGATAAAGTCAATAAATGCATTTTCCAGTTCCGTTTGATTTTTGAATATTATGTGTTGTAAGTAGTGGTCCAGGTGTCTAAAAAAATGGTAGTCAGTAGGCGAGAGGTCCGGAGAGTAGGGTGGGTGAGGCAAAGTTTCATAGCCAAGCTCCAATAATTTTTGTGACGTTACACGTGACACATGTGGTCGAGCGTTGTCACGCAACAAAATGGGCCCTTTCCGATTTCACTTTTCCAATCGCCTTGAGGTGGTCAGCGACGGTCGTTTTACTGACTTTGAGTTGCTCTGCAAGTTCTCGAACAGTTGTTTTGGGGTTTTCTTCCACCACTGATCGCAGAACATCATCATTAAGAGAGGAAGGCCTTCCACGACCTTCTTCATCTTCAAGGCTGAAATCTCCCTCCCGAAATTTTTTAAACCACCTTTGCACAGTGCACTCATTAACACAACCCTCGCCCCAGACTTGGTTAATGTTTCTAGCCGTTTGGGCTCCGCTTCGGCCGAGTTTAAACTCGTAAAAGAAAATCGTACGAAATTCTCGCTTTGACATTATAAGGATGACTGAATTATTTCCAAGTAGCGGAATGCTACAGAGGTAAACAAACAATATCATTTGGAAGAGGATTAATAAGTGTTGACATTCATACAAATGAGTAATCCTGTAAACGTAAACAGAATATTTTATATAGATTTTTTTTAATGAAAACTTAAAATCCTGCATTATTTTCCGGACAACCCAATATAGTATGTATAGTATATAACGCAGGGTGGGTGACCAAGACCCCTAGCGGTTAAATGCCTGGGTAGACCCCCATCCCTAAAAGGTCCAGAACTTGGTCGGCCCACGGGTCCTGCATAACCCTCTTAGACCTGTTCACAAACCCCAAGATTTTGAACCATTTTATCTAGGGGAGGAATTTGGCAATGTCCTCTCCTTCACAGGTTTCAAATCTAGACATACCACACCTATCACACTCTGCGAGGTAGTGCCTTGCCATTTTTTCTTTTATTTTGCAAAAACGGCCAAAGGGATGGTAGGAATCTGGTAGGATACCCATTACGAGTTGCCCGTCAGAATATCTATCAGCCTCGCAATTCCCTTCGTTGAGTTAGAGAATAGCCATTTCGATTCTCCTGGTTCGATTTCCTTCACAAACCCCTTCGATTGCCTATGTCCGGGGGACAGATCCCAAATTTTTAAGGAATTGTTTCATGCCCCAGTTATTAACACTCTTTTTCGCTGTGCTCATCGAGTGAGATAATACCGGTTGTGGCACCGCAGTATTTGAGCTTTATTTGTACAAGCTGTCCGCCTCTTCATTGCCATAGTGTGCCTTATGAGCTGGTATCCATATGAGGGTTACCTATTCTCTTATCTGGTATTAATCCTATTAATAAGTTCAACAGTTTCCTCCACCATCCTAGATCTTGATAGCTCTTTATGTATGTCGGAAAAAGTTCAGGTACCGTATAGCTATCTCATTTATTTAAAATTTATTCCCCAGAATTTTGTGGAGGCTCTTCCAGCTGTCCTTATTATCTTGTACCTCAGGTTGCCATTCATAAAAGCCACTTTGGTTTACGCATATATCAATTGTGGTGCATGCATGGGCAAGCATGCAATGCTCCAGTTATATTAAAACACGTTAATCATTGTAGACTTTATAGAACGACTCCCTGTTCAGTGTTTTTGCCTATCATACTAGAGCACCATATGACTGACCTCGATAACCCTTTCTGGTCCTCTTCCCAGTTTATGCTGCATAAACAATGCTTAGCAGAGTTTATCGAGAAGCCTTTAGTCATGGGTTACACCTAGATATTTTGCTTCTTTGAAGAAAGTTAAGGCTTCATTATTATATAGTTGATGATTTAAAAGTTAGCTCCATTGTTCTTCTTAAAGCTAGGGGACACGTTTTCTTAGGATTTATGTTTAAATCAATTCCTTCCTACAATATCCTACAATATACAATATTATATTCAACTGCTTTGTCAGAAGGTCGTCAAATTTCGCTTTTGTGATTGTTACAAGGTCATCTGCGTGACCTATGGTACTGTCATCTTAGAAACGACCGATAATGAATCAATTCATTCTACCCAGAAATCAATTGGAAATCTAATAAGAATTTGTTGTTCTACCAAAACGTTTCCATTTAAAACATTGTGAAAAGAACTCGGTGATAGCCGTGTTGTAATTTTGGGGGTTTCCTATTGTTAAAACACATGAATATTTTATCGCGGCCGCTAATGAGAACAGTTCTGAATATTTTAATAATAGTGTTAATTAATGCGGTGTTTTCAATGGTCTGCTTTTCTCACTCGGTGACAATTAGTTTTTCCTTATCAATTGTGTAATTACAATAAGGGGAGGGGAATTGTTATAATCTCGTGTTGAATTTTAAAAGAGAGGAAGGAACGGTTGCGATGTCGCGATATGAAAATACTTAGCGATACTTCCGTCCATATTTTTACACGTGTTGAGATGCGAGGCAATCGATCATTGTGTGCAGTTTTATAGTCGCAAATTGTTGACAAGATTTATTCTAATGTTGGCCTTATATATTGCTTTTTTGACAACACAAAAGCACGGCTAGAAAAATGGTGTGCTTACGTTTTGTGCCGTATAATTTAGGTAAGTCGTTATTTTTATATAAATTTATAATATAAATAAAAAATATGGCTTTCTTAGGGTTATCAGTTATATTTAAAAAGAAATGGGAAACACATTAAGCAATAAAATATAATAAATGCTTACTGATTATTCAGAGATCGTAACATGCGGTCTGGTGTGACGTAGGTTTCAGAAAAACATTTTCTTTATCGTGCCAACGTTTCGATCTTTATTGAGATCATCTTCAGAGCTAAAAGTTGTTTTCTACGTAAATGTGTCACTCTTGCGTGACGTGTTGAGAGTGCCAATAAGTGTCAGCACGACACGCAAGAATCTCCCAATTACTCAGAAGACAACACTTTGAGCCCTGAAGATGATCTCAATATAGATCGAAACGTTGACAGGATAAAGAAACCTTCATCACACCAGGCCGCATCTCGCGATTTCTGAATAATTATCTATTAACTGTCACTAATCTCTACACAGTATAAATTTTACATTTTAGTAAAAAAAAGAAGACAAAAGTTTTTGGCTGTTTACACCGTTGAAGGTTATGCTTTATGAACTTGATTTCATAAGAAGAGTCAGTGCCGTGTAGACCGCATCTCACGATTTCTGAATAATTATTGATGAACTGTCACTAATCTGTACACAGTATAAATTTCAAATTTTAGTAAAAAAAGAAGACAAAAGTTTTTGACTGTTTACACCGTTGAAGGTTATGTATTATGAACTTGATTTGATAAGAAGAGTCAGTGCCGTGTAGACGCATCTCACGATTTCTGAATAATTATCTATTAACTGTCACTAATCTCTACACAGTATAAATTTTAAATTTTAAATTTTAGTAAAAATAGAAGACAAACGTTTTTGACTGTTTACACCGTTGAAGGTTATGCTTTATGAACTTGATTTGATAAGAAGAGACAGTCCCGTGTAGACCGCATCTCACGATTTCTGAATAATTATTGATGAAATGTCACTAATGTCTACACAGTATAAATTTTAAATTTTAGTAAAAACAGAAGGCATAAGTTTTTGGCTGTTTACACCGTTGAAGGTTACTTTACGAACTTGATTTGATTAGAAGAGTCAGTGTCGTGTAGAGAGTGTAAATGGTTACATTTGTTCGTCAAGTGTGCGAGCTGATGAATCTGTCATTAAATCGAATCATCTAGTTCATTATCGAGACAAATTCATCATTGAAGACGTCGCAACACCGAGACGCGTAGAGGAATAAACAGATCACTTCCCAGACTTCAAGAATAACTATGAAAAGAATCGTACCGTTTACCATAAAAGGATTGTCAGATCATAACCGGCAAGTTGATCACCCAGGCAATTCTGTTGATTTTCTTATTTTTTTGTGCACCTTCCACTTTTCAGAAACGTCTAAATAGATCCGACTAAACAGGAATCACTCAGGCCCATCACTGGACGTTATGAGGAGCTACAACCCAAAACTGGTCTGTCAGGTCGCTACTTGTTATTAATTTTATAATAAAAAATAACAAATATGCCTTTTTTACGATTATCCGCAATACTATAAAAAATGAATAATAATAAGATAAAAAATATCAAATCTTCTTCCTAAGATCTGCGTGGTGTACAAGCTTTTATTCTAAGTTGTTCATTTGTTACTGAGCTACAACAACAATTGAAGGTGAAGAAAGTCTGACACGAATCTGACAAAAAAAGAGCGATGATAAAGAATCAAAAGACAGACCAAGTAACTGATCTCCCTGAACCCCCAGGTTTCATAAAAACATTTTCTTTATCGTGCCAACGTTTCGATCTTTATTGAGATCATCTTCAGAGCTGAAAGTGTTTGTTTTCCGTGTTGATGTGTATTTCTTGTGTGTCATTTTGAGAGAGTCCCTAAAACTCTGAAGATGATCTCAATAAAGATCGAAACGTTGGCATTATGAAGAAAATGTTTGTCTAAAATCTATGTCACACCAGACCGCACCTCGCTACCACCATATATAAAAATTTTGAAAAGCCATTTTTTTAGACTTCATGCTTAAAAGACTAAAGGCGACGTACTCCCACAAGATAAGAACGCGTCTGATATCGCGAAACACTCAGGATAGCCGGATCAAAATGATCGGAAACGACCAAGCAACAAGAACGTCGCAGAGATGAAATTTCAAAAGGAGCCTGACTAAGATCCTCAGATCAGAGCTAGAAAAAGATTTCGCGAAAGTAAGCTCTTTAAAGCTCAAATCTCAAATAAATATAACTTCGTATTTGGTCGGTACAGATCGTTTTGATCTACCTATTCACGCTGGGATGGTCTGTCAGATACATTTCGGCATTTGGCCCTCTTCAGTTATTCAGCCTCAAACCTTCAGATGTGCGTTTCATATCGAGAAAGGTATGCCCGATGCTGGATGGTTCTCCAGGTTGCATCCCATGGTGGGTCATTGTTGATTGGTATTTCTCAGTAGGAAGATCCCTACCTTTCCAAAGGTACTTGGTAGGCATAATCGAAAAACATGTAGTGCCATTTGCTCCCCCCCCCCCATCGAGAGATTCTAGCTAGTAGAGGATAATACCGGACCCTACAGGATGAATTGCGGATGACTACCTGAATGAGGTTGAAATTGAGTGCTTGGTGTGGCGGGCTCGAAATCTAGATTTGAGCACAATCAAACACATTTGGGCGACGACTGCGAAACCCAGGTCTTGTTTTTGTCGGCTTTGAATGCGGGCCGCTGGATTCAAACCTTCACCTTACAGTGATGAACGCTGTGCCAACGCCTAAACCTTTGCGGCCACCGACGCCCCCCAAAACACCCCATAAGAGTTTGAAACGGCAGTTTTTGATCAATGTGAACGAATTCGTCAGGATTTTATCAGAAATCGTTTCCAAGGAATGCAAAGGCGTTTAGAGGACCTGATCCGTGCCAGAGGTACATTCGGTATTAAAGTTTGTTTTGGGGGACGTCGGTGGGCGCAACGGTTCGCATGAACATTCATCACTGTAAGGTAAAGGCCCAGGGTTCGAATCCAACCCGGCATACTTAAAAATGGGCATCTTTTCAAACATATCGGCAACCCGAGGGTGCAAATAACTTCGTAGTAATTTGTTAAGAAATATTTTATTTTGAATGTCTCATTTATACAACCAAACCTGTTTTCTGTATGTAAAATATGAATAAACCTAAACTCATTAAAATTTAAAGCCTGTGTCATTATTGTGTCCATGGGTGTTTATAGTTCCCCTACTCCTGTTATTTAGTATGATGTGCGTATTTAGATATTAAATGACAAACATGTGATCCGTACAATGCCCGGGTTGGATGGTTATCTATAAATTGTCGTGGACATGCAAACCGCCAAAGGACACGCGTTTCGGCCCGGTGTTTGTTATATCTTATCACAATATTGTTACATTGTGCACAAAACCAGATCGATCGTAAAACGGTGTTTTCCGATCACAAACGGATCCTGCTGGAATATGCCTGTTTGCCAGCCACGAGTGTCCTTGTGTCCCAGAAAAACTAAAAACCACCCCACACACTACTACCTATAGTTAGATAACCAAGCAGACATAACATAAACATCATTCGCTCAAAGATAGTGCTGAATTGCAAAACGAAACTTAACAGATTAGGCATGCAAAGCAAAGTCACCCTCTGCTGGGTCCCAGGACTTGTGGGAAAAGGAAACGAGAAAACGCACGTGCTTAAGAAAAGTCTTCAAATCCGGTTTTTTGTGGCATTTTATTAGCGTGCAGAGATGCTTTGGACTAAGCTTTTTTGTTTATTAAAGATTGGGTTAACTAAGGTTAGGTCTTTGTGGCTGCGAAGCTACTGCTTCTTCCAAAATTGTGCTTTTCCACGGAAAGAAATCAATAGGTTTATTATCAGAACTAAGTAAACAAAATATTCGTGATTTTTGGATCGAATTGTAAAGACCAAATAATTTAAAAAAATCCCATTTCGCAAATTTAAATGGACAAAATAGTCAGAGGCGTATTTCAATCGCTCCCATGATCCATGGGGTTCCCATCGATTAAATTTTGATTTGTGGGCATACTTGAAGCACAAGTCATTTTGGAACTTTCGATCTCCATTTATAAAGCATTAATTCCTAATCAATCTATGAATTCTGCTCATTACACTAGCTTTTCATCTGAACCTTGGCCTTTGATAAAAAATTATAATTAATTTAAATAATTTGTACAGTCAATTATGCCTACTAAATACATGCATGGCTCTACGAAAGGTTCCTGTGATTGAGTTTTTTGTAATTGAGATAAAAA
This sequence comes from Cimex hemipterus, assembly GCA_039619505.1. Classification (NCBI taxonomy): domain Eukaryota; kingdom Metazoa; phylum Arthropoda; class Insecta; order Hemiptera; family Cimicidae; genus Cimex; species Cimex hemipterus. The sequence continues at coordinate 14,760,882 of CM077111.1, read as the reverse complement.
AGTCGGTGTCACGACGGGATTCGAACCTAAGACTCTCGGCTAGATACGCCGCTACTCTCTACTTGAGCTATCGTGACAGGTTAGACAAGCGGCGTATTGAACCGAAGGTCGTGGGTTCGAATCCCGCTCGTGACACTAACGTTTTTATCTCAACTAAAAAAAAAAAAAACATTAATTTAAAGAACTTATTCATTTATTAATCATAATTGACTGTACTAATTATTTAAATTATTATACCTTTTATAAAAGGCCATGGTTGAGATGAAAAGCTAGGTGTCATGGGCGGGATTCGAACCTACGACCCTCGGCTACCCACGACTCCGATCCACTCGGACACTAACTTCCCATCTCAACCGCACCTTTCGAATTTTCCTCTTTTTTTTTACATACATTTTTTTCAATGTCGCGTAATCTATTTGATTTTCGGCGACAAATGAAAAGTCCGCGGAGAGCTTTAGTGAATATGTAATTTCATTTTAACTTATTAATTTCGCTAGTTTTTGTGGTCTGCTTGAACAATTAATTAAGGTTTTTTTTAATTGAGATAAAACGTCAGTCGTATCTAGCCGAGGTTCGTGGATTGGACACAGACTTTTTTTTTATCTCAACTAAAAAATCCTTAATTAATTGACAGAATTAATTAGTCAAACGGAACACGTAAACTAGTGAATCTACGAATAAGTTTTATTTTGGAGTCTTATTGGCAGACTGAAAAACCAGGTAAATAAATGAATTTAAATATTGTATTTTGTTTTAAAAGAAATTTCTTGCGACTTTTGTTTAATTCTGACGATGAATTTCTCTTTCTTCTGCCCAAGGGAATTTAACACTTTTCCACAAGTATTTTGGAATAGGTCAGAATTTTGGTTGTAATATATTTATTTCTGTTTTAAATATGGGTCTGTATTGACAAGTTATGACAAGTTAATAGAAATGGTCCCTTTTTGAAATAAAATGTCTAAAATTATTACAATTAATTAGGGGTTTTAGTTGGGATAAAAAAGTCAATGGCACGAGCGGGATTCGAACCAACGACCCTCGGCAGCATACGCCGCTACTCTTCACTTGAGCTATCGTGACCGGTTAGAAGCGGCGTATTGAACAGTGGACGTGGGTTTTTTTATCTTAACTAAAAAAACCTTAATTTATTGAAAGAACTAGAATAGATTTAGCAGTCATAACTGACTGTACTAATTATTTAAATTAACTATACCTTTTATCAGAGGCCGTGGTTGAGATGAAAAGCTTGTGTCACGAGCGGGATTCGAACCCACGTCCTACTGCTCAATACGCCGCCTCTAATTAAGGTTTTTTATTAAAGACAAAAAGTTAGTCACTTGCGGGATTCGAACCCACGATCCTCGGTTGCCCACGGCTCCTATCCACTCGGACACAAACTTCCTATCTCAACCCCACCTTTTGAATTTTCCCTCCGTTTTGTCATTTTTCAAATGTCGTGTAATCGGATTGGATTCTCGACGACAAATGATGAGGCGACGGATGAAAAGGCACTTTTTAATTTAAAATTATTGACCGTTACTTATTTCCATAGTAGTCCTCTGCTTAGCATTTAATATGCATGTTTTATCTCCTACCGATTAATATCGTAAATGTTATCGATTTATCTGATTACGCATTAATACTAGCAGTGAGAAATCCTTGAAGCACTAGAAGAATCCTTTTAAGAAGTTGGTTTTTTATACAATATGTATTCTAAGGAAAAAGGATAAACTCCACATTCTTACTGGACATTTTGAATATGGAATATATGAAAGATCGTGACGCAATCAATCTTGGCAGATGGTATTGCTACAAATTGATCAAGGGGCTAATGTCAACACCTCCGGTAACCGTTGCCATAGTTTACAAAAAAAAGTCCATACTGAATGTAGAAAGACTGATGACCAACGTATATCACCTATGTCGAGATAGAACACGGTTATTTGTCTTTCATTAGAGGAGCGGTTTAGGACGGCACGAGATACTACTATGGATCAATGTCCGGCGACTCCCGACTCCTGATTAATGCCATACCACCTTCTACTACAAACATGACCCTGTGTCGTTTTAAAAAGGCAAACACTTACTTTATTAACACGGGTATAACGATCATCGAAGGTCGTGTAAACAAATTTTATTCGGTGCAGAGTTTTACAAATTTTTTTGAAGGGTGTCAGCCAGTGATGGTTAAATAAAATGTGTGGTGTTTGGTGACCGTCAATCGATAATTATTCTGGAATCGTGAGACGCGGTCCGGTGTGATGTCAGTTTCAAAGAAAACATGAGATCATCTTCAGGGGTCAAACTGTTCGTTTTCCGTGTAGAC
>CM077111.1:14717613-14754478 GCA_039619505.1 Cimex hemipterus | reverse complement strand
ATTTTTTATGAACGTAGGGGGGTTCTAGAACGTTAGCAGAACTCCTTCAACCTGATGATGAGCTAACCGCTCGAAATGCGGATGGTTGAAAAACAACTTACGTAGGAACTATATTTTTAAAAATGATTGAGTTTGCATCATGTCATAGTAGAAACAAAAGGCGTCATTTTTTATACCATTCCAGGCTCTTTATCATCACCTTGAGGTTTATAACTTTTATGAAAGGGTGTGTGCACTTTTCAAACTTGGTTTTTCTATTGTGAAAGTACTGATGGCAATGGAAAGAGCATCGAAGCGACGGTACCAGATAGTTTTGACGATTTCTTTATGTTTCTAACCATGGCAGTGACAAAATATGACATCGGTTAAGGTTCGGGTTACCATAAGGGGACATCTGTTGGCCAACATTGTACCCATCTGCTTTGCTTTTTCTGACTTTATAGTCTAGTTTCTGTTGTTTCCTGTGGTGCTGAGATTTCTTGCTTAAAAGTCAAAATAGTTTCATATTCTTTCGTCAGCTCCGGGAAGAGTCACTTGCAGCTTCAGTTAATGATGATAGTTCGCCCTAGCAGGAATTAGTGTTTAGTTTTAAATTTAAAATAATTAAACTATCCAGGTATAGAATTTGTAATAAAAATTTGCACATGGGATTGTTATAAATGCTGACGTTTCATCGTCGGGTCGAATACGGTGGCGATTTGTCAATAGCCTCAGAGGACCAGTAGTCTAATGAATCTGGGCAAAGAGTGGGCCAACACTAAATCACCCGACGCTTGTTTGTTTATGGCGACCGGGCTCCTAAATAATCTCGGGCCCACGAGGCAGGGGTCCGGAGAAACCCCCGCGGCGCTGCCCCATCGGACATGTGTTGTTCCTTTAGCACCGGCCCCACCCACCTCGAGGTTCGGCCGGTTAACGTCTTCATATCGCCGAGATACTGGCAAAACTTGTTACTGAAAAGGTAAAAAGATGTTGCTGTTACTTACAGATTTTTTAATCGAGGATTGTGAACGGCAAAAAACAAAAACTAATGAAAATTTCAAGAGAGAAAGAGTAGAAATGATTAGCAACAATTTAACCAATAACGATTGCGTGATATTGACAGCAGTTATTTCACATCATTTTATTACCTATAAATTGAAACATAATTCAATATAACATGTTGTGAGGTGTTTTCTTAGCCAGTATTATACAGTCCATAATTCTCTTGAGTTTTTATCTTGTTCAATTGTATCAATGTTCCTGCTAGTTTTGATCAAGTTTCTCTGATCAGGACCATTGTTTTAGTGATTGTGTTCACATGTGTTGCTTTCGTTTTTTGACTACCCATTCTAAGATGGATTAGTCTATGTTTGATCTTGTATAGTTTTCTTGGACTATATACACGGTATGTTATTTAGGCTAGTTCTAAATTTTGATCTTTTTTAAAGAAAAGTTATTCAGAGTACCTCAGGCCCGGTTCACCTTCAAAAGTTCAAACACGCCCCTGTACATCCTGACAAATCGTGCAAATATATCACAAAGTGATGGCAAAAATTTGAAAAAAACCATTTCGTTTGTTTCGTAGTTAGTTCCAATATTTTTCTTCTTTACTAAAGTAAACGTTAGGGGTATTCACGATGTTTGTAAGATATCAACTCGTGTTAACTCGAATAGAAAAACGTCCAGGAAGATTGTGAACGCCTCTTTCCTTAGCATGGTAAACGTTAATTTGACCGCAATGCTCCGCGTGGCGATTGGTAGAAACAAAAATACCCTATAACAGTCCTTGAAGGCTTGCTTCGGTTTTCTTTTGTATTACATTGCAAGATGCGAGAAGTTAATAAAAAAACGAAAATTAATACTTAAAATGTATGTATCCGATCGTGTAAGAAACCCACAATTTAAGGGGTTAATTTTCCCACAATGCTCCGTGTGGCGATGGTTAGAACCTAAAATAAAGATATAACAATCCTTGAAGGCTTGTGTTGTTTTCTTATGGTTTTATATTGTGTGTCCGTCTCACTCAAAATGCACTCGAAAAATACTAACAAATGACACGCTTCAATTCGCGCCAACATCCTAACCTGTATCCTAACCTCTAACAACCTACAACTTTATAGGATAGGTAATGAATCTTATATGAGTTAGAGTATAAGAACAGGTCAGAAATTTAAAAAAAAATTGTATTGGTCTGATTTAATTAAGGCGTATTTAAGAATAAAAAAACGTGTAAACAAAAAACAGCTGTTAATTTCATGGCTGCCATGTTAGTTACCTACCCTAACGGATAACAATGTGACTACATTTTTCACCTAGTGCTTAACATTGGCCCTGCCTGTTAGATCGAGTAATGTTAACTAGCCTATTCTTACAAGTCTACGTCATCATTTGTCTCGATCTAACAAGAACTCAAAAGGATTAACAGAAAGATCGTTAATACCCCCAATGTAACCTCTTTCCTCGAACAAAAACAGCATTTCTTGAGTGTCTTGATTTGCCTTCGATCGAGTCTGGCCTTGCTTTGGCAATTGAGATTTTCTCTGACGAACCGATTGGGAATCGAATTCTCACCATGTATAAACATTGGGGCGGATGTTCCTCAGGGGAGCATACTTGGCCCATTTCTATTTTGAATATACACTGCAGATATTTCTACACATGCATTCGCTGATGTTACAGTGACTCTTACACAGAATTCGGACGCTTCAATCATCACTCAGCACTTACAGTACCTGAATGAATTAAAAATATTGTTCACAAAGTGGAAGAAACCTAAAGAAAAGCGTACGGATAAATTTTACCTCGTGTTGAATAAAAGAGTTGTTTAATTTTACGTTTTTATTATCTTACACTCTTACGGTTTAATAGAAAAGAAAACCAAAACAAATAACAAGCCAAACAATAACAAGCATTCAATGACTGTTATAGTTTTCTGTTTGGTTCTACCAATCGCCACGCGCAGCATTGCGGAAAAATTAACCTTTAACATGCTAACAAGAGAAGGGGGCTTTCACGATCTTACTGGGCATTTGTCTATTCGAGTTTACACGAGTTGTCGCGTGAAATGTGCGGAATCTAAACTGATAATCTGGAATAAAATTATAATTTTTTTAATTATTGACAATAACAGTCGGAGAAGTAATTTTTTTATATTTTCTCAAGGATAGAAAGGAGACTGATCCTTAGTAGTGAGTACCATTGGTAAAATAAAAATTATATATTGTATATCTTTATTTGAAAATTAATGAAAGAACCAAACATTAAATAGTGTGCAAACTTTCAACGAAGATTATTATTTTTCTAATAATTTAAACGAAGGTCTTAGACCGTTAAAAAGCACGTAGCCATAAACAAGGCGTTTTATAGAGCGGGTTTGAATTAATAAAATGCGCCGATAATGAATAACAAACGGGGCTGACTGAACGTATATGAATTTACACCCTTGTTCCCGGCACCACGCGCCAGAAACTCGATAAAAAACATTTATCGACAACTAGGTGTGGAGTGGCCGGTCGCACACCTACCTAAATGTTCGTCGTCCATCCATCTAGGGAACCCCATCGGCTAATTAATTGTTTCCTGCTTTTCCGGTGATTTATCCATGGGAAGAGACAGGTTACGCGGGGCCCCATCCGTGGACGAGTTTGACCACATTCATATTTTGTTATTTATAAGGGAGTTCGCCGAGGGAATTATAAATGCGACACGACGTGAGGTCCTCTCTTGTCCCTTTTCGCCCTATTTTTCTCCATGAAACATACGAACTGGATGTACAACTTAATTTCTCATTGACAACAGAAATACAGGTTCTTTTTGTGGCTAAACAAAAGGAACATGCTTGGAAGGAACATCTCGTTGAAATTTTAAAATTGCTTAACAAAACTTAAACTTTAAAAAAAACATTACCCTCAACTAGTTGTACTGCACTTATGTCAGATTTCCAAATAAATAAAATGCAATTGACCTTGATATGCTTGACTTGTAAAGAAAAATGTACCTTTTGAATACTAGACTTTTATTTATTATTATATGGTTAATATTTGGAATTGCAAAGATGAATCCTATGTAAAAACATTTCAGTTATATTCATGAGTATAATTGGACCTTTACCATGTGCATATTTCGGTTGGAAAATTTTTCCAGAGAAAAGGAATTTTTCTAACATATATTTCCTTCAACCCATAATTAACAACAATTGGTTGATGTTTGAAATTGGAACAGTGAATATTATTTGAAAACATTTTACTTATATTAATGTATATAATACATAACCTTTATGTGACCGAGCGACGTAGGGTGAATTTTATTAGCCAGTAAGCAGAATTTTTTTCTTAGCAAAAATCGAGAATAATATTCGTTTTCTACACCCAAAAACCCAGAATTCAATTTCTGGGAAAGTTATAAAACCGTGTTTTTTCTACAAAACACCGTAAAACCCTGGATTCAATTTCTGGGAAAGTTATAAAATCGTGTTTTTTCTACAAAACACCGAAAAACCCTGTGTTCAATTTCTGGGAAAGTTATAAAATCATGTTTTTCTAAAAAAATAAACATTTCGTTCAATTTACTCCGAATTTTGGTGATAACATCAAAACCACTCTATCAATCCATACGAAATATCACAGGAGGTTAAAACCCTCTATTTTTTATGCAATTCCATAAACGTGGCTTTCAAAATTAATCAGACTCTGAGATTTAAAATAAAACGTTTGAGAACTTTTTTTTAAATTTAATTTTTATTTTTATCACTTATGATAGCATAAAATTAAAAGATTGTTAATTTAGACTAAAGAAAAGAAATTTGCCTAAAGGCCAGGGGATGAGGTTATAACAGATTGGTTATACATTTTTTGAACCATTGTATATATACACTTTAATACCTATACTAAATGGTTCAAAAATTGATAAATCACCTAATCACGATAAAGTCTTAAAATTTCAACTTCTCCACTAACCCCCTAAAAATGTCATCAGCTGCCTAACGCAGAACTCACCTGGAATTCCAATTTACAATTCCAAATAATAGAACTGAACCGGTGATGCTGGTTAAACCAAGCAAAAACAGGGCACTTTCAACACGACCCGCAAGAATGGCACAAGTACACAGAATACAAACACTTTGAGCTCTGAAGATGATCTCAATAAAGCTCGAAACGTGGCACGACAAAGAAAATGTTTTTCTGAAACCTATATCACACCAGGCCGCATCTCACGATATCTGAATAATTATCGATTAACGGTCACTAATCTCTACACATATTGTACAACAGAGGAGCGCGTGTGGCACACCTGCAAGCAATTTTTCCAACTCAAAAGATTCCGACCCTGGTTACTGCGACAAATCTCTCTTTAAGTTATGATTGTATAATCGGATAATAGGCCGGGGGTAAAAATAATTTCAATTTGATTAATGCAATACTTTGCCGAAGGTTTGAGAAACAACTAGAAACGCTCAAGTCGCGCGATTTCTGCTGAAATCTGTGAAGTTGATGTGGGGGTGGAATGATGGATTCGAAAGCCGCGTAAAGATTTGATATAATAATATTAAATAAAATATTAAAAGCTTGAAAAACAGACTAAGACCTGCTGTGAATAAAATTGGTATAAACTAGGAAGGGATGGAAAGGCTAAGGACCCAATAGTCTTAAGTGAACACTAATTTTGTCCTACCCCGGAAAAAGAGGATGGTCTTTTATGTGGAACATCAAATTTAATTTTGTTCGATTTTATCCAAATCAGGGTGAATCTTATATGTTCAAGTTGATCCAATATTCTTACGTAGAAAAACTGAAAATGTTTTTAAGTATATCATTTTACTAAACGTATTTACCTTATTCTTTCAAAAGAGTGACGTTTACAAGTGCGGCGTTTGATTTAGGATGTCCTCTCTCCCGTCGTTTTTGTCGTTTCCAGGTTTTCGCCCGATTGACAATAGAATTGTGGGTTTTCGGACCACGAAACACGTCAGAGCCTTTGTGTAACTGCCAACAAAGGACGAACGGGCGGAGGGGTGTACGACAGTTGTAAAACTATTCAAGTGCGGGGTTGAGCTATAGGACGGACTATTAGGGGTCGCCTAAGTGGATAGCGATGTAAAAATTCCCGAGGGCCGATCTGTCAAACGTGGGGGAACAGTAAACTCGTCTTATTTACGAGTCGGCCCATCGGGCTCCCTGTCCTTCTATGTTAATGCCGGGGATCATAACGATCCGAACTGGCCTCAACTAGGCGAGGATAACAGCCGTCCAAACAGAGCCATTCCTAAGTAAACTACTCGGGCTAACGAACTCTCCGCACATTATTCACCAATTTATTCCGAACGTTTAATAGAGTTCACGAGGATAAAACCTACAATAAAAATACATGATTTAATACCCGATAATAAATAAGAAAGGGATGGAGCGGGAAAACTGGACGATAATGACCGGATCGGACGTGTTAATTGACGGAAAGACGACTCGGGGAAGAGTCGAAAAGGACCCCTGCCACCGGACGGATTCTGCTGTAGACGCGTTTGGATTATTTAAAGGCCGTAAATAAACGAATCTGTACATATTGCGACTGAAAGATTTTAAAAACAGCATGACACCAAATTCAAAATTACGCTCACAAAAGTGAGATATTTCTGTTTCTCTGGTAAATACACATTTTCTTTGAATAGAAGCCAAAATTACGCAATAACTTAGGGGTATACACGGTCTTTATAACCAACCCTGTTAAGGTCTTGTTAGATCGAGGGAAATGTTGACGATGACTTGTAAGAATCGATAGTTAACATTGCTAGATCTTACATCTCACGGCTAATGTTAGAGGTTAGGTCGAAAATGTAGTTACATTGTTAGCCGCTAGGGCATAGGTAACAAACATGTCAGCGATGAATTTAACAGCTGTTTTTTTGTATACACATTTTTTGTATACATATTTTTATTGTTAAATACGCATTAATTAAACGAGACCAATAGCGTTTCTTTTGCTAATTACTTTATGACCTATGAATCGGCTCGTTAACATTGTTCGATCTAACAGGCCAGGGCCAATGAGGAAAATGTAGCCAAATTTTTATCCGCTAGGGCATAAGAAACCAACATGGCAGCCTTGAATTTAACAGCTTTTTTTTCCTGTTGACATTTATTATTTTTAAATAAGTATAATTAAATCATATCAACACATTTCACTTGTTAATTTCTGACCTATTTTCTCACTCGTATACATCCACTTATCCTATAAAGTAGTTAGGGTGTTAGCCATTAGGATATAGGTTAGTAAAACCAAAACAAACAAACAACAAGAAACCTTAAGGATTATTCAAACTTAATTTTTGGTACTACCGATCGCAACGCATTGAGGAAAATTTTAACGTTTAACATGCTACGAAAAGAAGGAGGCCAAGTCTAATGTTAGAGGTTAGGTCGAAAATAGTCACGTTGATATCCGTTAGGGCGTAGGTAACCAACATGGCGGCCATGTTGTTTTATTTACACTTTCATCGTTCATAGATTCGACACAAATTACCCATGTTAATTTTAAAAATTTAAAAATTGAGGAAGATAAAAGCTTTCTACTACTACACGAAAGAAAAGAAACTTTCGTCCAATTCAGACGTTTCATCGAAAATTATGTTAACATCCTTGAAATGTGTTGGGTTACATCGTTCGAGAAGCACTTGTCCAAAACAGATTAGATCAGAGACACCATATTAATTTACGGGAAACTACGTGTCGATGGCGGAAAATTATGGCATCGTGAATGTTATGCACCGGCAGGTGGCAGTAGAAACACCTTTCGTAATTAAGTATTCGAGAAAAAATGCACAATAAAATGATAATTGTCTTCTCTTACTTCCTTCCATACAACTGATGGTTGTGGCCTCAATAAAAAAATTTATGGACTGGAACCGTTTTAACGCAAAAAAAATTATACAAAGTTTAAAATAAACGGGAATGATTTGTCGAATCAAGGTTAATAATTAACATTTTCCGACAAAACGGTTTTTTAAGTCAACCTCGTAGAGTCTATTGTCCTCAACAGGTAAACGCCTAATCCACCATTTCGAAAGGTATTCCCAGACCAGGGGAGGAAGTACGAAGCAGGCTGCACGTGTTTTGACAAGCCCAGTTTCCCAACATGAATTGCCAGGGGTCAAAAAGTTGACAGGTAAAACTAGGGGAGTTGCGTCACATAGATCAGTCAATATGTCAAACCGTCCGTGAGAACCATTAGGCCTCTGGAATCTTCAGCCTGCTAATTGGTGAGGAGACAGTCTTTCCGTCGTAATTGGAGCCCCAATCAGCCAGGCTTAGTGTTCACACTTCAGCCATCAAGTGTTCATTGGTCAGTGTCAATTTGACAATTCTTTAAACGTTTATAAAGAAAAAAAACAAATGTTTAAAGAATTATCTATCGGACATCGCTATGGGTTTTAATGCACTTAATTGTCTTTTTCTCTTTGCCGTTCGTTTTACAGTTGAGGTTTAATTTTCATATGAAAAACGAAACATTAATGGCTGTTGAGGTCGTGGGGCGGTAAGGGTTACTGAATATGTTTATTTGCGGTTTGAGGGGAAACGGGTGGTCAGGGTTCGTTTTTGCAGTGCTTAGCGGCTTTTAAATACCGCTGGAACAATGATGAATACCGACCGTTGGATTTGCACTAGTTGAATTAAGAATTGTGAACTGATGTTGAACAATGATGAGAAATTTTATTTAATCCTCGATGACCTTTTGAATAAATATGACTTTTTGTCCTAAACGACAATTTATTAATGTTATAATCTCATTTGTATATTCAAAACAGTATATTATTTTAAGATTCTTTAGAGGACCAACAAAATAAAATAACCAGTAGCTCTTAGGCGAAATTCACTCCACAGATTTCCTCCAGTTTGTACTATTCAAGTAAAAATTTGGCATAACGTAAAACTTTTTGGTATGCTGGTCTGGTTTTGCAGTAAACATGTTAGAGACTCGGGTGATCATAATCTAATGCAAGCCCCATAAAATCTATACTGATTAAATTTACCCAGAAAACAAACAAAAATACAAGGTCTGTATTTCTAAATGCGAAGGTGCAGTTAAAAAAGTTAAATAAAATAGCCAGTATTTTGGCAGACGCCATTGGTCGAAGTTCACTCTTCAGGTTTTCTCCAGTGTGTACTTGTCGGGGGAAAATTTGGCATAACGCGAAGCTCACCCAAAGAGCACCAAACATGGTAGAACAATGGTGATCACAATTTACTGCAGACACCTTACAAACTGCACTGAATAAATTTACCCAGAAAACAAAAAACAAAAAATAATACAAGCCCCAGACTTCTACAATGAAATAGTGCAATTAAAAAAGTAAAATACCTAGTGACAATTCAATAAAATAACCAGTGTTTTGGCCTATGTCATTAGGCGAAGTTCACTCCTCAGATTTCCTCTAGTTTGTACTAGTCAGGGGAAAATTTGGCATAACGTGAAGCTCACCCAAAGAGCACCAAACATGGTAGAGCAATGGTGATCACAATCTAATGCAAACCCCTTAACAACTACACTGATTGGATTTACCAAAACATGCAAGGTCTGTGCTTCTTTAAGGTGCAGTTAAAAACGTTAAATAACCAGTGATAATTTGCGATAAGAAGTTAACTTGGAACCTTTACCTGCAGCACATCACAACAAAAAGGTAAGTATCATTCATGAAAAAAATTAATTGCACTCAAAACACTGCTAAACATACCCCGTTTCAGAGACCGAGTATCCAAGAAATATTTATACAAGAGGAGCTCAATTAAGCTGCAGAGAAAATCAAATTGGATAAAAAATAAACACTTCAGGCCTTACAACATCCTATAAAGGAGAACAAGAATTCGGAAAGAAATCAGATACAGAAATTAATCACCTACATAGATCGCTCCAAAACAAATTAATGACAGAAATCAGGCAAAAAATAAGCAATCGAATTCATTAGTGGAGTATATCTAGGTTTTCAAGCTCTAAGACATGCCATCGACGCCTTAGATGATAACAAAAGAGGTAACTCTGACGAAAAATCTTCTCAAATTCGGATAGCCAAGCAGTTCTTAAAAATCAGTCAGATCAAGATCAAAATTAGTCAGTAAAGCCTCCAAAATGTGAGTAAACAGAACACCTTAAAAATTATCTTGGGTAATAGGATACACCACGGAATGTGTGCGAAAAGGCAAACACACTGCTCAGAGGATCTGGAAGAATGCACTGGGCAAACTGTAGAGCACAGTAAAAGTATGCTAAAGCAGCCCTCACCTAACCTGGCAAGCTCACTGAGACATAGAGAGGACTCGACTCAGAGGAGTTCTATATAATGGTCACTGGCATCTAAGAGAACTTTTCCGTAGTACAACTCCATTTAATCCCCGTTATGCCTTAAGCAAGAAGGAGCAATCATCCATAGCAACCGCCCAATGGAAACATAACCTTTCATAGGGTATGTACAAAGAAAACCCTGGGACAGGAATTGTAACATCGACAGTCAATGACCTAGCACACACTTTCTTACGGAACAAAAACCCATATTTCTTAGTATTCGTATTCATCATCCTCATCCTGTACCATTTGATCCTTGGCTGTTGGTCTGCTTGAAAACACCGAAACGAAATACCGGAACGTCAGACAGTCCAACGCATCAAAATAAGCAGAACAAGATGGTCAGTGCACTTCGCCTAAGTATGATCTGCAAGAAAGTACGACTTTCAAACTCGAAGAGCAGTTTCGATTGAATAGACAAAACCTAGAATGAAAGTGTACAAAAACCAAGCAACACTTTTCTCCCGAGGATTCTTCAGTTCATCTCATCTTCCCGCTTCTCTTGGCCTACAATTTTCAACCTCAAGGCATCAACTGTAGTTTTATTCTTCCTTAAAATTTAATTCGGCGCGTTTTTTCGGACGTCTCAGAAATTCAAGTCCTCTGTATTTAAGACACTGCCAAAGCTATAGTGACATACACCAGCTTAGGGCACAGAGTACGAACCAGTGAGCAGTTATTTATTAGGCCTTATGTCAGTATTCTATGAATTCCCGAGCTAAGAAAAAATAAAGACAGTACACTTCGCCTTATTTATTTGGGTAAACACCGAAAAATTTTTCCTTGAATGTCAAAATATTGTGCATATTGTGGTTTTCTCGTCTTTTACGTGAACGTAAATAACACCCATCTGGCGCACAGGAGGTGTGATTTGATTTCATTTCACCTTTCATTAAAAACACATTTTTTTAAATCTTAGAGGTATTTATCACTGAGGTAGTTATAATTAGTAAGTCCTCGTTATAAATGAGATATTTGTCAAAGTTAACCGCATTTTCTTCCTCTTTTCAAATTTTTAAGTCAAACACAGACGAGTAACATCATCATTTATCGTACAAATGCAATACGTTATAAAGTCAGGTTTTCCGTTTCCATTTAGCCGAGCCTGTAAAGAGCGCCATGGTTTTCCGACTTACGAGGGTAGTTTTATAGTCGTCGGGGGTTGCTGAGAGCCGTTGGCCCACAATTAAATACATCTGTCCCATCAGGGCCAATTTTATGGCACCTCCTTGTCACTCGAGCCATTAGCTGCGGTCACACAGTGCCACAGTAAAAAATTAACCCAAGGCGTTATCTGCTTAATGGCCAGGAGAGGTAATTTAATAATTCCTGTTTCCTCAAGAGTACGACGGATTGTTACTATATCTGCACTTGGATAATTTTAATTAATTTTGTTTATCTTTCTTTACAGAAATCGGCGTGATTTATGAAAATTGCGCACCTTCGAGAATCTACTAAGACAAAACATAATTTTGCAATTTTAGAACACAAATTAAACCAATTCAGTAAAATGACTGAAAATAAAATATGAACTTGAGGAAACTTCTCAAAAAGCGGTAATGACTGCAGTCTATTGTACATTGCCAGAGAGCTAGGAAGACTAGGACAAAAATAACCTTATCATCTAGGGACATCGTGATTATCAAAAACAGGCTCAAAAGGATTGAGAAAAAACTGAATCTTGCCCTTCAACCACATGGAGGCTGCTGAAATTTAATCAGGATAATTAAAAGTATATTCAAAAGGCAGATCAAAGTGAGAAACCGAGACAAGAGACAACAACGAAAATTTGGTCAATACTACCTCAAAAGCCAAAATTACTTTTGACCATCAAAACTCCACTAGCTCCATGAACTCCATTTGACCACTATGGGTACCAGAAGGTTTCTAAAGAAACAAAATATTTTTAGCCACATTGTACAATGCCATCCGACGTACCATTGACATTCCTATCTTACCGAAGTGTATCGTAGTCATTCTCACAAACCTCCTATAGACCCAAAGCTTTCTGCTATTGATTTCCATATGGCACGATCTAGCCCAGAACATTTGGACATTCCCTCTTCTGTAGAAAGCAAAGATTATTGCTGGGGATGCTCAATGTGACCTGCCTAACCATGTATAACCTCATCTTGTGATCTTATTTAACGGAACATTGCTCCAAGGTGAGGTGCAGCAAAAGGTATTCAGATATTATAAGCGGCGACCCACCAAAAAGTATTTTTGATCTCACTCTGTACATTTAAACTAACTTTCCTATACATCCCAACACGACCTTTATTATGTAGCGGGTGGCATGACAATTCTTCTTCTTTCCAACATCATGAACGCATTGAGCTTATCTAAAATTGGATGGAAGAATAAATAGCAGTTTAGAATCACCATAGCAAGTTTTTCAACTTTGAAAAAAAAAAGTTCCCCCTACTAAAGCACTTATTTCACGAATTTAGTATTGATCACATCTTATTAGAAATTTAACGTAGTTTTCAATGGTATCAGAGGATTTGTCCAAAACCTTTTAGCTTAAGAGTTGTCATTGTTTATTTGAAGCAAGATCGTTAAATCATAAAAAATTCAGAGAAAGTGGAACAACTCCGAAACTGTTGAGATTCGGAACATAGTTAATTAGGACGTTTTGGTGTAATTTTGCACGTAGAACCCAGAGGTAAAGTTTGTACATTAGTAGGGGAAAACAGTATATATTCCTTCATCTTCAGCTTGTACATCCTCTAGAGCCTCGTGTTCATTTTCGACTTAAACATGAAGTATTTAAGTCCAGGGCTTATTTAGCCACTGATCAATCGTGACAAGTCCTGATCTCATGACATCCTCAGCTGCAGTGCTTGTCAGTGAATACTGTTGGTCCCATGAGAGAAAGAAGAATTAAAAACGATAAAATATTTGTTTAAACTTGTTTTTATTTCAATTAATTAATAAGATAAGATATTGGTTGAGATAAAAAAAGTCAGTGACACGAGCGGGATTCGAACCCACGGCCTTCGACCCGATACGCCGGTGCTCTACTACTTGAGCCATCGTAACTTCGATCCATTCGGACACCACCGTACAGTCTACCCACCTTTCGAATTGTCTCTCTTTTTGCAATCGAAGTCACGATAGCTCAAGTGGTAGAGGGGCGGCGTATCGAGCCGAAGGTCGTGCGTTCGAATCCCGTTCGTGACATTGACTTTTTTATCTCAACCAATACCTCACATAAAGATTAATTAATTGAATGTATTTATTTGGTCAATCGGACCACTAAACACCTAATAAGCTAGTTTTTATTGTTTATATCAGTTATGAGTAGTTGATGGTGCAACTTAATTGTATTATTTATACAATAAAATAAACCTCTTCTTGTTGAAAAATCATAATAATTCTAAAGTACAGACATAAAATTTTACGAACAAACCCAGATTAGAACTTTGACATATTAATCTTTACCAAGTTGTAGTCTAGTTATTTAGTTAGTCTAATTGTAGATAAATCACCTCAAAATTCAGAATTTGAGTAATGAAAGGCCGTTTTATCAAGTTCGTCAAAATTGTTCAAGATAAAACGAACAGGACGAGGGGCAAAGTCCAGTTCCGGGTCAGAATCCTCGCGTATTAATTTAAAACCAATTTACCGAGATAACCAGAGGGGTTTGTATTGTAGTTTAATCTCTAGGAAATGTAAAGCGGTTGTTTACATAGGAACGGATGCCGAAGCATTTAGTTAGGACTGCTTTACATTTGTAAAGGCAGTTATTCGGAAAGCCGCAGCGCTCTTTTGGATAAGATAGACTCTGTACAGGCCTATCCACTTTCAATACACTCCTCCTACCTCCTCCCTCCGGCCAAGTCTTGTATAATATATCGGTCCTAATATTTCGCTGTCCTCTTGTCCCCAGCTATTAGTATCCTTTTCCTTTTTACGAAATTGGTCGATTTATGAGGCGCCCTCTGTCTACAAGAATCATCCGTTCCTTGTAAAACCAAACGACATCAAATACTCGGATCCATTTAACCATTATAAAAACAAAATTGGGAGAGCTTTTTCAGAAACCTAGACAATAAGGGTATTCACGATATTTATGAGGTGTTAACTCGAATAGAAAAATGTCCAGGAAGATCGTGAACGCCCCCTTCTTTTTTTAGCATGTTAAACGTTAGTTTTTACGCAATGCTTCGCGTGGCTATTGGTAGAAACAAAAATGAAGTTATAAAAGACATTGGAGGCTTCTTGTTGTTTGTTTTGGTTTTGTTTTGTGTTAAAATGTAAGACGCCAGAAGTTAATGAAAAAAGGAAAATTAATCAACTCTTTCATTGAAAGTTCAACAGGTCAGAAATTAACAAAAAAATGTATTTGTCTATTTTAATTAATGCGTAGTTGAGAATAAAAATGCGGGTAAAGAAAAAACAGCTGATAAATTCATGGCTGCCATGTTGGTTACTTACTCCCTAACGGATAACAATGTGACTATTTTCGACCTAACCTTTAACATTAGCCATGGCCTGTTAGATCGAGCAATGTTAACTAGTCGATTCTTCAAGTCGACGTCATTTTTTTTCGATCTAACAGGTCTTAAGAGATTTAACAGGATTATCACAAAGGTCGTGATTATCTCACTTGTCTTTTTCCAATGCTTTCAGCGATTTATTAGCCTCCACAGCTTTGAAGGAAGGTACAATCTGGCAGATACGAAACTTTCAGGAAGTTAATAAAAAATGAATCAACTCTTTCGTTCAAAATGCTATCTGTGGTCTGATTTAACTAATGAATATTTAAGAATAAAAATACATGTAAACAGCTGTTAAATTCCTGGCTGCCATGTTGTTTATCCACGCCCTAGCGGATAACAATGTGACTATTTTCGACCTAACCTCTAACAGTGCCCATGATCGAACAATGTTAACTAGCCGATTATTATAAACCTACGTCATCATTCTGCTCGATCTAAACCGACCTAACAAAGATCGTGAATATATTTTTTCTAAAGCTCAAAACTTTCGTATGTCCCAACAACAATTGTGTCTGTGCACCCATTCTGACTGTAATATCCAAAATCTTAAAATGACTCATTTTTAAACATTTTCATATAGAAAAATCTCTTTTTTTTCGCTCTTATCCTCCGAATTCGCCATTTCAAGATCAAGCGAGGTTTCAGATAATCAGGTAGCGATTAGGAAAATAAAAGATTATAAAAATCCCGAAGCGATAGATCAAAAGGTAACGAATTCTCCCGGGTTCCTGGACGATAAAAGTTGGAAGATATACCTTCAGTGGATCAATGAAAAAAAGAAATGAAGATGACAAACTAACTCTGAGAGAAAAAGATTGGAAACTATTCATCTGACTCCTTTTCAAAAGTGCCATTTAGATATGTGTCAAACCTAAACAAAATCATCATCGAAGAAAAATGTCAGGAAACATCAGTAGAAGGGAAAACAAACTGAAATGTTCTTTCCAAAGATTAATAGCACTTCGGAACTTTGATGTACCCCGGTTATGGCCGGACATGGCTGCAACACAAGTGAATATTTGCAATTATTTGGGATTATAGATCCTGCAGTGGCCAGGACAGTCGAAAATGGAATCACCTCATCATCAGAATTAATAAAAGATTCCTTACTCCGATGGAACCGATGGCCCCAAAATGAAGTAACGTTAATTAAGCAACACTTTAAAGCATTCTTTCAGTTTAATACAAGCATCGATTACAAAAGAAATATACATTTAATTTATAAGATTTTAAAAAAAATGCTAAATTAAAATATTGGGACACTTCAAATTCTTAATTATGTGATAGGTAACCATAAACAAGCAAATTAACCTTAATTCAATAAAATTTCCATGTAATCACGTAATGGAAGCATATAAAATATACTCTTCCTCTGCAAGGTCACTTTGGTAAAAAAATTACAGAGTCGTCCCAAGCATGCTAAATTTTAATACTTATATTTTAATCATATTTTTAAAATGACATTATTTCATTCAATCGGCTGAAAGGCAAATCTGAGGCTTGTAAGAATCGGATAGTTAACATTACTCCATCTAACAGGACACCAATGTTAGATGTTTGGTCGAAAATGTAGTCACATTGCTATCCGCTAGGGCGTAGGTAACCAACATGGCAGCCATGAATTTAACAGCTGTTTTTTGTTTTTACATATTTTTATTCTTAAATACACATTAATTAAATCTGACCAGTACATTTCTACGTATGAGGGAGGATCTTCTTCAGTCTCCAAAGCAAGTGCCAGACTCGATCGAAGGCCGGTTTCAAATCAAGAAAGACACCCAAGAAATGCTGTTTTTGTTCCAGGAAAGAGGTTATATTAGGGGTATTAACTATCTTTGTGTAAACTCTGTTAAGTCCTGTTTCATCGAGAAAAATGATGACGTAGACTTGTGAGAATCGGCTAGTTATCATTGCTCGATCTAACAGGACCACCAATGTTAGATGTTACGTCGAAAATGTAGTCACATTGCTATCCGCTAGGGCGTAGGTAACCAACATGGCAGCCATGAATTTAACAGCTGTTTTTTTGTTTACATGTATATTCATTATCAAATATGCATTAATTGAATCAGACCAATACATTTCTTTTGTTTATTTCTGACCTCTCCTTACCTAGTGTTGATTAATTTTTTTTCTAATAACTTTTGCCATTACAACGTAACACAAAATAAAACCAAAACAAAAAAGAAAAAACCTTCAAAGACTGTTACAGCTTTGTTTATGGTTCTACTAATCGCCACGCGCAGCATTGCGGAAAAAATAACATTTGACATTCCAGGAAAAGAAGGGGGCATTCACGATCTTACTGGACATTTTTCTAATCGAGTTAACATCTTACAAACATCGTGAATCCTATCTAAATAGTAATATAAATAATTAGTTAATTCTAGATTATTATTAGTGCCTGTGGTGTCGTTTTGTTGGTTATATTTTGAATCTTCCTTCAGAATAATAAATTAATCTTTTATTTATATCACAATTTAATAGGCTTTTGTTATATATTAGTAATGTACCATTTGCCATTTAACTGTACTTCCCAGGGGAAAAATCGTGATTCACCTTGCTTTCTTGTATTTGGGCTCATTCCCACGTTGCGTGTGGTACAAACTGTTGACGTAGACCATTTGTCCTGGGCCACCCTGTTTTCCTCCTTAGTGTACCGTACCTGGAAATTTCTCGGGAGGCTCCAACTAGCGGAACCCCGCAGCGCGCGCTCAGACCCGGAAAGCAATCTTTACCACTTCGTTAGGCCAAATAAACGTCCGTGAGCCGATAAATTACCGAGGGACAACCCTCCCCGAGTTCGTGGGAGGGGGTGTTAACACGTGCTTCTGGGTGGTTGCTGTATCCTTGGGAGAAAAAAAGGAAAAATATTTGTAATAGAATCCTCTTCTAGAATGTCTCAAGAGTTGTGGAAATTTGTAAAAAATAAAAAAATAATGAGATGCCACAACCCTACATTTGAGCGAAAGTGATGGAATAGTCTGTCAGCTTGTCTTTTTCAAACAAATTATTAGTTAAAGCCAAATTATCAGAAATAGGTGACTTTTTGAAACTTAAAAGCGTGTATTATCTAAATCATTAATGATACAAGCGTTTTATATATTTGTAACTTGATCATCTTCAATTCTTCGTTCTTGAGGCTGGATCTATTGAACAAAGTGTCCTCAGAGTTGAAGAATTTTTTTGGCAACTAAATGAATTTATTTCTTTACATCTTCCATGAAATAGTTCGCTATAGATTGTGAACATGGGTAAAAGCTCAAGAATAGTGGAGCTAGTCGGCTAATCTGCTCACCTCCTGGTGTCCTGGTCCTCCGGGCCGGATAAAAAATAATACAGTCCGTTACAACAAGTGTTTCAATCCCTGTCAATTTTATTCTATCAGTATTGCTCAGCGATTCTTTCCTTAATGACCTACTGTTCAACTTGTACTCTTCAGATTTCTCTTCACCCCCCCCCCCATGTCGTTAAAACAGATCATTTTTAGTTCATTTCACAAAGATAGGCGTTTCATTTTCATTTCATTTAAAATCTCAAGGGAGTTGCCATTATTACGAAGTTTTCTGCAACACTCTAAGCTGAACGGCATTTCGGGACCGAAATATGTAAAGCTGCGTCTTTGAGTCTCCAGCTGCCGAATGAGTAAAGTGACATTTTGTACATTTGGAAAATTTTATTCTTCAATATATTATTATTTCAATACAGTAATATTTCACTGTTTTGTTGTTGTTTTTTTTATTTCGGCCATTTATGCAAACAAGTATCTCAAAGTTGGTCCTCCGGGCCGGATAATATAAAACTAATACAATCCGTTAAAATATCTAAGTTCATTCATTTGTCAATTGCTCCTCATTAGTGCAAAAAGAGATAGCAATGTCTACAGTAAATTTTTCCTTAGATTCTTCATAATTCATTTCTTTTTCAAAGCAAAATTTTCTCTTCACAATAATTTGAAAACAAATGAATTTTCAAAATTAAATTAAATTAAATTTTTAATTTATTATTTTCTTTCTCAGTACTTTTTTAATAATTAATTGGAGGGTAATTAATTTTTCAAAGTTACCTTGTTGGGTACCATTTTGAAGATAATTTAACCTGATGACCTTAGATCCTATGAATATTCAGAACAATAAGATCGCTGGGGGAGTTGTGTGGCATTGGGCACTCTTGACACGACACGCAAGAATGGCCCACAAGACAAACACTTTGAGCCCTGAAGATGGTATCAATAAAGATCGAAACGTCGGCAGGATAAAGAAACTGTTGTTGATATAATGAATTTAACTAACAATTTATTTTTGCTCAAAATAGTGCATTAAGAACAAAAGATGCGTTGCGATTGTGATAAACGCTGTGGACTGTACCCGACGTGTGCTTGCATCGGATACATGTGCACACCCCACCAAAACCTGGTCTCGGGTAGCGACGCATGGCATAGCATCGGGTAAGGGTGCCCCCGGCTTAACACTCGTTTGACAGATTTTTTTGCTATTTCGATTTCTAGATCAAAGGGATTTTCTAAAACATGGAAACCAAATTTTAATAGAAACCAAACAATGTCTATGGTGTACTTTTTGGTTGCAACTTTTTATCATCCATTTCTGGTTGTATCAAGGTTCGATTCAATACTTATTGTTCAAGGCTGAAAACTTTGCAAAGTTTGCTCTTTCCAGGGTGAATTTAGGTTTTGTGTGACTGAATAAATCTACCTGTTCCTTCGTGCCCACTCCCGTGAAATCGGCCCATCCTTCCTCATAGATCTAATTAAAGATAAAATTGGACTTTTTTTTTTGTTCACTCTCGCTCTAATAACGACTGGGGCGCTGGCGCCGACTCATGGCAATAAACATACCAATAAACGTTATTACACGTTGTAGATACATTAACAGCCCTAAGAAATATCCCCTCCTTAGAACCGTTTTACAACAAATGCAATCGTATTATACGGTCCACTCCGGTCTTAAATCATTATATGGCTTAATTGCGACTTCGCATCTTAATGAGCGCGGTTTAGAACGCCAAGATTTTATTTCCTCTGCCATTGTTTAATTTTTTTTTTAACTTTGGAACATTTGCCATTTGATGAGGCTCTCAGACTGAAACTAAAGAACAAAAGTCCTTTATATTCTACATATTTGACCATCAACCTTTCTGTTGTAAACCACCTATTATTATTTGAGAAATATCTCTTCGATAATCGGATAATTCGAGATTTTTCCAATAATAGACAATCATCAAGGGAATAAAGTCTAACTATCCGTTGGGTGTTACGGAACAGAGGGTCATTACCTTTTCCTACCCCTTTTTTTTAATTATCCTCAAATAAAATTACATGGGCTATGCCAGGATTCGAACCCAAAACTACAGGGGTTAGGTACGCTCTAATTAGGAAAGTACCCGTCGGTCTTTTAAGCTGAAATAAAACCAAAATATTATAAGAACTTAAAAATTGTTACACTGGTAAAAAAAAAAACCTCATAAGCTAGGATAGCGGAGACGAGTAAAGTTGTGTCTACTAGTCTACAGATGCCAAACCAGAAAAGTGGCTTTTTGTACACTAGGCAAATCTTATTTTCCAATACACTATTATTTGATTACATTAATATTTCATTAATTTTAATTTTATTTTGGTCATTTGTACAAACAAGTGTCGCAAATTTGGTCCTCCGGGCCGGATAATAAAAAATAATACAGACCGTTAGAACGAGTATGTCCTATCCCTGTCAATTGTTTTGTTTATTGATAGTAGTACTCAGCGAGTCTTTCCTTAAAGATCTACTGTTCAACTTTTCCTCTCCCGATTTCTCTAAACCTCTCATATCGTTAAAACAGATTATTTTTATTTTATTTCACAAATATACTTGCTTCATTTTCATTTAATTTAAAATCTCAAGAGAGTTGCCATTAGTACGAAGTTTTCTGCATGGGATTTCGGGTCCGAAACATGTAACATTGTAACTACGGGTCTCCATCTGTCGAACGAGAACACTTGGAAAATCTTATTTTTCAATATATTATTATGTGATTACATTGTTATTTCACTTTATTTTCATTTTATTTTATTTCAGTCATTTGTGCAAACAAGTGCCGCAAAGTTGGTCCTCCGGGCCGGATAATAAGAAATAATACAGTCCGTTACAACAAGTACATTCCAACTCCGTCAAGTTTTTTTTCTATCAGTAGTGCTCCGCGAGACTTTCCTTAACGACGTACTGTTCAACTTTTACTCTTCCGATTTCTCTAAACGTCTTATATCGTTAAAACAGATTATTTTTATTCAATTTCATAAAGGTACGTGTTTCATTTTCATTTAATTTAAAATCTGGAGGGTGTTGCCATTAGTACGAAGTTTTGTGCGCCACGCCAAGCTGCACGGTATTTCGGGTCCGAAACATGTAAAGTTGTGTCTGCGAGTCTCCAGCTGTCGAACGAGAAAAGTCGCTTTTTGCACACTTGGAAAATCTTATTTTTCAATATATTATTATTTGATTACATTAATATTTCACTTTATTTCCAATTTATTTTATTTCGGTCATTTGTGCCAACAAGTGCCGCAAAGTTGGTCCTCCGGGCCGGATTGGACATTTCTCTATTTCAGTTCAAACGAACATCGTGAAGGTCCATATTACTTCTTAGGTGAAGGATCGAGTCGATTGCCTTGAACTAAGAAACTGAGAAAGTACAATAAGCCAAAGCCTGCATAATTAGGGAACAGAAAGCCCGATTTCTTAATATACATCGTTATATCGATACAAGGCGACGAATCATCTGATATATTTTAGAAAAAATAAAGTTACTGATCACTTTGGCCTGTTCTGCCCCTTCTTGCTGCCTTTTTCCCAATACTCGAACTCACTTTTTCACAAAGAAACCGGGTGACTCTTTTTTCTAATGCTTCAGATTGATCAGCTACCCGCGGAAAGGTACCTATTTAAGGAACAATCCTTGAAGTAGAATGTCTGGTGGTTTAGGATCATAAGCATAAATAGTTGTAGTTTAATTTTAAAATTTATCCCGAAATCCTTCTTGTAAGAAAAAGGCAGTCCGAAAAGTAATGGATCGTTTGGTTTGTAGAATCGTCAATAAAACAAACTTAAAAAATTCGAAATTTTATCAAGATTAATAATTAAAATGCTTACAACTATACTCCAAACATGGGAAAATATCGCGGAACTTCAAGCAGTGAAAAATACTCGTGTATCGATTGCAAACAAGCTCAGGTATTTATTTAAATTTATACCTTGTTAAACTGCTTTCGACCTACACATGTTTGAGATTAGATAGGAGAGACAGTAAAATGAAATATTCAATTATCAATTGTGGTTATAGGTGAGTGTCTGGTTTGGGAATGGACGGTTTGAAACTCCTAATTCTTACACGGTTCCGCCATTAGACCCTCTACGCCTTATCTACTTGATGAAGCGATAAATAATCTGGCCCTATGTCGAATGGGGTTTACAAATAAATACCCGGAGGGTTATATAATTAATGTAACCTCTGATAAACGGGTTTTATGGCCGCTCCACGACCGGGGCCCTTGTGGAACTAATGTACGGACACGAAGAGAGTTGTCAGACAAGAATTGCACGTTTATGAAGTCGCAGGTAGTGGGGTAGACGTAATTTTTCGTTAAATTCGTTTTACACAGTTTTTGATATGTGACATTTCCAGCTCAATGTAAAACAATAAAAAAATCGTTCTGCATGTTTAAAGTTCCCGATTTTCTCTTAATAAGAGTGTAACTACTGGGGAGCAGCGCACACTCCAAGCAACACGGGTATTAACGATCTTTATGTTAACCCTGTTAAATCTGTTAGGTCCTGTTAGATTGAAAACAATTATGACCCGGGCTTGTAAGAATCGGCTAGTTGCCACTGCTCGATCTAACAGGCCATGGCCAATTTGCCGATGTAACCAACATGGCGGCCATGAAATTAACAGCTGTTTTTTTTTTTGGTTATTAAATTTTTATTCTTTAATACCCATTAATCAAATCAGACGAATACATTTCTTTTGTTAATTTCTGACTTGTACTTGTACTCTCATACATAAAAGATATATCCCATATCCTATAAAGTTGTTAGGAGGTTAGGATACAAGTTAAAAGGAATGGGAAGGAACGGAAATCAACTCCTATAAAAACGGCACCATCCTTTGGTACACAGATGGATCAAAGACACAAGAAGGTACAGGAGCAGGAGTATTTGGACCTGGCATCAAATACTCGGAACCCATGGGAAAACTCACCAGTATCTTTCAAGCAGAGATTCACGCAATAGAAAGATGTGTCCAATTCAATTTAGATAAAGGATACAAAAACAAGAATATAGCTATCATGTCAGATAGCCAAGCAGCCATCAAAGCCCTAAGCTCAAACATCATTAGTTCAAGAATGGTGCTGAACTGCAAAACAAAACTAAACACATTAGGTGCGCAGAACAAAGTAAGCCTCTGCTGGGTCCCAGGACACATGGGAGTAGAAGGCAATGAGAAGGCGGACACCCTCGCAAGAGAAGGGGCAGCCACACCGCTAACAGGACCTGAACCCTTCTGTGGAATAGGAATCCACACTATCAATGAATATCTCAGACAGAAGGACAAAAAGAAAATAGGAACTCTGGAACTCGCTTATTGGACACAAACAATCCAAGAATTTTCTAACCAATTTCGGAAAGAAAGAAATCACGGAATGTGTCAAAGGAAGCAGGAATAGACTGCGAATCCTAACAGGAACTGGACACTGTAGACTATATGGACATCTAAAGAAAATGGGAATAATCCAGGATGGCACATGCACATTCTGCAAAGAAGCAGAGGAAACACCAACACATCTGCTAACAAACTGCGGAGCGACATTAGCCCGTAGGAGGAAGTGTTTTGGGATGTACAATGTGACCATAGAAGAGCTTCAACCAATAAAACCGGGCCTATTAATCAAATTCCTTGATGAAATAGGACTCACCGATGTGCTTTAAGCAGAGAACGGGGGATACAATAGCTCTTAAAGGGCGCAGTATACACACCCTGACATATCATTATCATCATAGGATACAAGTTAGGTATGTCGGCTCGAATTGAAGCGTGACATTTTTTAGTATTTTTCGAGTGCATAAATAGCATTGTAAACGAAAGAGTTGATTAATTTACCTTTTTTCATCTTACACATCTTACAATTTAACACAAAAGAAAACCAAAACAAACAACAACAAGCCTTCAAGGTCTGTTAAAGGTTTAGGTTTGTTCTACCAATCGCCACGCGCAGCATTGCGGAAAAATTAAAGTTTATCATTCTAAGAAAAGAAGGGAGCCAGGGCCAAGTTAGGCGTCAGATCACAAAAGTAGTTACTTTGCTATCCGTTAGGTCATAGGTAACCAACATGGCGGCCATGAAATTAACAGCTGTTTTTCTCGTCGTGTATTTTACTTTTAAATTGGCATAATTAAATCGGATCGATATATTTCTCTTGTTAATTTCTGACCTATTTTCTCATTCATACATCCAAATACATCCACTTATCCTATAATGTAGTTATCGTGGTAGCAGTTAGGATACAGGTTAGTAGAACCAAAACAAATAACAAGTCTTCAAGGACTATAGCTTTATTTTTGGTTCGTCTAACAAACTAAAATAAGAAGGGGCCTGGGTCAATCTTAAGTGTTAGGTCAAAAATGTAATCACATTGCTTTCCGTTAGGGCGAAGGTAACCAAAATGGCAGCCATGAATTTAACAGCTGTTTTTGTTTACACTTCTTTGTATTCTTAAAAACGCGTTAGTTCAATCAGATCAACATTTCTTTTCTTAATTTCTCACCTGTTCTTATACTATCCTTCATAATAGATACATTATGGGCTTCTTAAACTATATGATACATGTTAGGTAATAATTTTCATGTTTTATTAAATTCTGGTATCTAACAATTTAATACAAAAGAAAACAAAAACAAGCCTTCAAGGACTGGTTATAGTACATTTATGTTTGTACAAATCGCCACGCGGAGCATTGCGGTCAATTTAACGTTTACCATGCTAAGGAAAGAGGCGTTCACGAGCTTACTGGACATTTCTCTATTCGAGTTAACATCTCACAAAACATTATGAACACTTTTCTATTACTATCAATCCCGACGCAGAACTCCCAACCAGTGCAGTTGATTCTGAATCCTTTCAGAAACCCAGATCCAGATCTCTTTGAGATACCTCTAGGACCATCTGTCCTATTTGCAAGAATGGTTTCAACTTTCAAAAAATAAAGGATCAGACTCAAAGAGACTAAATCACAGCAAATCACTTTCATCCTCCAACCCGCGTGAAATTAAAAGTATGCGCACTTAAATTGCTGCTTTATCATTTCAATTTTTGTTGAAACGTATTTCTCTGAACTCTGACTGTATATTTTATAATATATGAAAAACCGTAAATGCTCTTATTGACCCACCCGTGTTATGTGTAATTTAATTAAAATATTTCATTAATTCGCCTATATTCCATTAACCTTGCGGGACTCGTTAATATTCAAGCTTTCATATGTATTTCATTAGCAGGAAATCCGTGTTTTATAAAATGTTTTTTATAAATTATAAACGGGTCGACGATAAGAGTATTATATTGTGAGTGAACAAAAAAAAAAATTATTTCGCACTTAATTGTCCATGTAATACAATTAGTCCTGTTGGCCCTTTTTGAAAATGTATACACCAGGAAGTCGTTTCGATCGTTTTAAAAATTTATTGAAAAAGGGGCGAGTGACAAGATGGCAGAGGGTTGCAAGCGCCATCAGAGCTTGATTTTTTTAAAAAAAGGTCCAAAAAGCCGGTGTTGTTTCCTGTTGTTGACTTTTTCCGTTAATTGAACTGAAGCGCGAAGTCCGTGCGATTTTTTTAAAAGGGTTTTTTTTTTACCGAGCGCGAGGGACGCTAAAAGCAAAACGTCATCGAGTCATCCGCCGATGCGATCCCAACGCACATCCGATGCATAATGCATCCTGTAAAAATGCACTCCGACCCTAAAATAATTTATGCGCCAATTAGTTGCAGGATTAATTATGTATCAATCTCCGATTGTTGTTGTTTTTTCTCGGGTTTATCAATTTTTACGCACAACGGAACGCTCCTAGTTAACCAATTTCACAATTTGGGTAATAAACAACAGATCGATAATATTACGTTAAAAAGGGTGTTACATTTTAATTCTGACGAATTTTCAAATAATTTAAAAAAATTTGGCCTTGCCCATCCCAAAACTTTGCTGCTGATGCAGCATATTGAGCAATTTTGAGATTGATTATGACCCGCTCCTTTCGTCCTTTCTGAACGTTTTCGTCTGTCGGATTTGTTTCAATCTGTCGCAATCTTTACTGTTGGAAGATGGCGACAAGCTTAAACTTCAGGCATAGGCAGATCAAATGTCAACTGCAAACCGAATTGTACACTGTGCAATAATCATAAAGTTGGACTGATTATTGATTTACAATTTCCTAGTATTGTCAAAGTATGGATAAAGTACAAATTTTAAAAAATGTTAACATTGAATGGTACATTGTCGTGAACAACTAGTTACCGACCCAGTCATCGGTGGTTGATTCGTCCTTAATTCTAGAATGAACAGAATGGGCAATGTAGAGAATTCGAGACATGGCAATATCTCTGAGCCTAAGGTCGTAACATATTGTTATTTAACACTTTGAAAAGCTTGTTGTCAAAACTTACCAACCTATAAAATCCGACTTTATACGATACGGCTTGAAATCCAGCAACTTTTCAGGACTTTTGTTCCTTTATCCGATGAAATATTCCGATACCGCAAGATTGTAAGAAAAACCGTACTCGCTCCTGTCGTAAGCCCACTCGCTCATAAAGCTTACATTAAAGTATGAAACAACACGTATTGAACGGTGTCGCAATGGGAATAAGAAGATTATTGAGATATTGAGGAGGGATAGTTTTTCTTCGTTAAGAAATTCCGGCTGAGCCAGGATTCGAGTGTGTGACTTTGCTATAATCTTTATCGTGATCATTGACGTGTCATCAGCAAAGATGAGGTGTTAGAATGACTATAGACTGCTGGCACAAGCTAGAATAGAACAAAATGGTGGAAAAAGAAGTATTTTGGCACCATACCTCACCCTTGTGGGTTTTGGAGCCGTTAGTACACCAGTAGGTATTTGCCTATTGTGGCGTTCCTTTGGCCAATCTTCCCGTTCTGATGTCAGTACTTTGTACATCTTGGTAAAGTTATACTTTGGAGCAATGTCATCAATTGGCATACGTAGAATGGCATATGCCTATGTCTCCTTCCTCAATTTCCATTGTTTATTCCTAGTAGGTTCATTTATGAGCATGTGGGTTGCTGCTCTGGCTTCTCCTTGGAATAAAATGTAAAGTGGTGGGAGGTTTACCAAAACTTTCAGGGCCGCTGTTATTGTTGTGGTCACCGGGGACACTGAGATAACCTTGGGTGCCACTTAACAACCTTATTGCTTTGCCGTAAAAAGTTTTGGTCCAACACACCACCGACCCATATATCAACACTGGACTTGGGAGGAGAACGGAACTAAATATGTAAGTAAGAAGCACGAGGACTTTTCTTGGTATGGTATGAAATATACTTTTTTTATGGAATGGTATGATATGGTGGAAAAGGTTACTACGAGCAAGCCGGGGTTTGGGCTCCCCAGGCTCTGCAGCCCTTTGGCTTATTGTACCTTCCTAGTGCAATAGATTCACTCAGTAGAAGTCTGGAAGTTGAAGTCTAGAAGACTAGAATAGAAGTATCAGGCCATTGACTGTCGCTGCTACAATTTCATTCCTTAAGTGTTTTATTTCATATTTTAGGTTAAATCTCCATTGAGCTGTTGCTTCACAGTCGAAGGTGATATGGGTGGCTGTTTCCTCCTTGTCATTACATAGTCAGCAAATGGGGTCCCATCGCTGAATATACCCATGTTGTCTAGATGTGTTCTCAGACGACAGAGCCCGGATAATAGTCGGACCACTCCTCTGAGTTTAGCCCTTTCCAGTCGCAGCAGTGATTTTGCCAGTCTTGGTGAGGGTTGTTTCATCATAAATTTACTGTGTCTAGCACCGCTAGAGTTTATCCTCTTCTTTTGTTTTGTTTGGATCCATTCAGCGATGGAGGCTTCTATATTTGTTTTATAAAGTCACTGATTTTGACAATCAAAATGGTTTACACAACTGCACCACGTGTCACCCTGTCGTAGACATCTCATCCTCCCTAGAGTTTGGGCAGTACTGATTTGGATCTTTCTAGATATAAGAAAAGATTTTGTTCGAACTTAGCACACAGGTTTGCTTTTCATGCTCACTCTCATACTTAGCCGTTTCCGTGATCATATGAGTCATCCCCCATTTCTAGTAATGGGTGTCCGAATTTGTTGATTATTTGTATGCCCGAATGGTTTAGTTCCTTTCCAAATTGATTGACATTTGCAACATGCAAATGGGAACATCGCTGTATATACGGTTTCTTGGTAGATAGTGAAGGATTTGATGCGTAATCAAATCAAAACCAGGACTCTTTTTGATGCGGAGCGCGGCGTGACTTACCTGATTCTTCCGACTTACTTGCTCTACCGCAGCAAATTAATTTGGGAAACAATACTTTCCTCGGATTTGAAGCAGACAACTGTCGAGTTTGTTGATATCAGTTTGCTTATACGATGCCGCTATGTCTAACAAATTAAACATGAAGGGCCGAGTTATGGCCTAATTTCGCACCGTTCACTGATTTTTTGACCAGTGAAAAGATTTTTCTGTACCTGTGTTACCGAACCGGGTTTTTTCTGTTTTCTGGACTAAAGTTGCACTTTTCGCAGCAATCTTTCAGTCTGGGGCAAAATAAATCTTAGAATATCTTCGACAATTAATATTATAAATAGGAAGGGTTGCCTTTTTTTGTAACTTTTGTTTTTGTTTAGCATTATTATTTTGTCGTTTTTCCGTGCTTTGTGATAAAATTGGACATCCAATTTGAAAGCGAGACGTGGAATCCGCTATCTTCCGACAATGGCCGAATCGGTGGCTAACAATGCTCCTCCGCCGGGGACGTTTCACACCCACCGTTATCGCCGATAGGGATCAGCGCCGGTAAAGACTCCGGGACAGAAACAAAAAAAAAACGAAAGTAAAAGGAAGAAAAAAGATGAGTGAGATAAGATTGGACATATCGCGATCCATTCACAGCTCCAACCCCCAATTACCTCGACGCCCACGCCTCAACTTGGTCCAACTTTAATTGGGATATTATCAATGCGGCTTGGGCCACTATCAATCCAATCTGTCAATTTGACTCCTTATATCCTGTTTCCTTGGCGACTTAAGTTCCATCCAGTCTCTCTGTACCGTGTTATTGTTTATTTTTAAGATTAATTTAATTATTTCATAATTTATTGAGGTCATTGAATCGGATCCTGTTCCTTTATGCCGACTACTTTTTAAAGCAAATTTTGAACGTGACTCAACCGAATCAACTGCCATCCCTTCGCAGAGATGACGGCTCTTGGTGGGCCAAACCCAATGTAGAAATATCCTATCTTTGCCCATAAACTATCCACCATCTACACTCCGCAGAGCGACATCCATAACCCTCTGCAGGCTAATTAAATCGAACAAGACTTGAATACTCCTTTCCGTTTTTCTCTTCCTAATAAAACCTTTTCAACTCATCCACAAAAAAGAGTGTTATTATGTATCAAATCCTTTACTATCTACCAAGAAAAGTAACAAAAGTAGCTACCCAAACATTAAGTAGCATACAAAGACGATGTATTAGGTTGCATTAGAAACTCTCCATTGGAAATAATTTTACAAGGAGAGGCTAGGAAAAGCTGAAATAGGCTCCAGAAACAATCAATTTGGAAAGGAACTGAACCATTCGGGCATACAACATAATCAACAAAATCGGACACCCATTACTAGAAATGGTGGCTGACTATATGATCACGGAAATGGTTAAGTATGAGAGTGAGCATAAAAAGCAACCCTGTGTGCCAAGTTCGAACAAAATCTTTGCTTATATCTAGAAAGATCCAAATCAGTACTGCCCAAACTCTAGGGAGGATGAGATGTCTACGACAGGGTGACACGTGGGGCAGTTGAGTGGCACTTGTACAAACCATTTTGTTTGTCAAACTCTAGCGGTACTAGACATGATGAAACAACCCTCACCAAGACTGGAAAAATCACTGCTGCAACTGAAAAGGGCTAAACTCAGGGGAGTAGTCCAACTACTAACCGGTCTCTGGTATCTGAGAATACATCTATACAACATGACATACACAACTTTGATCCCATTTGCTGATTATGCAACGAGGAGGAGGAAACATCCACCCATATCACCTTCGAATGTGAAGCAATAGCTCAATTGAGATTTAACCTAAAATATGAAAAAAAAACTTAAGGAATCAAATTGTAGCAGCGACAGTCAATGACCTGATACTTCTAAGAAGGATTGAGTCTATTGCACTGAACTAAGGAACTAGGAAGAAATAAGCCAGAAGGCTTCAGTGCCTGGGGAATACAAACTCTGCTTCCTAGTAAACCGTTTCCACGATATCATGCCATACCATCTATCAAGAAAAGTCCTCGTTTTCCTTATTCACATACTTTAATTGTGTCCTACGAACAATATATTTTCCTGCAATTTGGAAATTTTCCCATACAATTTTTTACATAAACCAACCAAATTCATTTTATCGTCCTACATCTCAATCAGCCTCGTTTCGCTCTTCAGTTCTAGAGAAAAGTTTATTAATTGAGAGGCCAATACCTTGGCATCTTTGAATCGCACAAAAGTATTGAGAGTCATCATTTTGAATTTTTGTCCCTCCACTCTACAATCTCATTTTAATCCTCCCTTATGCTAAAGCAGTGTTGTCCACGTTTCTTGGCATTGCTGGTTTTGCCGGGTTTGGCACCTTGACTTCGTGGGAATCTGAAGGGAAACCTACCCACTACCATCCTAAAATGTGCCTACTTGATAGTTAGAGCGTACTAGATGGCGTATCACAAGGGTGCATTCTCGGACCCCTCCTTTACACGATATATGTTTGCTAACGGTACAACAAACCTTTCCACGCACAATCCAGTCCCTGCGTATAGAAACCTTCAAAACAATTTGTAATGCCTCGACTTTTGGTGCATAAATTGGCGAATTAAACGTCGGAACGACTTAATTTATTGATGCTTTGTAAAGCATTCAAAATATTGATTAACCTAGTTTGCCCACCGCTAAACAGTTCATATAAGTTGAACTTTCAATATTTACAGGAATCTAATTGAAGAAAAACCCCTGCACCGGCCTAATATTCGTGGGATTAGCCATGTATAGATTATGCTAAATTTGATGTTACCCTGAGGCAACGTTAGGCGAGAAGGTGTTAATCGTGTTAAAATCTTTTCTGATTATTTAAGTAAATGTTCATCACTTTAATGTAGATAAAGTATCAACAGATAGCGCGGCCTTCGCACTTGCATTAAAAGCCCTTTCGTACTGCTAATGTTTTGACCAGTTTTGCCATGATTATTTTAAATTACGATTCCTTTAGAGAATAAAAAGTTACTGAGTTCTTAAAGCAAGAAGAAAATTTATTGTAATCGCAGGACTCTTTATCCAAAGTCTGGAAAATTTAAAAGAAACCTCTGACTTTATGGATTATAAATATGAAGTGTAAAACGGCGGAAACTTGCTGTCTTACACAAACTTTATCCAGCCGGCTAGGTTGAGCGCCCTTGTTTATCTTTAATAGCCCTATGTAGCAACCCTCAAAGCGACATACTAAAAGGGGGGATGAAGAATTATCTCCGCTCCCGCCTGCGAAGAGGGAGTAAACGCCTCTGTTTAGCCGTTAAGCCAATTTTCCAGTGTTCGGAACATTTAACGTTGTGAAATTAACGGGCCGACGCCTCGAAAATATAATAATAGACCCATGTCTGCCTCCGTGTTGAATCGTAATAAAGTATAGGAAAGGGAGAGCGGATGCGCGCCGAGAGGAATGGCCCACTTGGCGGCAATTACCCCCGATGTAGGATGAGTGCGTTATTACTGCAGGGATCCACATTTTATATTCTGCCGCCCGTCGTAAGACGGTTGTTCAGACCTATAACACCGTTATACTTCTTATTGCGAGAGACGTCGAGTTGAGACCTCTTTCCTCCCTACAGTGAGAAATCTACATCACAACCACTTTTGTGGAAGATGTGAATTTCCCAACACTTCAAGAAACCCTGTAAAGCATCCAACGTTAAACTTGTTCCATATTAAAATTATTACTTCTTGTCTTTTATATAATAATCGGCTTAAATAATAATGATTTATAAGGCTAAATGCGTCTGATAGACAAACGTGGAAATACGTGGTGAAATGACCTTGGACGATTACCTCGCATACCTCACCACAAAGGTTAAAAATAAATTTTATATCACCTATCCACAAGAAAACAAAAAGGATTAAATTGTGTTTCCCTTTTCCCTTCAAATTTTATATTAAAAACCATGATCAAGTTCAATTTGCTAAATTCACTTTATGTCTTATTTTTGTGTGACCATCTTGAAATGTTATATAGCCTATCCTTAATTTTAACCAGTGCTTTATCCAGTTTGGGTGAGGATTTTCAATCATTCGTTTACTGTCTGACACCTCTGTAGTTCATCACGAAGTACGCCCTTTTCCTCTGATAACTTTATTTTCTTCTCCATTACTCAGAAATCCTATTAGCTCTGGCAAGATATCTTCTGGTTGTCATGAGCTACATTGTGCTGACAACCGTCTTGTTAAATCCTGACTTTTCAGGAGTATCGAGTCACTGATCCTAACCTCATTGTACACGCTTTACTCAGCCGTAATCGCTGGTACCTCCTTATAAACCTGCGCTGTCTGGGATTTCCAAATATATTTTAGAACCTACTCTTACTAAGTCAATGTTTCCTTCTTGGTCCTCCTGTCGTTGCTGTTTTGATCAGTAACACGCGCCATTTTGCAACCTTCATGTGTGTGGTTTGGTGATCTTGGCGACGATTTGCAAAATCCTGGCTCTTCTGGAGTATGGAGTCATTGAGCATTACCTCGTTGCGGCCGATCAATGGTCAGCCATAATCACTGGTACCTCCTTATAAACCTGCACTGCCTGGGTTTTCCAAAACACCAATATTTTAGAGCCAATCAAAGTCCTTGTATTTAAGGTCCTCCTGCGCCTTGTTCGGACGTATTCAAATTACAATATCCAATTGGAACTAAGCTTAACCTTTTACCAAGTCAACGTTTACGTCCCGGTCCTCATGTCGTTACTGTTTTTATCAATAAGACGCGCCATTTTGTAACCTTCATATGTTTGTTTAGGTGACCTTGACGATCATTTTGCAAAATCCTGACTCTTCTGGAGTATGGAGTCATTGATCCTTAGCTCGTTGCAGCCGATCAATGGTCAGTCATAATTACTGGTCAGAGCCTTATAAACCTGCGCTGTCTAGGATTTCCAAAACTCCAATATTTTAGATCCAATCAAAGCCTTTGCATTTAAGGTTATCCTGCGCCTTGTTCGGACGTATTCAAATTACAATATGCATCTGGAACTAAGCCTAACCTCTTCCCAAATCAACATTTGCTTCTTGGTCCTCCTATCGTTGCTGTTTGGTCAATAAGACGCGCCATTTTGTAACCTTCATATGTGTGGTTAGGTGACCTTGACGATCATTTTGCAAAATCCTGACTCTTCTGGAGTATGGAGTCATTGAAAATTAGCTCGTTGAATTCTTGGTCAGCCGTAATCACCCGTACCTCCTTATGCGCCTGACAGGTCTGGGATTTCCAAAACAGCAATATTTTAGAGCTAATCAAACTCCTTGCATTTAAGGTCTCCTGCGCCTTCCTCGGAGTATGTACTTCGCAATCTACAGGCGTGTTATGTGACCTTGGCGATCATTTTGCAAAATCCTGACTCTTCTAGGGTATGTAGTACTTAGCTTGTAATTGATCCTTGATCAGCCATAATTGCCAGTTACCTCCTTATAAGCCTGCGCGGTCTGGGGTTTCCCAAACACAAATATTTAAGGGTTAATCAAAGTCCTTAAATTTAAGGTCCTTCTGCGCCTTTATCCATCTGAAAAACTTTTTAACCAAGTCAACTTTACGTCTTCGTTCTACAATCGTTGCTGTGTTGGACGTGCGATTGTGCCGTTTTAGAATCTTCACGTGTGTTATTATACGTTAGCGTTTAGTTTGAAAAATCCGGACTTTTCTGAACTTTCGTCACTTCGGGGTACGAGTCTCGCCAGGTATTTAACCCCTCGGGTGTTGGCCGCCCACCTTGCGTAATATGTCATCTATGTATGTATATGCTCCTTGTTTCAGTAAGTCTCGCTTCTCCGTTTTTGTGTTCATCTCAGAATACATATACAGCACTATCAACCCCCGAGTTTTGCTCTGTCTAAGTGCGGCATTGTGCTTACCAGTTTTAGTGAGGAGTCCTTATTCGTCGGCTTGCGTGTCAATCACCTCTGAAGTAATTCGTCCAGTTATTAGTTTTTGTTTAAAAACATCATATGCATCTTCATATTTTTTATGTATCATCACTAAAAGAATTTAAGCAAGCACTGGTTTCTGGTTCCGGCTTCTTTGAGATCTATTTTCATGGGATCTATTTTCCTTCTTTTTTTTAAATTATTTGATATGATATTTCCATTTTTGCTCCACTGTGCGCCAGTTTCTTTAGCCATAACGACCTTCCATCTGCTTCCTGTTTAATTGATATTTTATTTATTATAGGGCCCATAATGGTTCGGCGTTCTCCTGAGCTTCTGGACCGTTCTGAGCGAGTCGGTACATAATAAAAATGATATCCTTTGGTTGTTTTATTATGGAAATTATGGCGTTCCGGCGTGAACATGCTCGCAGCCAGAAGTGTCATTTTTCCATCAAATAAAGAATAATTTTAAAAACGACCTGGATAGTTCGGTGATGTAGGACTCATTGATCAAAAACATGGTCGTATGGATGCTAATCTATTGAGTGTTTAATATTTCGAGCGGTTTTTTTGGTATTGCTCTCATTTTTTGGATAATGCAGTTAATTTTTATTCTTTTTTAATTTCTTATAGCCCATCCGTTTCGCGGCCGTATCTAACGGAGAACAATCAGCGATGATAATCGTTAATTTCTTTGCTAAAGCTACGCAGGGATTTTTTTCCCCCCTGTTGAAGTACAAACCCGATCGGCATTGTAAAACATTCCACTCGTTGCTCGAATGGGATTTACCCAAAATCGGGACACTTTTTACCCGAGAACAATACAGAGTGGGACACAATCGGTTCGGCATTCTACGTCCGGACTATCTCCGGATTTACATTTTAGTGAGATCCCTGGGGGGGAACAATAGGTGTGGGACGATCAGCTCGTGCAACCGCTTTTTAACTACGACCACGGTTTTTTTTTTGGTTTTTTTATCGTGTCGAACTGGTTTATCGGATGGAAAGGGTCGCCGGGTCGTACAGACGACAGTATGCCCCAAAACAGGCGCGGTTGGTGTTTTAAAAAATACAATTGGTATTAATTAAATAAAATCCAATTTTGACCTGGGGCCAGTTTGTACGAGCTATGTTTCGAGTGACCTGAAATAATCTTCATTTTTCAGCCATTCAAAACTGATTTAAAACAATTATTTAACAATATATTTCGAAAATTGAGCTCTGATATCGAAAGATTTTCGCGAAAACAATTTTCTATAGGTCGAATCCAAATTCCTGACCTTAATATTTATATTAAGATCTTATATTAATTATCGTAAAAGACACTAATCCACCACCGAATATGGCGAAAATCCGAAACGCATCTGGCAGACCAAACCAGCTGAGGATTGGCTGGCTTAATATCTTCAGAAACAGCCATGTTGGATGTTCTTCACCCCGCAGGCCACAGGGGGAATTCTTACATTTGATTCTTTCTTTTTGTAATTTGTGTGTAACTTAGGTGCCGTCTTAAGACACAGATCGCGGCACGGATCGCACAGTTGATCCTACTGGCTCACAGATGGCGGCTTTTGTGCACTCTCGCAGTCTCAGTGTGGTCAGTCCTATTAACTTGAACTAACGGAATGGAATGAACGAATTAAAAAAATGATGATCAGTTTTCGTCAAGCTAAGAAAGCACAACCACAGTGTACGCTTAGCCAAAACATTTAGGAAGCAAGATTATTTGGAGATCGTGAGATGCGGTCTGGTGTGCCGTTTTAGAAAAATATTTTCTTTATCTTGTCAATGTTTCGATCTTTATTGAGATCATCTTCAGAGTATAAAGATAAAGGAAATGTTTTTCTAAACCTACTGCACATCAGACCGCATCTCACGATCACCAAATAATCGTCAACTGACGTCACTAAACACCGCACATGAAATTGTATAGCAATGTTGTCCGACGATAGTCAATATTACGTCAATCATTGCGATATTGGGAAAATATGCCTGTTGATGAATCTCCACCAATAGAAATGGTGTGAAAAGCCGAAACGTGAGAGGCCAAACTAGCGAGATTAGACGGACCGAAAGAAAATTAAAAATACCTGCTACTAATAATATATCCTTGATGGATTCACGCCTCCTAACTGCAATTAAAACAGAACTATACAGGGTGTTAACCTTTCGTTCTCTCCTATTTTTTATTGGGGCGCTTTTGAGAAAAAAACCCTAGTCTTTATTTTGTTTCGTAAATTAAATTTGTGATCATTTACCTTAACTATTACAGACTGAAAGATACTTCTGTAATTTTCTGAAAGATTTTTTGACGCTGAATTCATCGGTGCAAATGGTTTTCAATGTGGAGCGACCGCTCATTGGCGAACGCCAGTCATTTGAAATATAAAAAAAAACTCTTTTTAGCTCTTATTTTTCGGCGAAACAAAATCTTTTCAACTTTCTAAAAGAATCAATTTAATTATTTTAATGATTAGCAAAAAAACTCTTTTAGCTCTTGTTTTTCGGCGAAACGAAATCTTTTCAACTTCTAAAAAGAATCAGTTTAATTATTTTAATCATTAGCAAAAAACT
>CM077111.1:14695803-14707216 GCA_039619505.1 Cimex hemipterus | reverse complement strand
TTATACAGTGCTA
Source organism: Cimex hemipterus (assembly GCA_039619505.1). Lineage (NCBI taxonomy): Eukaryota > Metazoa > Arthropoda > Insecta > Hemiptera > Cimicidae > Cimex > Cimex hemipterus. The sequence goes on along the minus strand of CM077111.1, from coordinate 14,707,203 downwards.
GAAAATTTCAGGTTAAAAAAAAATTGTACAATATCTGAAAATTTTTAGATTCAAAAAATGAAATATACAATACTAGAAATTTTAGATTAAAAAAATGAATTTATACAATGCTATAAAATTTCAGATTCCTAAAAAAATTATACAATATTTGAAAATTTTTAGATTAAAAAAAATGAATTATACAATACTAGAAATTTTAGATTAAAAAAATGAATTTATACGATGCTATAAAATTTCAGATTAAAAAAAAAATTGTACAATATTTGAAAATTTTTAGTATCAAAAAAATGAATTATACAATACTAGAAATTTTATATTAAAAACATGAGTTTATACAATGCTAGACATTTTTAGTTATAATTTTAATCTGAATTTATATATGTATAATATATATATAGTATTTTAAAGTCTATATTGTTGAGAAATTTGCACAAATATTACAGATTTTTTTCAGCCAGTTGATACTTCTTTAGAGGTTGCATCTCTGGGGTCATCTTGTTGTGTAAGAGAAAGAAACCTGCGTAAATAGCTAATAGAGAATATACAAAATACATACAATTATTACAATTAATTAAGGTTTTTAGTTGAGATTTACCATCTCAACCCCTATTTTTCGAATTTTCCTTCCTTATTTCCCTTTTTTAAATGTTGTGTATTATTTTCTATTCTCGGCGATAAATGAAACTGCTTGAAAAACAGCAAAAAAGTTTCGGTTGCGTTGGGAAATTGGTGTCCGAGCGGATCTAAGTCACGATAGCACAAGTGGTAGAGCAGAGGCGTATTTATCCGAAGGTCATGGGTTCGAATCCCGCTCGTGACTCAGGTTTTTTTATTTTCAACCAATACCTTACAGAAATCTTCGAGGTCTATTCAAGAAACGTTTATAAATCAAGGTTTTGCACGAATAGTTTTATGCTGCCGCTCAGTGCAAAACGGAATGAAATTTTAGGACAGTGCCTTGTTTAACAACAGTGAGTCGGTTGTGGAACAACCTTTGTTTACAAAACGGATTATACTGTTGATTCTCGTCAACGGAGTTCGAACCGATGAGATGATGTACCCAACAGGACATGCCGCAGTGAGTCACGGTTTATTATTCCGCGTGGTGGCGGCATGCGCTTAGGACTAACAATAACACTGTTCGACGACGTTTGCGACCAATAAGGCGGATCGAACTGCGGAAGTGGTGTTAAATGTAAATATTATTCACTGGTCGGGATCACTTCCGATGGCGAATCTCGACCGTCACCGTTATCCGGCCTGTTAACCGTTCCCCGGGTACTGTCATCTCCGATCAGGATAGCTTTTATAAAATGTCGTCAATTCCTTTCACTTGTTAAAGAGAAATGTGAACATTTGCAAGTTGGTTAATTAATGGACATCGTACCGATTACAGGGCAGACATTGCCATAATTTCTTAGCTTCTTGTTTCTACCTAGAATATTATTAAACAATATCAATATATATCAAGCTGTTTATAACTATATAAATAGTAAATAGCCTTGAGATTTTATTGTTTTTATTAATATAGGCAAGCGACTAAGGGTCATAACCTGCCTCGAACAGAAATGTATTTAGGATGAAGAACAGAAACCGCCGAAAGTAAGAACTGTTTACAAACTAACAGGGGAAAAGTCTAGTTTTAAATTACAACCTCTGAGTCACAAAAATGTTAATGGATTTATAAGAAGAATAAAAAGAAAGACACTGGACTTCATGGTTTTATCTAAAAGCATGAGATGAAATTACTAGGACAGGCATATGGAAAAGATCAAAAAACAATAGTAAGTTTGTAGAGGTACATAAACAAAAACGGCCAGCTGGCGATGCCCAGCAAAGTCAGACCTTGTAGGTCCAAGGAAAAGTTGACACAAAGTTAATAACCAAAATTACAACATGCAAGCCTTACATCACATGGGCAATTTTAACTTGGCCAACTTTTGCAATGGACGATACACTAAGTTTTCCTACACAGAAGGAGACCTGCAGATGGCAGGCTTTTTGGACAAAACGAAATAAAATCTAAGAGGAAAACACCGCCCTAATCATAAAGTTCTAAAAAATAAACAAATTTGTTAAAACTGTGAATGACTAATAAAAAAAAATATTTGGAAGAATAACTCTGTTAGATCGAGAAAAATGATTACCTAGACTTGTAAAAATCGGCTAGTTAACATTATTAAGGATCTAACAGGCCAGGGTCAATGGTAAGTGTTAGGTCGAAAATGTAGTCACACTGTTAACCGCTAGGGCGTAGGTAACCAACATGGCAGCCATAAATTTAACAACTGATTTTTGTTGACATGTATTTTTATTCTTAAATACCGATTAATTAAATCAGAACCATAAAACCGACTAATTCTTGAGCCCAATAAAAACAAATTAACAGATTAGTTGATTAGCATTTAGCACATTTAGCATAGGTTTACATATTAGGGGTATTCACGATCTATGTTTTAACCCTGTTAACTCTGTTATGTCGTCTCAGATTGAGGAAAATGATGGCGTCGAGTTGTAAGGATACCCAGAACCCCTAGCGCGTGGCAAATTTAAATCGGACGCCCTAATCACTTGGCCTTGACCATTGGTGACCCCTAGTTAACCTGTTAACTCTGTTTGGTCGTGTTAGTTGGAGAAAATGATGACGTTGACTTGTAAAAATCGGCTACTTAACATTGTTAACATTATTAACGATCTAACAGGCCAGGGTCAATGGTAAGTGTTAGGTCGAAAATGTAGTCACATTGCTATCCGTTAGGGCGTAGGTAACCAACATGGCCGCCATGAATTTAACAGCTGTTTTTTGTTTGCACGTATTTTTATTCTTAAAAACGCATTAATTAAATCAAACCAATAAATTTCTTTTAAATAATTTCTGGCCTGTCCTTATAATCACATTCTTGAAAGATACATCCCATATCCTATAAGGTTGTAGGCTGTTAGAGGTTAGGATACGGGTTAAGTATTAATTTTCATGTTTTATTATCTTCTTTATTTAATTTATACAAGTAAAAAAGTATAATTTGGCACAATTACACAGAAGACAAACACTTGTGAGCTGTGAAGATGATCGCAATAAAAGATCAAAACGCTGGCAATATAAAAAGAATGTTTTTCTGAAACCTACATCACACCAGACCGCATCTCACGATATCTGAATAATTATCGATTAACGGTCGCTAATCTATACACATAATAATAAATTATCGGACAATTTAAAACCCTTAGGTTGTCCGCTGAAACCAAACCTTTATGTAACGAACTGCTAAATTAATTTTAGTTCCTTTAAGTTTGTAAAATCGCTCGACAAAAATGACTTTGATAGAAAATTCTCGAAATTGTTGTGAACTGTTTAAGGCAGCTGCTTGAAGAAAAATGTCGGGAAAGACCAAGTGATGAAAACCTCTCGCTCTTTGAAATCCCAAGTCGTAAAAGAAGTGATCGCCGTTATAAAAAACTGACAGATCGAACAAACTGCATTTCCCACGGACACTTCAATGACGAGCCGCGGTAAATGTCACGGACGTCAAAAAATCATTATACATTAATAATTTATAACGGATTTACTATATAATATATAGGGTTATTATGTAGTAAATACGTTATTAAAAATGAGGATTAAATTTGTTCATTTTTGCTTTGCATTTTCTATTTTATTTTATACAACTAACAAGAATACATCGGTTAATTTGATTAAAATTAATCGGCTAAGAAGAAATTAAAAATATATAATTATATACAAAAGGTTCGAATGTAGGGCAGCTGGATTAGAACCCGGGACCTTTATCTTACTGTGTTGAGCGCCGTGTCCAACCTTGCGGCAACCGACGCCCTTCAACAACGTTCCTCTTGCCCAAGCTGACTGCGTACGATACCTCGGTATTTATCTTGACTCACAATCAAATAAAAAGGCAGGAACTGAATAGGCGGTTCGGACTACCGTATAGACTACTCGGACGCAAAACTAATTTAACCACAAAAAAACAAACTAACAATGTACAGATACCTATTATGCAAGGTGGGCGACCTTTAATTGAGTCGGGTGTAAAAAGTCCCCGAGGGGTTAGATGTTTGGGTAGACTCTTACCTCATCCCTAAAAAGTCGGGGACTTGGTCGGCTCACGTGTCCTGCACCTCTTGGACCAGCTCACATACCCCAAGATTTTCTGGTAGGATACCCATTACGGAGAGGTGTCTTCTCAGTGGGCAGTGGCCCGTCAGGATACCTATCAGCTTCCTAATTCCCTTCCTTGAGTTAGAGAGTAGCCATTCCGATTCAGCTGGTTTGATCTCCTTAACAAACTCCTTCGTTTGCCTGTGTCCGAGGGATAGATTCCATTCCTTAAAGAAATTTTTCATACCGTAGTTTTTAATACTCTCTTTCCCTGTGCTTACAGAGTGAGGTGATACCGGTTGTGGCTCGACAAACGCGGTAGCCTTCTTTGGCCAGGTTGTCTGCTTTTTAGTTGCCCAAAATTCCCCTATGCCCTGGCACCCAAGGTATATTCAGGCTGCTGTGTTTCCCCACGTTTTGGAGATTTTGGACGCATCCACTGTCTAATTTGGGTGTGATTCTTTTATATCCTAATGCTTTAATGACTGGTTGACTGTCTGATCTCATGAGGATTTTTTGCCAGTGTAACCTCTTTTAAGATTTTCCAGGGCACAAGCATTGATGGCATGTATTTCTGCTTGAAAGGCCGAAGTGTACTTCCTTAATGAGTTTGATTTCTCTCTGATGCTTCTTATGTTCTTCCTCTACTTTAATATCCATTGATACTTTATAGGAAGTTGTGTCGATTGTTTCCGGGACCCTTATCAAGGACTACCGTAGCACAAAACAGGGAGACGACGATGGTTGGCGACTCCCCTCAAGCCTATACAGTGTATAATGTAAATAAGTAAGAAACCTCAAATTACGAGATGTATTAATACAGGTAGTAATAAAAACATAATAATAATAATAATAATTAGAATCAATTTTATATAAAGATAAATTAAGAGCGAGCGAATGAGAGAAGAAATAGGTAGATAAAACAACAAACAGAAATAGACAGCTAGAGGGCCAAAAGGAGAGATTAGAGGCATGTACGAGATAGCGAGAGAGAGAGAGAGAGAGAGAGAGAGAGAGAGAGAGAGAGAGAGAGACGGACATTCAGAAAAAGAGAGCGATGAACAAGGGGAAATATATTTTTTTCTTATTGCGGCGCAAACGTTTCATAAGAATGTATATAATTTATAGCATAACTGAAGGATACATAATAATCAAGTTGTAATAATAAAAATGTATGTAAGGATTATTTATTTCACAATTGTTATTGGGCGGAGGACTTTCTATTCATCCGGCCCGGAGGACCATAAATATAACAGGATTCTCACATACTTTTGGGAGACCTTATTATTATTATTAGAGAGAGAGAGAGAGAGAGAGAGAGAGAAAGAGAGAGTGAAAGAGAGATAGAGAAGAACTTAATCGATAACGGGTCGGTCCGACTTTCCAATGTATGAAAGTAAGGATACTCAGTTATGTTCGGCGATAAGTTATGAGATTTCATGGTAGATAACAAAAATAGCCTATATTGTATCTCAGAAGAAGTCATAACTCTTGCCGAGAGCTGTTTCCGTTCTGTACCCTGATTTCCGAGAATTAGAAAACTCTGCAAAGGAGACGGAAACGGATGATAATTTCATGCAAATTCTAACAGACCTATTTAAACAATCAACATCGCCACTAAATGTTTTCTTCTTCTGTTCTTCTTTCTTTTTTCCACATTGAAACGAGGAATTATCACGGTCCGATCTTTTCGCGTCGATTTAACACGTTTCACTCCAGGGGACAAATTAAGGCAAAACTGGCTTTCAAGAATGTATAATCCCTATAAATTGCCGATATAGCGTTTTAATTATTCTCGGGCGATTGTATGCAGATTCTGAATATAAAATCCGGCAATCGAGGCCGAGGCGCGATAAAAAGCGCAAAACCGTTTCGTACAGATTTACGGCGCTTTTTATGTATTTCGAGCCCTGTCGGTTGTCATTGGAACACTATATATCAGAAGACTTAAACGGCCGAAGCGTTTTGAGCCGTGGAGTTAAAAAAACGAAAATACTCAAGCTGGTAAAAGTCAGAGAGACAGGAATGATAATCTCATTGATTCTCTCCTCTTCTAACGAGCGGCTCCGATTCCAAAGGCCCGAATGGAAAGGGAGAACGTGGAAAAAACACCGTCGGGCACCGAAAAGGATCGCTCGGATCTCGTATATAATCAAAAGGGGGAGATCCTGTGAGGGTAGGATTGGGTGCTCTTCCCCCTGGGATTTCTCCCATTGGCCGCAAACCGGACTCACCATAACAGGCCGGCGGCCTTTTCCTTTTTCCTTCTTCCAGGCGCCTCGTTCCCTTCTTAAACGCCGCAAATCCCGAGAGAGGCGCCTCCCGCTTCAAAAAACCCGTCCACGACCGGTAGTAAAGGCATTTATGAGTCCGATCATTCAATTACGGGATACTCTGCGTTTAATGGAGGGCCATTATGATTTTCTTTTAACTACTTGATTAACCCGACTTGACACTCATACCCGAGTTTCTTTACTATTTTAATTATTTCTTCTTTTTTTCACTGTAAAACACAATTGATACTTTTAATCATGAGTCGTAAAATTTAGTCGCCTATTAGTGTCGAACAGGAGATATTGTGTGAATCAGGCAGCCTTATCCTGAGCATTTGCATTTCTCAATCGCCTCAACGTCGTTAAGAACGAACATTAGCATTTCTTGGTCAAACGCGCATTTATCTCGAATACGAAAACGCGTCGTAACAATTTAAAAGTACTTGGATAACAGCGCTTTTTTGAAAAAAAAACAACAAATCTTTACTAATTATTACGTTTCTCGAAAAGTGTTTCCTGCAAAAAATAAGGAGTATTAACGATCTTTGTGTTAACCCTGTTAAATCTATTAGGTCCTGTTAGATCGAGAAAAAATGATGTAGACTCAGCTAGTTAACACTGTTCGATCTAACTGGCCAGGGCCAATGTTAGATCGAAAATGTAGTCACATTGTTATCCGCTAGGGCGTAAGTAACCAACATGGCGGCCAAAAATTTAACAGCTGTTTTTGTTTACAAGAATTTTTATTCTTAAATAATTATTAATTAATTAAATCAATATTTTTAGTTTGTTAATTTCTGACCTGTCCTTATGCTCTCATTCATAATAGATACATCCCCTATATTATAAAGTTGTAGGTTGTTAGAGGTTAGGATACAGATTAGGTATGTCGGCATGAATTGAAGCGTGTCATTTTTAGTACTTTTCGAATGCAAGACGCATAATTCACATAATTATTTAGAAATCGTCAGATGAGTCTGGTGTAATGTAGGTTTCAGAAAAAACATTTTCTTTATCTTGTCGACGTTTCGATCTTTATTGAGATCATCTTCAGGGACTGGGATTCACAAACATTGTTTAAATTTAACAAAAATACGTAAGACTTGAAAATTATACAATGGAATGTTTATATGCAATGGAAGTATTAAAGTTCTGAAGATGATCTCAATAAAGTTTGAAACGGGCACGATAAAGAAAATGTTTTTCATCACACACCGCAGCTCACGATTTCTAAATGATTATCAATTAACGGTCACTAATCACCGAATATAATTCACATAGTAGGGCCAAATAAATCATCTTACAGAGGGACCTTACTTCAACACTGCCTGGATAGAACAAATGCTATGAAGTTTATTAGACAAAATAAAAAAATAGCAAGTGTAATTTGTCTGGATCGAATTGCATTTGTACAACGAGCTTCGACCTGAATAAACTTTCCTTTCTTCAGGTTTTCAAGAGTCTTAAAGAGATCAGAAACCCGATGTTCCTCAATGTTTCGATAGTTCTTCAGGTCACACCACGGATAGATACATTCCGTTCTGTTATGATGGGTCGAATTAAGAAAGTTAACAGCTCAAGGAGTAAAGAAAGGTTCAGTCGATATTTCTTTGAGTTGGTTGTCGAAATGTTGTTGAAAGAGGTCTTCGTCACTTCCCCTAATTATGTACCGACCAGGCACAAACGGAATAAACTACGGGCCTTTGTCGTCGGACCGACACTAAGTTTTCTTTTTCGTTCTGTGCCCGTCTTTATTCAACAAGGTCTCGACCAAATAATTTAGTTTAATTTCCGTTCTCTGACTCGGTTTTTTTTTTTGTGTGTTTTTATTTTACCACCTGAGGAGATGCGAGGGTCCTTGGATGACACGATTCGGTACTTAACACGTGGGGCTTCTTTGTCCACTCGTTTCTTTTTCGTGTTCATTAAAGACATCGCGGCCTTTGTTACATGTCAGCCGGATTAACATAAGACTCGAGTTTTTTTTTTTTTTTGTTTTTTTGTAATGTTATTTTTGGTTTATCTCGCGTTTGTCGCCTGGGCGAGAGGGAAATAATATAGCCGAGCGAAACGATAGATTCTAGACATGTTTATCGCTTCCCACGCCATCGTTGCAGACCTCGTTTCGCAAACATCAAACCGACTATTGAGCGGTAAAGCCCACATGTTCTTTTTTTTCTCTCTTAAAAATGCAAACAAATTCTACGGATTTATTTCAGATTTGTTATATCGTTCAAAAAAAGAAGTTTTTATTTTGATCGGAGGCGATGGATCTTTTACAAAAGATAAAATGCAGGGAGTGGACGAGTGGTCTCACACACACACACACACACACACACACACACACACACACACACACACATATAAAAAATGCATTAGTTTTAAACGCATCTTACTTTTCGTATAATTTCGGCAGTCCGGGATCAGACCTCGAACTTATCCGTCCCGCCTCCTAAGTTATGCTCGTGTCAAGTTTGTCAAGGGTCGTTTCAATTGAAGTCTTTCCGCTGTTCGGACGGCAATAAAAGCTCGCTCGGTGTCCGTTAATGTCAGATCGAGAAAGTACCAGTCGTTATCTATAGGGTCATTAAAAGGACAAGGTACGTTATTAAGAATCAATCGCAAATAACCTCCCCCCCCATTAATCCTACAAGAACATCTTGTATGCCAAGTTTTTATTTCAGTGGAAAAACAAACTATTATGGACAGAAAGCGATAATTGATTTAAAAGTTATTCAAGAGATGTAAGAAAGTGAACAACCTCATTTATTATTTCTTCATCGCCACCTTTACATTTTAATGTAACATGGCATCGTCCTGGGACATAAGTTGTGACCTAAATGAGATGCTAGCCGGTAGAGAGCGTATAGTACTCTACCATCATTCACTGAAAAATGTCAGCCTATGATGATACGTCCAATTTGACTTTCAGTGATATATAATAAGCATAAATAACTGCAATAAAAAAACCACCCTTTTTAGACAGAAAGGTAGGTAGATAGATTGATTAATATTTTATTTATATTCGCAGTGATTTGGTCAAATCGGATCATTTTATATCCAACGACGTTTTACAATAATCATTACAAAAATATAAAACACAATGCAAATTGCTTACACCATACTTTCATGAAATTATAAATATATAAGATTCATTTACGAATGATTTAATTAAAAATAATGCTTTTTCTCAGACTTTACAAATAGAATGCAAGAAAAAATTTATATAAACTATCAATGATAAACAATAAAAACTTTAACAAGAACTATTGACGGGGGCGTCGGTGACCGCAAGGGTTAAGGAGTTGACACGGCTCATCACTGCAAGGTAAAGGTCACCGGTTCGAATCCAGCGGTCCTGTATTCGAAACTGACATACCTAAAATTGTTTTTTTTTTAAACACCTGCACCCGAAGGTTTTTGTTGTTAACCCTCGTAAAAAAAATTGTAATAGAGGAAATATATAGAGAATTTGACATATTTCCATTTTTACTTCGCTGTGCGCCGGCTTTTTTAGCCATGACGACCTGCCATTGATACTTTATTTGATTTATTATAGGGTCCATGGTGGTTCGTCTTTCTACTGAGCTTCTGGACGGTGAATAACAAAATTGAGATTTGATTGTAAACAATAATTTAAAAAAGATCCGGATAGTTTGGGGTTGCTGGGCTGTTTTTCTTAAAAATATGGCTAAATTATTGAGTGTTGAATATTTCAAGCGAATTTTTTAGTATTGCTCGCTGGTATTAACAAACTTTTTTTTCCAAAACAGGCACCATGAGGGTTGAATACCTTTGCTGTTGCGGACCTTCGAAAAAAAAACTATTCAAGGTTAGATATGTATTTAAATTAATTAACCAATTAGTTTTTAATTTTCGATATTATTACGATTATTTAGCGAATACAAAAACATAATATATGTTATTAATATGAATTAGTTTATGTTGCTATGATTTTACGATTTTTTAAAATTATTTTCCATCAGTTGTTTTAGATATATTCTTTTGAAAGTACGAAAACTGCTCTCAGACGAAATACTTATTACATTATTTAACATATTTCGGCTGGAAATTAAAATTAAGTTGGAGTATGTTTTTGTTCTATGAATTGCAATTTAAAATATACTGGTTCGAGTTAAATTCAATGTTTTAATTTTCCTCGTATATTTCACAAATTAATATTTGATAGATAGATAGATAGATAGATAGATAGATAGATAGAGAGAGATAGAGAGAGAGAGAGAGAGAGAGAGAGTGAAAAATAAAGAAAGGAATAGAAACAGAGAAAAAGAAAGAGATGTAGACGATAGATAGATACGTAAATAGACAAACAAATACATAGATGGATAGATTGATAGATAGATAGGTAGATAGATAAATTGATAAATATATAGGGAGAGAAAGAGAGTGTGAGGGGTGGTGAGAATCTTTCATTAACTTGCGAATATAAAATATTTTTGTGTTGTCCCATTTCTCGAGGATATCTTCCCAATATTTCTTAACAATATGAGGATTGACCAAATAATAAATTACTTACATCCAATCGAGCTATGTAAGATTTAAAATCTGTACCGATAAAACTATAATTAAATAGGCACGGTCTTCTGGCCATAACGTGAACAATTGGTGAAAAATAAAAACTCAACATAATTTAGTTTTGGTAGACGGGGGCTGATAGACAGATAGATAAATAGAGAGAGATACATAGAAAAACCAATAAATACATAGAGACAGAGAAAGAAAGAAAGAGAGAGAAGGGGACTATAGATTGATAGATACATAGACAGATCGATAGAGATAGATAGACATAGGTAGGGATAGGTAGAGATAGATAGAATAGATACAGATAGGTACACATATGTAGAGATAGATAGAGATAGATACAGGTAGATACACATAGGTAGAGATAGATAGAGATAGGTAGAGATAAATAAAGATAGATAGAGATAGATACAGGTAGATACACATAGGTAGAGATAAATAGAGATAGATAGAGATAGATACAGGTAGATA
>CM077111.1:14679425-14695589 GCA_039619505.1 Cimex hemipterus | reverse complement strand
AAAGGTAGAGAAAGATAGAGATAGGTAGAGATAAGTAGAAATAGATACACATAGGTAGATATAGATAGAGATAGGTAGAGATAGATAGAGAAAGATAGAGATAGATAGAGATAGGTAGAGATAAGTAGAGATAGATACAGATAGGTAGAGATAGATAGAGATAGACAGAGAAAGGTAGAGATAGGTTGAGATAAGTAGAGATAGATACAGATAGATACACATAGGTAGAGATAGATAGAGAAAGGTAGAGATAGATAGAGATAGGCAGAGATAAGTAGAGATAGATAGAGATAGATACAGATAGGTAGAGATAGATAGAGAAAGGTAGAGATAGATAGAGATAGGTAGAGATAGATAGAGATATGTAGAGATAGTTAGAGATAGATACAGATATATATATATGTATATATATATATATCATTATCTATCTAGGTAGTGATAGATAGATGGATTATGGTCAGGTGTGATGTGAGGAAAGTAGAACAACTGTTTAAAGGAACAAGTCATGTTTCTCAACGTCTCAAATAAAAATTAGAAAACAGCAACGATGATAGAAATTCACCTTGAAGTACACTACTATAAATAAGTAATAGATCTTGCTTAATTAACAATTCCATTTAATTTAAGTGTAAAACTAGAAGTTATAACATGTTTATCCACAGTTTTTAACTAGTTCAACAATATGGTTCCAATAATATTTTTCTTGTTTAAAATAAAGTATTTCTGTTTTTCACTGAATTCTCTAGATGATGGTTTTGTTTTTATAAGAAGGGGTCGAGGAGGCCCGGCTATGCAAATCCGGTGCCTTTTTATCAAACAGTAGCCAACGTTTATCTTTTCTCTGGTTAATTAACAGCTAACGAAGAGGCGTGTCGGAGCCCGGTATAAAGTTCTTCAAAAATCGGCCGGAGACCGGGGGGAGACCACCGGCCGAGATCCGCCCCTGAGACTTCTGACGAATATCGCATTTCAGGAAATGGAATCATGTCACAAAATCCGAGCACTGTCAACAAACGGACGGCGAAGTATAAAAGCCCAGCGGGTCCCCGATTGTGGCCAATAACCCGTTTCATTGGGCCCTTTCAACGTTTCGACTTTTCACACCTTTCTGACTAATCGCATTTCAAACGTCCTCCTCTGTGTGAATAGGCCCTCGGGCCAGGTGCGTCTTGTTATTCACCCTACGTTCTCCCATGTCGGAGAAATGAGCAAACGCTTGGAAAGTGAGATGAAAACTTGCAGAACCAGATCGCATTCATAAATATTAAGTTTAGAAATTTTCTTATTCTGTGGGTTTCTTGTTCGACATAACGATATAAAACAACTTTGATAAATAATAAAGTCCTAAACATTTTATTTATGGACATTTTCCGCAATTTCAGTCATCATTTGTCTGCAAAATCTCAAACAGAACTATCAACTTTTGATCAATTTTCTTTTTTATACCTATACATAGATGACTCCGAGACAAAATGAGTACCAGCTATGGTTTCTCATTTTATGTCCTCTTGGCCCAGTACTGGCCGAAAAGAGTGCTTGCTTTTATATATATATATATATATATATATATTATATATATAAAGTAGTACTGGCCAGTACTGGGCCAAGAGGACATAAAATGAGAAACCATTGCTGGTACTCATTTTGCCTCGGAGTCATCGGAGTATTGAAGAGGACTTGAGCTGTAAAGTTAGGATGGGGTGACAGATTAGAGTGAAACTTAAAGAAGCAGAAACGGATCATTTATTTGACGAAGGGAATGTTAAAGCCATTGTGGATTGTTTGGAGAATTCTTCTGAGGACTTTTGATTGAAAAGCTAGGGGAGGTCGGCACAAACTTGACCTTCATCGAGGGTTCCCTAACAGCATTTCGATGCATTGAAGATGTGCTGTTCTTTGTATGCCACCTATCGGCGACGGTTTTACTATTATGCATGGCATCGTTGGTGACTATTTGGCACAGGATTGAATTACGCTTGGACTGGCCAGTTTGTCCCAATTTTATCCTATCGAACACCTTCAGAACAGAAAAGGTAGCCCAGATATTCTGGAGGATTTGCAGAAATAAAGAATGGCGCTTTTGGCGGAGAAAGAAAATATTCCATGACACTACATTCAAAGCCTCTTAAAATGGTTGCCATGTAGAATGCAGCGGTGATCAACAAAGAGGAGGAAACTATTCCATACTTCTTTCTTGTTTCCACAGCTACATTTTTGGTAAATTGTTTTACTCAGTTTAATTTTTTATATACCGTTTTTCTTTAGCAACAGCAATATTCTTTAATTTAAAAAAATCTCAGTATAGTTCTTGGACATTCGAGGCGAACGACTAGAACTCTACTGGACAGCAAGAACTCAACCTGCATCCTGCTCCCTTCTTCCAATCAAAATACCTCTTGACTTCAGGAACGTTCTTTCCACAACGACCAGAAGATTAATCCTAAAACCGCTTGACCTAGTACCGACTATCTTCGAGTCCAATGACGACCTCAGTCCGTGCATCCAACTTCGGGCATAAAAGCTGATAAAGAAGAAAATGAAACGTCCACGGAGATAGGTACTTTCATACAGCTATGAAGGCACTAAACGTTAAAAATTTATCGAAATAGCCTTAAGGTACATTTTGGTTCATATAGTATAAGATGAAAAGAACAGGTTGACCAACTAACCAAATAAGGGGTAGTTCTCTCACCCATGGGATCAGAACCGAAACTTGTTGCACCGGATTTTTGTTAAACCAGAAAACATGGCTTGAGGAAGAAAAACTTAAAACCCGGACAAAAGCACCAGGTATGGGCAACCTAGAAACTAGTACTCTGAAGTAAGGAGGTTAAGGTATTCCTCTTTCTCGCCAGACAAGAATTGAAGAACGCCTCTACATGCCCACTGAATTCCTAACTACCATCTAAAGATGATGGGAAAAGCAGAGACTAAACTGTCAAAAAGAAGCCAGGACACATCGGTTAGTACCATTTGTAAATCTGAGGTACCAAGGAAGGTTCTTAATTTTATGGGAAAATGCGTTCTGCATGACCATAAATCATAATCTTAGGGCACAAAAGCTGATAAAGAAGAAAATAATGGACTTATTTAAGTAACAGTTAAGGAAAGGTTGGATCCTAACTTCGCAATAAATTTATAACCTTATTGGTATATAGTCAAGTAAGTGCATCAGGTAAATCATAGCAGATATGGAAAGAAATAGCAGATTCCATGTTGACCATTTGCAAGCCTGTTTAGACTGTTGTCGAAGCGAGGGTTAGAGGAAAAGAGGCCCCTGGGATTTTCCTCGACTTAGCAATGTACACAGAGGCTACCGGTCAGTTATTTGAGCCATAACTCAGAAAGCAAAGCGGCTTACCGTTTGGATTCAGTGACCGTCACCAGATGCGGAATCAATATGCCGCCTGCACCCTAATAACCTGAAGGGGCGGCAAATAGCCACCTAAGGAAGGCCGCCCCCTCCTCACAATCGAAACCTTTTGATAAAACACCCATTCACGACCTCTTCGGAAAGGGATTTGGGTTTTTATTTCCCCGCCTTATGGTTAATCAATTGGAAGGGTGGTCAAACTGTCTTCTTACTAAATCCTGCACAAATAAAACATTCAAAAACAACCTAACTTGTGCGCTACTATTTTGTTGACAATTAGAAAAGCTGAAAAAATTCTTAATAGTAAAAATAACAGCACTAGAATAGAAATAATAGCAATAGAAACAACATCTTAGAAAACCTTAGTCATTCTAAGTTTATCCTGGCGTATTTTATGCTCCGCTTTATATTGGCCCGATCTGGTGATGCGTTTGAAATTAGCTCAGTCATCAAGAGGTTGGGATCGTCATGTTACTTAGCAGTTTTTATATTTAGTTTCATGCAGTTTTGCTTTAGTTTTTGTAGTGTTCCTCATCCGGCGCAACGGTTAGAAATCTCAGTACTCTATATTGTTTTGTCTCTATAAGTGTGCGAAGGAGCCGAACGTCACGACCTGCAGTAGTACATCCATGTCGGATAGCCACCAGGGTGCCATGAAACGCGCTGCCAAGCTCAACACAATTCAATGGCATTCGTACTCGCTTGCTAAACGGAGCCAAGGTGCCAGGCGAATATGCAGATTTTAGGCCGTATGTGTATTATAAATAGCAATGGGCCCAATGTGTTACCTTGAGGCACGGCAACGATACTTGATGTTTAAACTCCTTGGGTAAAAGAATGTGCAGTTACTTACTTTTGATAGTATTTCTTGATGCTAAGAATTTTTTGAACTTGGGGCCATGTGTATATTGTAAATACCAGTAGACCCAATGTGCTACCTTGTGGCACAGCAATGGTACGTTTTGATTTTTAGACGCCTTGGCTGCAATTACAAATAGAGTACTGTTACTTACTTTTCATAGTAATTCTAGATGCCAAGAACTTTTTGAACTTGGGGCGGTGTGTATATTAAAAATAGCAATGGGCTCAATATGCTGCCTTGAAACACGGCAACGGTAAGTTTTGATTTTTAAACGCCTTGGGTACATATTACAAATAAAGCTCACTTACTTACTTTTGATAGTAATTCTAGATACCAAGAATTTTTTGAACTTTGGACCGTGTGTATAATATAAATTGCAATAGACCCAATGCGCTACCTTGAAACATGGCAAGTGTTGATTTTTAAACGCCTTGGCTGCAATTTACAAATAAAATGCGGTCACAATCTTTTATAGTAATTCTATATGCCAGAAATTTTCCGATCTTCGGGCCGTGTGTATAATATAAATAGCAAAGGGCTCAATGTGCTGCCTTGACGCTCGGCATCGATAAGTTTTAATTTTTAAACGCCTTGGCTGCATATTACAAGTAAAGTGCTGTTACTTATTTTCTCACAGTAATTCTATATGCCAGGAGTTTTCCGATCTTTGGTCTGTGTGTATATTATAAATAGCAACGGGCTCAATGTGCTGCCTTGAGGCACGTCAACGGTAAGTTTTGAAGTTCAAACCCTATGGCTGCATATTACAAATAAAGTGTGGTTGTTTACTTTTCATAGTAATTTTAGATTTCCGGACAGTGTCCACCCTGTTGAGCTGTTGTCCCCAGCTCAGTTCTATGTCTGGAAGCTGTCGATCAAGAAATGGTAGGCTTTTTGTACGTAGGCGTCATGTGAGTATTTTAAATAAGATGCTGACTGAGAGATCAACGCTTACCTGGAAAAACAAGTGAGTGTACGTGAACGCAAACTTATGTGAAAGATTGAATAATACAAATATAAAGGAGGAACTTGAAAGATTTCTTAGATTCATTCCTGTACTTTTGTTATGGACTCTTTTTACCACTTAAATAATTAAAGAGGCCTCATCCGCAGCTAACGGGTCAACTCTATCAAGGCCATGAATATTTGAGGAGGATTGTGTAAATGCCTTGGAGGGGGTAGGGGGAGTAATGCACTCAAGGGAACACCCCCTCTAATCCCTGAATATGTTTTAAAAAGGGATGAAAAGGCTGGGGCGGAGTGGTTGGCAAACAGAGGGGAATCAATTGCATCCCTTATCACGTCCCTTCTCAGTCAAACACTCCGAATTTCGGACGGTTTAGCCTTCCGACGAGGAGGGTGATTATTTCGGGAGAGAGAGACAGAGAGATTTAATCAGATTTAAAGGGATATAAAGTCGTCTGTATTAATCGGTTGGGGTTTGCTGGCCGGATTAATTGAAGCCGACTGTTGCTGATAATAAATTAATTTTATACACGACCGTTATCTCTGGGTGCAGACTTAATTTCGTTTCTTTTGACGTTGCATCTGATCTTTTAGATCGCACTTCGCCTTCCTACCCACATGCATAGATTTCCTACTTATTACTACAATATTGCATTAAGAAGAAGGACAAATATCGTAGAGTAACCGAAAACTAATTGACTTGTAACGCCCACAAATTAACTTGTTAACCTGTTTACCCTTCACAAGAATCTTTTAAATAACTTAATTTAATAATTATTCAAATATCGTGAGATGCCGTCTGGTGTGATGTAGGCTTCAAAAAACATTCTCTTTATCGTGCCAACGTTTCGATCTTTCATTGAGATCATCTTCAGAGCTGCAAAGCCTTCTGTATAATTGTGCAACTCTTGCATGTCGTGTTGAGAGTGCCCCAATTACACGGAAGACAAACACTTTGAGCGCTGAAGATGATCTCAGTAATGATCGAAACGTTGGCACGATAAAGAGAATGTTTTTTCTGTAACCTACATCACACCAGACCGCATCTCACGATATCTGAATAATTAACGATTAACGGTCACTAATCTCTACACATTAATTTAATAAATTAATTGGGGGTCATGGTAGCCGAGTTTTTAGCGTGTGGCACTCTTGGCTCGTAGACCCCGGTCTTGGGTGCAATTCCCGCCGTCTCCTCTGGCCTTTTTTACACGATGCCCTTTCCACCAAAACGAATAGTCTAACGTCTGGCATTGGCTAATATGCATAGTACATAAAGCCATTAGTAATTAGTAATTAGTAACACCAAGTCATTATGGTACAATTAACTTTAATGTTCGTCTGTAACGACCTGGTGGATCAATGCTGTTTTTTTTTTGGGGGGGGGGCAATTTTGATATCTGTATGAACTACTGAAAACAAGTAGGTCCAAATTGAATGAATGATGAATGATTGTTGTTCACCACTTGAGAAACTATACATTATTCTTAGCCAGGCCTGACTCTATTGTTGGTGCTTGGTTAGGTGTGCTTATGTTCTATGGTCTGTTTTGCCTCGGTTCATTTTAAACAAATCTTTCCATTTTTGAGGTGTTTGTGCAGTGTGGAATGACAGATGCTGGTGAACTATCCGGACCAATTTTGGAGTCGGTTGACGCTCTCCACTTGTGGCACTGTCCATTAAGCTTATGGCTATACTTTTTGTTGGGCAGACTGTGCGTTGGTGCTTGTTTAGGTTAGCTTAGGTCCTGGGACCTGCTTGGCCCCAATCTTACTCGATTTTATAAAACATTGCTGATTGGTTCGTTTTAGTAAATCTGTCGCTTTTTGAGGTGTTCGTGTGGTGTGCAATGATGAAGTATTATGATGAACCAATGTGGAGCTGGTGAACTATCCGGACCAATTTTGGGGTTGGCTGACCCTCTCCAATTGTGGGACTGTTCATTAAACAGCCAGACACGATTATATTTTTTTTGGGCAGATTATGCGTTGGTGCTTGTTTAGGTTGGCCTAAGCCCTATGATCTGCTTGGCCTCTTGGTCGATTTTATAAGACTTGGCTGATCAGTTAATTTTAACTAGATAGTCACTTTTGGGGGTGTTTATGCAGTGTGGAATTACACATCCAGAGAGACTTCCAGGTCTGTAGGTTGTTTCTACGTATGTTTAAGAGCAGCTGAATCCACTGGACCTTGGGATTGGGCCCAAATTATACTGTTGATTTGTCTCTTGACTCTCCAGATGTTTCATGATACTGATTCTTTATCTATTTTACCCATCAAATCTATATGAAAAGCTTGAAATACTTTTAGAATCAAGGGTTCGACTGATTGATCAAGCTGAACTGGCGTTGGTATTATTTTTATTATTTTTGTGAGTTCCAATCGCGTTTGTGACGCTAACTTTTTGTCTCAACCGAAACCTTAGATAAAAAAGAGTAATTAATTAGACAACTAGATGGATTAATTTTTTATTAGTTTCACAAATTATTACATTCTGTAGGTTTAATGATGTATATGTCCTTTTCATTTGGCGATACCAACAGAGCGTCCTTCTCATCACTTGAACTACTCATTATACGCGCCTTAAATAACTGTTTATGTGGTGAAAGCCCTCCTTGGCAAAACACGACTAGTCTGGACAAAAATCGACCCGTGTTCGACTCACATTTAGGTCGAAACGAGGTCGCGTTGCGGTCGTATCGCGTTCAAGTCGCGTCGACCGCAAGTCGTAAGGAGGAGGGTCTAAATCGTTCTGAAACGGCAAAACTCATATTTACAAGAGATCGCGTTCACCGCTGGAAAGGGGGCGGCTCCTTCTCGCCGGGTGGTCCCATCTAGCGGCAACTGGCCGGATCATTTCCAGGAAGGAGAGTGCGCATGTTCCCCTATTCCAGAGAGTTCCAGTCTCCCCGCCTCTTTTTTCCCGCACAATCCGTCCCCGGCTCTCGGCGAAAGAATGATCCAGCCCTCATGCACATCCTAAAGACCGCCTCGGCATCTGACAAGGTATTTGGATCGTAATTTTATCGCATTTTCGCATCCGATGAGTGAATCGACAAATTCGAAAATTTTCGTTCGCCACCCGGTTTAAACACATGGCACCCTCGTGACACGGAATGTAAACAAACCGTACGTGTCATTGTTGACTGTCAGAAACATCACCTTATCGCTAGATCAAAACATGCTTCAGCCTATGACTTAAAGCACTTAGCCAACCAGGCTTGAATTATAAAATTAAGAAAAATTCTTTTTCACGCAAGTCCTTACATTTTTATCTAATCTACCTTGAAGTTTTCACGGATAAAGAACGGGTTAAGAATACGACAGTATTTTTATGAAATAATTAGCGCAACCAATAACATCTTAACGTGTAGTTTATTCACCTACGAATTAACTCTTCAAAGTATGTAAATTTTTAATATCTGTAAATCAAACTTTAACTTTTTGTAGAAAAAGCTTAACTGTTCGTTTTCCTTGTTGGATCCACTCGAAACCTTAATCCTGACCTTCTTTGACGGTGGTAAAATTTAGGATGTCAAATTAGTCAACAAACCTGTGCATCATCCCGCCTTTAAGGAGCCGATATCACAAAAGAAAGAACTGTCATTCATTTTTCGTGTATGATTTCATGGATTTCCCACGATTTTGTGTGTCATTCATTCTGGATTTCGATCATTTCTCTATAAAAGTCTCTTACATGATCACTCCTGACCTAGGTTATTGTTCCACGAAGTATATAAATTTTTTTTTTTGTAATTCTTCGGGTGTTTTATTTAACTACACATAGTTTCAAATCATCCTTATAAACGGTCCGCATCGTATCGCTTTGAACTACGCTTTTCCTTCGGCAATGTAAACTTCTTAGCTTTTTCGAATCGTTTATATTAGTTGTGCGTAGAGATTAGTGACCGTTAATCGATAATTATTGAGATCCAGACCGTCCTTACCCTTCACAAGAATCTTTTAAATAACTTAATTTAATAATTATTCAAATATCGTGAGATGCGGTCTGGTGTGATGCAGTTTTTAGAAAAACGTTTTCTTTATCGTGTCAACGTTTCGATCTTTATTGAGATCATCTTCAGGGCCTTGGATTTACATTGTTTACAATGTATACAAATGTATTCGTTAAATTTCAACAATGTTTGCAAACCCCAGGGCCTGACGATGATCTAAATAAAGATCGAAACGTTGGCACGAGAAAGAAAATGTTTTTCTAAAAACTACATCACACCAGACCGCATCTCACGATATTTGAACAAATATTAAATTGATTTCTTTTTTTGGCTGTTGTTTTATTTGGGTGCTTTATCGAACTTCATACGGCTTTTGATATTCATTCATTCGTTGGACTTTTTGAGCACCTCTGAACTCCTAAACCAATTTGCCATATTTACATCATTTTTTTTTTTACTCTTTAATATAAAAAAAAAATTCTACACGACCTGTGAAGTACAATAAAGCATGAATCACAAATTATATCTGTGTTCTATAGCTTATATTGTTATTTTACTTTTCCGATTAAATGTTTAATATCTCACAATTAGGCCTAGAATTTCAACTTACATTTGAATGTGAGACGTTTTACTGCTCTTTGTTTTCTTTGTACGTCGACTTATATTTATGCTGTTCGACCCGATTAACATTTCTTAATTATTTTTATACTACCGTACAGGGGAAAAAACAGCAATAACATAAAAAATGACGTCCTGGTGAATTAATTAAATAGACAATTTTTTTTTGTTAATAATGGCCAGACACTTCCGGCCCAATTTGGCAAAATTCATCGGCAGTTTCGATCGTGATCCCATGCACGCTCAATTCACACGAGGTTTTTTCATTTGAAAACTTGAAATTAATTACAAACATTTGGATGCTCTTCGTTAAAGAAATTTGCATATTTGTCTGTCAATTATCGATCAAAGCTCGATAGATAGTAGTATACTAGATTACAACTTACAAAGACCCATTTTCAACATAGTTATTAGGGCTTTATAGATGTATGTTTATTCTGTCATTCAAAAATGGCAGGGGCAAAGAGGTCTCAAGGCCCATTATCGTTTGAAAGTACAAGGACTGTTCTCGGGATGGGAAAGTGTGAATACAGCTTGGACGGTAGAGTTGTTATTTTTAAAAAGATAGTAGTCACAGCAAGTTGTTTACAACGACCGGATTTCGAGCTTTTAGCTCATCATCAGTTGAAGGAGTCCTGCAACCATTCTCGATATGAATTGCAAACTTTAGGATGGATTAAAACCTTCGTGTGGAAGTTTTGGCAGTAGATCAGTTCGTTCAAAAAGGGCTGTGGAGGTCGTGGTTAGTTAGGTTTGGCGCGCAGTAAAACGATTTGACAATTTGTCCGAAAAGCTCTGGAAGGATTGGATGCGTGTTATTGGATGGTTTTGTCCTTGTGATCTTGATAATTACTTTAATCAAATTTCGGTCCTAAAATCGTTGTTCAATTCCTCCGTAATCTTGTGTGCGGATTCTCCGTCTTTTTAGATGGCTTAAGTGGATGTCGGTATCTCCTTGATGGGCACATTTTTCCTCAGTACACTTTTTCCACCAGTCTTTCGATCAACTCAGGGTGGTCATGGATGTTGTAGTTTGTCAGGATAAGATTCTTAATTAGAACGCAAGACAGCCAGGATGGTACCGTACAACGTTGTTTGACTCCGGCTTGAATTGGTATGGATACGTTGCCGGATCACACTCTTGGCCTATATTAATTTTTTAAAAATTCTTAGGTGAAAATTAAAGTCCCTGTTCATTGATTTTATTGGCCTTATTTCTTTTCACATGATGAGATCTAATGAAATGAGGGAGGATGGAGGCGTTTAAAAATTCCAGGGGCGACGGCGGAATCGAACCCATGACCGTTTGGTCTAGGAGCATGTCTGTAATACGCTAACCTCTCGGCTGTCTTGGGCATCATAGTTAATTTTTTTTACGTTCGCAACAGCGTAGGTCTTATCAACCCTCAGGATGCCGGTTTCGAACCCAGGACCTTTACCTTACAGTGATGAGCGCCGTATCAACGCTTAAACCGTTGCGGCCAACGACGCCCCGTATATATGAATTATTAAAAAAATTAACTATAAAAACGCCCTAGAATGAAACTACTGATACCGAAGGCATTGCAAATGTTTCAAAATGGTACTGGGCACGTACCTGGATATTATTTTGATTCGAGCCGTCGGTCTTAGCAAGGAGAATCGCGGAGGGCTTTCGGAATCACGAAAACTACCACTACAAAAATAAAATAACTCCGGCGAATAAATTCATGACTGTGTTGTGTCGGAATGGAACCGATGGTTTGAAAAAAATTTGACCAACGGTGGCGTTCTTTTCTGCAATCAGTGGTTAGAATCAAGCCTGTAATCTGTTCAATTGGCCTGCAATCAATCGAGACGACAATTCTCACATCTAATTTCGACAAACCAACGGTATTTCGATGCAGTTGGGAGAAAGAAAAGAATCAGAATTTTCTGAGGATGAACTTTTCATTTTTGGAAGATTTTTACTTGATTTTTGCCCGGTGATGATTCTAGAATTTGAATTTGGTCAATAACCATCTTAGTTCAGATCTTTTTTAATCAAACCAACTTAAACCAGAAACGAGTAATAACACAAATCCACTACTGAAGAAGGCGAAAGGTCGAATCTTCCATACCGATTTAGATGGCACAGGAATTAATTAACGTGGACGACCAAACAAGTGGATTTGTTTAATAGATAGAAAAGTGATGTTTTTCACCTTTTCTTTATGTGTTTCTACCTAATATTTTCTTTAAATCTTAACCTTACGAAGTTGAAATGACCTTAACGCCAGATCACACAAATTTCATACTGAGGAAGGCGAATTCCTTTAGGACCGATTTAGGTGGCACAGGAAAAATTCAAACAGGAGGATATGTTTAATAAATAAAAAGATTTTTGTTTTACAAGTCTTAACCTTGGGAAGATGTGATGACCTTAACAGCAGATCACACAAATTTCCTACTGAGGAAGGCGAATGCCTTTCGGACCGATTTAGGTGGCACAGGAAAAATTCAAACAGGGGGATATGTTTAATAAATAGAAAGATTTTGCTTTACAAGTCTTAACCTTGGGAAGATGTGATGACCTTAATGGTCATTTTCACGCGTGAGAGGGTTACCTACTCTGAGTAGAAAAAAGAAAGCTTACGATACTTTACAATTTGAACAATTGATCTGGACTGTCCAATACCCAGAGGGGTTTTGTAAAAAAGACACGACAGCGTCCTCTGAGGTGAGATGATGGATGTTCGAGACGGGTAGTGTATACCGCGCCCCTTAAGAGCTTATCAGTCCTTCTGTCTTTGGAAGGAACTTGATCGGTAGGCACAGTTCTTCTACGGTCACATGTATGCACTTCCTCGTGCGGGAAGGTGTAGCACCGCAGTTAGTTAATACGTGTCTAGTGGCCTCCTCTGCTTCTTTTCAAAATCTGCACGTGCCGTCTTGGTATTTACCAATCTTCTTTAAATGTCCGTTTAGTTTGCAGTGTGCTTTTATGAATCCTGCTAGGATTCGAAGTTTTTCCTTCTTCCTCTGATATATTCTATTACTTCTTTCCTTTCAAAATTTGCTAGGAGGTTCTTGGATTGTGTCCAATGAGTGAGCACTTTGTTCCCTCGTTTTCTTTTTATCCCTCTGCCTGAGGTACTCCTGAGTCCCTATGCCACAGATGGGAAACAGAAAGGATGTTTTTCTTTCTGTGGTTCCACGTATGAATTTTGTTTAACAAGTCTTAACCTTGAAATGATGTGATGACCTTAACGTCGGATCCAACCTGTCACTCCTTTTTGTCATTTTCACGCGTGAGAGCATTACTAGAGTTTCCCTACAATATATAAAAAGTAGAATAAGTATTTTCAAGTAAACACAAACATACAGTCGTGGTTCCTAGGTAATAAGCTGTACAAGGTTGGAGGACGGAGGGGCGTAGGAGGCGGGTTAAGAGGGCTGAATTGTTTACAGTAGCAGTTTATTAGGGCGTGTGTTGACTGTTGAACAATATTGTTCTCTCCTCCGGCGAGGGTTGGAGTGTGACAAAGGCAATCTTGAGTGAGAGAGAGGGGGGAATCAATACCATCTTCGAGTGTCCCCTCGCGCACCCCCGTCCACCCCTTTTCATCCCTACCGACCCAAACAATTATCCGTCGGGGGAGACAAATTTTCAACCTTTTCCTCGGTGGGAAAGCCTTTTCATTCGGTTATTCCTGAGCGCTCGGGATCCTTACTTTACGGCGGCTCTCGCTCCGCGACGGGGGAGTGAGAGAGGTTTGTGTGAATTGAATTTGTATCTTTTTCCCTTGGCTTCTTTTTTCCTCTTTTTTTTATTAAGCGGTTTACACCAGGGACAAATCTCTTTTTTCTCTTCTTCCTCACTCTTTGTACCACCGCTATCGGCGAAATTTCGACTAGATAAGTGACAAATGTTTACGTAAATTTCTCAAGTTTTAAGTTCTCCTCATAAATTAAAACATTCATAAAATTCTACTATCTTGATCTACCAAATGGCATATAAATTTTTATCGAAGATTTCAAGTTCAATCTCACCAAAACAGATTTTCTACATTACCGGACTTAAAATGCTTACTTGTGATGGAAAAGAACTTCTCCTTTTCATACTAAGCATCGCAATAAAGTGATTCTCTTCAGCCTTTCACAGCACAAACATAACAAAAAATATAGCAAAATCTTTATAAAAAATTTGAATTTTTTTCAACCACCGCCCTTGGTAAAGTTTTGGTAAAATTGGTCAAAGGTCAACCTTGGACAATTCTCGCCCTAAATGAAGACTGAAGAAGGTGTATGCAGTCTTTATTGACTTCTTCTTCCACCTCTAATTGCAGGTAATTTCTTTCGTGTCGGGTACTCGTCAATAATAAATACTATTTTTCATGAAAAAAAGTTGCTAATTAAAATATGAGAAACGCTGGTACTCATTACGATAAAGGGGCGAGGTCTCAGTCCATCGTCTTTTAAAACACGGCAGATTCTCCGGATGGAAATGTGAAAATACGGTTTTGGCAGTATGATCAGGATTGATTCAAAACCTTGGTGATTAACGTCTGGAAGCGGGATGGGATAAATTTGTCGACAATAGGAATTTTGAACGTTCCACCCCGCATATCGGTGTGACCAAGTGTCCTGATGGGCCTTACAATTTTTATGCAGTTTTGTTGCGGTCTGTTAAATAAATAAAAAGATTCCTTGATATTTTGACCCCAAGTCTAGTAGTTTCTGTTAGAATGTTCGGTGTTACCTAAGAGTCCGAGTACATATGTCCAGATGGAAATTGAAAAATATCAAAACGTCTTCAGTACCGTGGGTGATTGGTGTAGGAAGGATCGTTATTTTAAAGGGGCCGCGGTGACGGAGTGGTCAAGGCGTCAGACTCTCGGCCAAGTAGATCCCCCGGTCATGCGTTCGATCCCCACCGTCGCCTCTGGAATTTTTCTGACGCCTGTGCCAACCCCGTTCAAAAATCAGTTTCTTCGATGGAAGAACACCAGCACAACGGCGGCTCCAGTTCACATTTGTGTTGCGGGCCCTCCCCAAAAATATGGAGCTTGGGATAAAGTACAATACACTGTAGTGCTCAGAAGGAAAACCCCTCCTGGTATCCTTGCATCCAAGGATCGTTATTGATCGTGAGAATTCTGATTAGGCTAGATTGTTTACAAACCCAAGGGTTCAGGTCTATGATGTCATCTTAACCTTGGCCTTTTAAATACCTCAAAGTTTCATGCTCAGCTTGAGAAGTAGAAAGTATCACCGGTAATGGGAAGAGCTTTGAGCTGAAACGGTAACATTCGGCATAGGGCAGGTTGCTTAATTATTTCTTAGACTCAAAGAAAGAATCCCGACTCTCTCGAGTCTTAACCAAGTAGGGCCTGTGGTTTAAACTCTTGTTCTGAACCAGAGTTTTAATTAATTGCCGCGGTCCACTCGTATAGTGGTTAAGTGTTACAGCGGTCTAGTCTATAAAGTTAGAACGGAGAGTATGAACTTTTGTAAGCGAGATTGGATCAATTGAAAAAAGTTGTAGACGACTGAACTGTACCTGGCGTAAGGTCTCTATGTCCGAAGCGTGATAATGCCTGGTCTTAAAGTTGAGTTTTGACTTTTAAAACCGATTTCCGTTCTAAAGGACTAGTGGTTGCTCATGACTTCTATTAAGTCGTTTCTCTTTAAGTCTTATATGGGATTCCACGTCGGTCTTCTATCTCGGGATGTCCATAATCCGACTGGAGTGGAACCCGTTGTTGTACAGTGGATGGCAAGTACACTGTCCAATTTTGGCAATTGGAAATTTCACATTAGAAGAAACTATCTGTGTACATGTTGGGATATTTTGATGCAAAGGATGGGGCCAAAAACTCTTTCTTGTGAAACGTAGTTTTGTTCTGAATCCCAATTGACCGTTAACCTGTACTAGCCCATATTCTAATTTCTTCTACGGATCTAAATATCTTAAAAACGAACAAAAGAAAACTGCAACAAAATGTAAACGGAAAATATTTAATAAACAAGGGGATTTTTACTCTCACGGTCGTTTAAATATAAAAACAGAAGCCCTTCCGCTCTTGCTAGTTGTACGATGAATATAAATAATACAATTAATTGCGGTGCGGCTGTGAAATCAGCGCTGATAAACTTCTGCCGGCTGTTATCAGTGAACAGATAATGAGCAGAAAATCAGACCGTCCATTGGAAATGACTTGAATTGTTATATTACGCGTTCAAGCAAAGAATAACATGAAAAAATAAAAGTTTGAAACTGAAATAGTAAAATAAAGAAAATTAATAATAATAAAGCACAGAAAAATATTAAAGTAAAGAAAATTTTTTAAAAAATTGGAATAAAAATGGGAAGTTTGTGGGATGGGCGATCGAAATGGTAGAGCAGAGGTGTATTTAACCGAAAGTCG
>CM077111.1:14661671-14674425 GCA_039619505.1 Cimex hemipterus | reverse complement strand
ATTGGCCCGGGGGCGGGGCGGGGGGCCGTCTCACGCAGGCCCCGAGTAAAAAGAAGCCCCTGTCCCGGAGAGGGGAAAAAAGCGGTGGGGGCCACCCCGAAACACCCTCGTCCGCCTTTTTGGGCGAAGTGGGGGGCGGGCGAGGTGGGGGCCCCTTTCTGGTGGGGGGCCACTCCACGAGCACCAGCTCGAGGAAAAATCACTTTTTTCGCTGGAGCCCACACCTGCAGTCGGTGTGATTTTTGACGCGAAGGAGCTTCTCTCCGATCTCAGTGCCTGTGTATCTTGTGTCTTGTGTCGAGAGACAATGTATCATGTGGAACTATACCAGTGATCCCGCTTCTTCACGCTATGGCACACTTCCCTCCGCCACTTTCGCCTAATAACCAGGTATTTTTTTCATTTTTAATCAACAAATAATTAACAAAACTCTACCTAGTAATCCGTCATCGTTTTCTCAACATCCTTTCACACATCTGAAAAGATAAACCTCCACCAAGTAAAAAACAACATCAACAACATAAAATAACATCCGTTACAACCGATAATAATTATAACTACTTTAAAACATAGTTTTTACTCATAGTTGGTTAATTTCAAATTACCGAATTTCAAGCATTAAACACCCATCATCAGTTGAATGAGTTTCAAACACATTTCTTGACATGAATTGAAAGAGACTTTTGACTTTTGCAATCTTGACTTGAGAGACGTGTTTGTAACTCTCCTTCAAACTGATGATGAGCGTTTATTGCTTTGTAATTTATGTCGTAGAAACCAAAAACCGCGATTAAGGACAATCTTTTAAAGTAGACGAACAACATACACTCCCCACCTTTATCATTCCTGCAGAAAAAAAATATGCGCAGGTTAAAAACAAAACGGAACAAATTGAAAGACTTGTCGATTGGATAAACCCGTCCTTTCAACAAAAGACAAAATTTTGTAATAGTGTAAAAACTACGTTGAACTACAGTTCAATCTTGTTTTTCTCAAAAACATGAAATATAACTTGGATCAACCGATAAACGGTAATTTTGAAAAGGCGGAAAGTAACCGGCTTCTGATCATAAAAAAAATCATGTTTACTATGTTTTTAGGTTGTTAAAATCGCTCTTGACTCGGCACAAACCAATTTTGTTTGAACGAAAACACGATCGAAACATTTTATTTATGACCGTGCGTTTTCATGTTAATATTACCGGGGAATTTATTTAATAATTGAAAACGTTTCTTATGACAATCTTGTGATCCGTTAAATTCCATGTGTCCATTTGATAAAAGATAAATCCGTGTCTTCGGCCGAAGATCTTTGAAATCTACGAACGCGCTCGAATTTTATACCAATTTATAAAAAATTCTAACGTCCATTTTAATCGTTGTTGACGAGGGTGATTTTCGGTTGAACGGAATTGACAACACATCGGTGCCATGTGAGCGATCAGCTGACCGGCCAACCTTCCAGGGGGGTTGTTCGGGTGTTTTCTAGCCTTTTCGGCCCACGTGCTGTTCTAAATTGCACAAAGGCCCGACGATTCTTAAATCTTGTAAACCCGTTTGAAATGTATTCGTGGTTGGTTAATTTCCACGTTCGATGATGTTCGACTACGTTCGAAAACAAAATGTTTCGTCTTGAGAATTTTTTTCTGTTTTTCAAAACAAGCTGAACCCTTCGATTCGGAACGGTTGACGAGCTTAAAATTTATTTTAGAAAAGGCAATAACCCGATATACAAAAATTTGAAAAAGTCTTGTTCCTCAGACGTCTTTATGACCAATGTTACGGTTGTCACACTAATACAAACTTTAAGCTGAACTTACTATAGTATTTTAAATTTATAAATTTGGTTTTCAAGAAAAAAAACTTCGAGACGGTACAGTGAATATTTCCATAATAAATTGCAGTTCTAGTTTGGTAATTTTTTTTTCATGTAACCCCATAATAACATAATAAAATGTCAGTATGGTAAAATATTCATCGTATAAATATTCATGGAATGCCTAACCGTTCTGGGGGCAAAAATGGATAGGCCAAAAACACAGCTTTTTTCAAAATTGCTACTTTATAGTTTAGACCGCTAAAAAATTTAAGTTCTGTAATGACTATTTTTTCCTCCTGTCTTATGGGAATGTGTTCTTATAGAGATTATCGATTATGTCAGGATTAAGGACTCAGGAATATGTACTCATTTGGCTAAAATTTGACGGATCCGAGTGCAGAATTGCAACAAATTCTCAGATTACATAATTTCTCACGTTTTTCGGCAAAAATAATCTGTAAACTTAATTTTATGACAATTCAGAAATCGTGAGATGCGGTCTGGTGTGATGTAGGTTTCGGAAAAACAATTTCTTCATCGTGCAACGTTTCGAACTTTATTGAGATCATCTTCAGGGCCTTGGTTTACATTTAACAAATAGACATCCTAAATGTATGTGTTAAATTTCAACAATGTTTGTAAATCCCAGGCACTGAAGATGATCTCAATAAAGATCGAAACGTCGGCACGATAAAGAAAATGTTTTTCTGAAACCCACATCACACCAGACCGCATCTCATGATTTGGAAATAATTATCGATTAACGGCCACTAATCGCCACGCACTTAATTTTATGTGAAGATGTTTCATTTATGTTTGTACTATATCGAATCATGTTAGATTTTTTATTTAAGTCGTTTCTGATCAGTTTATTTTTGCTGTTTTTCGCCAGATCTTTTTATGCATCTTCAGCGATTTGTTTATTTTTGTCTTAAAACCCATTTTGAATAGGCAGACCTGAAATCATAAATTTTCCACATCAATCATGAATCAATCTTAACGATCTCCGCCGTATTCGAACAATTCGCTTAAAAAATTATATTCACTTTAGTTTTTCCAATTTCAATCGAATAATAAAATTCAATATTTGTTTGAACAAAATCGAGATTACAGGCAAAATAAACAGGCCTGTTTTAACAGCCTTCTCCCCTTTCTTTTCTCGAGTGGCCCGGGGAGAAGAAATTGAGTATGTCCGTTGAAAAAGATCAGAGGCGCCCCCATTAGGGCCGTTCCCCTAAATCACATTGAAGAAGACGTTATCAAACAAAGGGAAGACGGAGGCTACACTTTTTTCCGCCGGCCAATCGGTCGACCTGCCCTTTAAAATGTCTTCGGTTCAAACAGCACTTTTCAAACGCGCCATCATATGACAATATACTGGATGAAAAATTCGATTCCTATCCGCCAAGTTTTCGACCCATTTTGAGGTCATCAGGGCGAAACTATATTCAGATATATTAATCATTCGTTAAAAACTTAATTTTGTCAATTTGTACACCTCTTTAAGATAGATTTGTCCTGATGATGACTTTACACAAAGCCGAAAGCTTGGCAGATAAATATATTTTTTCATACAGGCCGAATTCCCGAGTATTAAAATAATGGTAATACTTTAAGCAGAGCTTTGATAATAGTTCAATCAGTTAATAGAAACATTTTGAAATATTATTTGTATGATTCGTTGGTCCTTTTTGAACGAACGAAGATTTCGTCGTTTCGAGCCTCAAAATTATTCATTTTTGACGAATCATCAGCTTAAGTTTAGTTTTACTTTAAGTAGTATATGTCTACTTGAAACGGATCTGTTTTCGTCTTTTAAAAAAAGTTAAAATTAATTATTAAGTTATCGTGAGATGTCCTGTTGTGGTCTGCCGTAAGAAGAAAGCTGCATTAAAGCTCTTTCCGATTATTTCGGCCTGACTAAACTCGTTGTTACGGTCTGCCAGGCGCGTTCCGATGTCTCGACATCTTCAGAGGATCTGTTGTGTATAATGTGTGGTGTCCAGTGACCGTTAGCCAATGATTATTTGGAGATCGTGAAGTGCGGTCTGGTATGACTTAAGTGTCAGGAAACATTTTCTTTATCGTGCCAACGTTTCGATCTTTATTGAGATCATCTTCAGTGCTCAAAGTGTTTGAAGATTTGTGTTCATAGGAAACTCACGAAACAAACACTTTAGGCCTTGAAAATGATCTCAATAAAGATCGAAACGTTGGCAAGGTAAAGAACATGTTTTTCCAAAACCTACAAAACGCATCTCACGATGTTCAAATAATCATTGGCTAACGGTCACTAAACACCACAAATTTTTGACAAAAGCTGTAAGGTCTCGTTTATGTGGCGATTTAACAGCCGCACTTCACGATATCCCAATAATAATTGTATATAATTATATATAGAAAGAAAAAATAGAACCTCTGTGGATCGTGAAAAGACGGAAAGTTTCTGAGTGACAAAAATGGTCCCTAAAATAAAAATTTCACATTTGGTCAAATCCTAAATTCTGAGAATATTGAAGAAAAACAATTGTTCAATTTATTTTACCGTTTTATCATTTTATGAGAGATTTTAAGCTAAATGTTAAGGAGGATTTTTTTATTATTAATTTATTACACAGGCTTGTAGGTGCTGAAGGATTTGTTGTTCTTTCATTCGCCAACTGCCGTTGTGCCGGTTAATCGTCCGATTATATTATTAATAACAACATGGAAATATTTTATTATTTTACGCCTTTTTCTGGTCGAGGGCCGGCAGTAAAAATAACAATTCGCCTCCTAGCGTGATGTCGAATGCTAATCGAGCACATGAGCCACCTTGTTTTCTATAGTCTAGTTAACATTATAGCCATGACGATGAATTTCTCATTCTGTCGCTAATTAAAGGACCTCGGCAAACCCTGGGCTGTCGGTGGTATTGTTTCCCCGGTCGATTACGCCCGGCTAACCCGATCGCTATTTAATCTCGGCTTCTGAAAAAAAAAAAAAAAAAAAAGAAAAACGAAAAATCGACCGGTCGATAAAGTCCCTCGTACCTTCAAATTCATGCAGTTAATGGATATTATAAATACTGAAGAAAAATTGCTTAAAACCACGTGTAAAAATGCCGTTTAATCCCGAATGACCGTTAATAATAAAACTACCCCTGGTTACAACGCTAGGCGTTTATTTCCCAAAATATTGAATCGCCATGAATTTCCGGAACGTAATTTATAAGTGCGTGGGGATTAGTGACCGTTAGTCGATGATCGTTCGGAAATCGTGAGATGCGGTCTGGTGTAATGTAAGTTTCAAGAAAAAACATTTTCTTTATCGTGCCAACGTTTCGAACTTTACTGAGACCATCTTCAGGGCCTGGGATTTACAAACATTGTTTAAATTTAACAAATACAAATAGGATTTAGAAAAAATTGAATTTGTACAATGCAAAATGTTGTTCCTTTATGTATTCAACATTATAACAACATAACAACAACATTCAACATATTTTATGTATTTCTACTCACGGAGGACAAACACTTTCAGTGAATAGAAATACTTTGATTGAATATACGTATCGTATGAATTCAATTTTTTACAAATGCTACATATATTTGTTAAATTTAAATTATGCTTGTGAATCCCAGGCGCTGAAGATGATCGCAATAAAGATCGAAACGTTAGCACGATGAAGAATTTTTTTTTAAACCTACATCACACCAGACCGCACCTCACGATTTCCGAACAATAATTTATAAACATGTTTACCGTTTATGTTTTTTTTATTATTATTGTTGTTCACAAAAAATAATTTGTATATATAATATTCTCGACATTTTGTCTTGAACATGTAACGGTATCTATTTTGACTATGTTCGCTAATAGAATCTGTATAAAACTAAAGGTTATTTTCTTCCATTATTATTTTTATGCAGTAGTTCACACGAAGGGGTTCGATTTGCGCAGAAATTGCCCATCTCTATAAATGCTTTAACGACTACCGTTCGGTTGATATCTCTTGTCGGGCTTAGGGCTTACGTCGTTTTATTTTATGGAGTTTTCTATGAAATCGCGGCACACGTAAACGAGACCTTACAACTTTTGCCCAAAATGTGTCGTCTTTAGTGAACGTTAGCCGATGATTATTGGGAAATCGTGAGATGCGATCTGGTGTGACGTAGATTTTAGAAAAACATTTTCTTTGTCGTGCCGACGTTTCGATCTTTATCGAAATCATCTTCAGGGCCCAAAGTGTTTGAAGATGATCTCAATAAAGATCGAAACGTTGGCACGATAAAGAAAATGTTTTTTTCAAAACGTGCGGTGTTTAGTGACCGTTAGCCGATGATTATTCGGAGATCGTGTGATGCTGTCTGGTGTGACGTAGGTTTTATACAAACATATTCTTTATCGTGCCAACGTTTCGATCTTTATTGAGACACTGAAAACAAACACTTTGAGCCCTAACGATGATCTCTTCGAAAGATCGAAACGTTGACACGACAAAGAAAATATTTTTCTAAACAGACCGCATCTCACGATCTCCAAATAATTTTTGTCGAAAACATAAACTTTCCAAATAAAATAATAGCGCCTCTAGTAAAACATAATTCGGTAAACATTAACTATAAAAAAACCGAGTCCATTGATGTAGGTAAAAACAAATTTTACTTATCCTTAAAACACCGTAAATATTTGAATTTTTTGCTCTATTACAACAATTTATATTTATATTTTTAAACTAATTTAATTTTTTTTAGTCCATCTTAGTTGTAATTCAATTAATCCTTAATGAT
Organism: Cimex hemipterus; assembly: GCA_039619505.1. Classification (NCBI taxonomy): domain Eukaryota; kingdom Metazoa; phylum Arthropoda; class Insecta; order Hemiptera; family Cimicidae; genus Cimex; species Cimex hemipterus. The sequence continues at coordinate 14,667,834 of CM077111.1, read as the reverse complement.
TCAGACCGACGCATAAAAAGAAAGAAATATTTAAAAAAAAGAAAGATTTTAATTCATGAGCAGGAAAGCTAGTTCACAATATAAATTTTAAAATTCGGCCGAGCGGTTTCGGCATATAAAAATGTATTTGCCACGATTGTGGGTCTGTGTTCGAATCCCGGCAGAGCCCCATGATCTTTTAATGGATTATAGTAAAAAAACATATATTGTAAAGGAGTTCCATCAGGAACTTCCAACTTTTTTATTTAGAATTTTTGTTTTTTAAAATTTTAAATTAACTGAACTTCTAGTTGTACCACACTAGAAACATATATAACTATAATAAACTCGAAATACTACTATGCAAGTAATATCGATAAATTAATAAGTTATTGTGAGATGTTTTCTTGTGATCTGTGTTTGCGAAAACGTTAGCCAACCTGAATTTCATGTTTTGGACATGCAGAAAACAAATGAACAGAATTTAAGCTAGAATTAAGTTTAAACAGAAAAATGCCTAAATTTCAACTGTCGAACGTGGGAGTTTTAAGCTAGAAACACATCCAAAATTCAAAAAGATTTTCAATGATGATAGAAATATGTTTAATGTTTAAACTAAAATATTCAAAAAGTATTCAAATGATACTAAAAATATCTACGACTCAAAATCAGAAAACCCGAGTTTCAAGCTAGAAATACGTAACATAAAAAATTCCTTGGAATTTTTGAAATTCACTCCAAGCTTGAAACATATATAACCTTAAGAAAAAGCCGGTGCCAAGTTCCAAATATTTTTAAGCCTAATGTATTTTATCTTCAGAAAGCCTGAATTTCAGGCTTGAAAAAAGTTTCAACTGTCGTAAATCCGAGTTTCTTCATGTTTGAAAAAATTTTAAACTAAATCTAATCCGAGTTTAAAAACAGGATCAGAATTTAGATATAGAACATATTATGTAAGTAGGTAAATTGTAATTATGACCAAAAATGAACTTTTGCATTTTGTTACTCCTCTGTAGAGCCCTGATGAAGGTGAAACTGAAAAGTTAATTTTTAGAAATTGCCTTATTTTCCTCAAGGAATCTGTCCAAACTAAAGTAAACTCCAGCTTAAAAGATGCTAGGACTATATCTACAGTTCTAATAGTGCATAAAATCATGCTAGAGATACGTTTACACTTTAGAAATATAACTCAATAATCCCTCGTTTACATCGAGGTAGAAATATGCTGGAATTTCAGATATGCTTGGTTTCATAATATAATCGGTAGGTTTACATTCAGAAAATGCAGTTAAAAATCATTTCATCATTTGAATACTAAAAATATGTTTAAACTTTAGAAAACCCGAGTTTCAAGCTAGAAATATGTTTCAATTGAAGAAAAACTGAGTTTTAAAGATGAAATAATTTTAAAATATTTGAACCTAGTAATATGTTTAAAGGTAAAACATCTGAATTTAAATCATACTAGAAATAGGATTAAATTCAGAAGATTGCAATTTAAAAAATTGGTACAGAAATATTTAACTAACATAAATAAACAGTTTATGTAATGCTAGGAATATTTTTAAATTGTAAATAGTACGAGTTTCAAGCTAGAAATTTTTTTTTAAACTTACGAAAGCCCGAGTTTCAAGCTAGAAATATAATTTAAGAAAAACCCGTGTTTCAAAGTAGCAGTATTTTTAAAATGTTTCAAGCTAGTAATATTTAAACTGTAAAACATCTGAATTTAAATCATACTAGAAATGCGATTAAACTTCAGGAGACAGGAATTTATAAATTAGTAGAGAAATATTTAAAGTAAACCCCAGTTTAACTAATGCTAGGAATATTTTCAAATTGTAAATAGTACGAGTTTCAAGCTAGAAAATAATTTTTTTTTTAAAACTTAAGAAAGCCCGAGTTTCAAGCTAGAAATATGTTTCAATTTAAGAAAAACTGAGTTTCAAAGTGGAAATATTTTTAAAATGTTTAAACTGTGAAACATAACGATATTCCAAAAAAAAATTGAACTTGTGCGGATTCAATTTTGAAACTCTCTTGGAAAATATTAATTTTTAAATCATTCTAGAAATACGTTGAAACATCAGATAGGCCGAGTTTCAAGCCGGAAATTCAATTAGTTTTACATTAAGAAAATACGAGTTTAAAATAACTTTGGAAATATATTTCAACTTATGTTAGCTCGAGTTTGAAACTAGAAATTTAGTTTAACTTTACAACGCTTTTGTTAATGTCAGAAAATCCGAGTTTAAACCAGGCTAGAAATACCTTTGAACTTCGGCCGTTTCGGTTTGAGAAACGTTTGACCAAAAATGAACCCGGGGTTTAAACTTCAAATAAACCTAGTTTCAAGCTAGAAATGTTTGCTTTAGTCAGAAAAAGAGAGTTTAAAATCACCTTAGAAATATTTTTCAACATGATATAGCTAGAATTTCAATTTTTCAAAATCCGAGTTTCAAGTAGAAATATCTTTAGCCAGAAATATATCTAGACTTCAAAAAGTACGAGTTAATATCATGCTAGAAATATTTTTAAATTTTAGATAATCCGTCTTTAGATTTAGAAATATGGTTAAACTATAGTGAACCCGAGTTAATGTAACGGTAGAAAAATGTTTAAACTTTAGTAGACCTAAGTTTACAAATCGCCCTTATTTCAAAAAATTAGTTGGTTATTCCCGAACACTGAAGTTCTATTTGATGATTTTTTAAAAAGAAGTTAAAATCAACTGTTGAGAGTTATTTGTTGTAAAAATTAAAAAAAAGTTATATAAATGATTTTAATAGTAAAATTAAAGGTTTAAATAATAAATTTGTATTTAAACAATTGAGTAGGTTAATATTTAACCACTGCATTAACGTTAAATAAATTGTTTATTTATTTGCATTCAATACAGGCCAACGGTTAATTATAAATTATCGGGCTAATTAGAAAACAATAAAGGCAAATTAGTTAACAGCATTGTCTTGTTTTAAATGTTAATTGACGACGTGTTTGCTCGGATAAATTAATTGGAAAACACTGTTTGCGGTCCTGTCATTTCCAGGTCGATTCCAGGGCCACTTTAAATATTGCACATCCGTTTTATCGGATTCGGCGGACGTTGATTGAAGTAACTCGGCGTTTGTCAAATCCGAGGAACGGGACCGATAGAAATTCTCGGATCGTTAACGGATTCGAAACCTATTTAAAATTGCCTTTCTAATCGGGGGGGGGGAATTTATGATTGGTTTATTCCAATTTATAATAATTGGAAATCATCTTTGGCTTTTAAAATCGAAGAAAATATTTGATAGCGCATTTTTATCGATTCGGCCGCCAAAGATTTACATTGCTTTTCAAATTTTTTTAAATTTATTTATGCTTAAAAATGAGAGAAAATCTATACGGATCAAAATTTTGATCTTTAATATGACCAACAAATTTTACAAAAGTAATAAAATAAGGTAAATATGTTATTTCTCTAATCCAAACGGGAGGATTCTTCACAGGCGTTCAAATTCCCGGCTCTTCTCCCGATTCACCCAACTTGGCTTAAGTACGTCTTGTGGTTCTATTAAAACCTGCGGTAGTGTCACAAGTAAGATTGGAGAATTTCGTCTATGGCATTTAATGACGAATAATTTATGGCCGGTTAGATCGATTGTATTTACATTTCGATTTATTAATGCATTGTCAGGATTATTTGAATAGGAGATTTATCACTGTTTTTAGAAAAACGCGAATATATTTATATTAAAGACTGATAAGTAGCGGGAATATTTTCAAACTCTTGAAATTGTCTTACTTTTTGCTAGAAATATGTTCAAACTTCAGTAAACTCCAGTTTTAAAGATGCTGTATAAATTTTTACGCCTAAATCATTCTAGGATTATATCTATAATTGTAACAGTACGATTTCAAGCTAGAAGAAGCGATTCGCTTAAACTTCAGGAGACTACAATTTTAGAAATTAAAAAAAAAAAAAAAATGCTAGAAATATATCTAAATATTCCCTTGTTTAAATCATGGTAGAAATATATTGGAAGTTCAGACAGGCTTAGTTTAAGCGGTCAATTGCTTTGAACTTAAGAAAAGGGGCGCGGCGGTCGCACGGTTCAGGCGTTGACACGGAGCTCATCTCTGTAACGTAAAGGTCCCGGGTTCCAATGCAGGGCCGCAGGATGGAACCCGACGAACTTAAAGATGGGCTTTTAGTCAAAAATCCGGCACCCCGAGGGTTGATATAACCTCTGTTGTTGCGAACCCTCGAAAAAAAAAAAAACTCTTAAGAAAACCCTAGTTTCAAGTTAGAAATATAATTTAAGAAAAAACCGAGTTTTGAAAGTAGCAGTATTTTTAAAATGTTTCAAGCTAATAATATTGTTAAACTGTCTGAGTTGAAATCTTGCTAGAAATACGGTTAAACTTCAGGAGACAGGAATTTATAAATTAGTAGAGAAATATTTAAAGTAAACCCCAGTTTAACTAATGCTAGGAATATCTAAACTAAAGAAAACCCGAGTTTCAAGCTAGAAATATATTTTAAGAAAAACTGAGTTTTAAAGCAGAAACAATTTTCAAATCTTTAGACTGTGAACCATCTGAGTTGAAATCTTGCTAGAAATACGATTTAACTTCAGGAGACAGGAATTTAAAAATTAGTAGAGAAATATTTAAAGTAAACCCCAGTTTAACTAATGGTAGGAATATTTTTAAATTGTTAATAGTACGAGTCCCAAATTAGAAAATAAATCGGTCTAAACTAAAGAAAACCCGAGTTTCAAGCTAGAAATATAATTTAAGAAAAACTGAGTTTTAAAGCAGAAACAATTTTCAAATCTTTAAACTGTGAAACATCTGAGTTGAAATCGTGCTAGAATTAAACTTCAGAATACTGGAATTTATAAACTAGTAGAGAAATATTTAAACTAAAATAAACTCCGGTTACCTAATGCTAGGAATATGTTTAAATTGTTAACATACGTGTATCCAAATAGAATTCGTTTGAACTTAAGATAAACCGAGTTTAAATCATGATAACTTAAGAAAGCTCGAGTTTGTTGCGAAAAATATATCTTTTAGCTGTCAAATATCAGAGTTTAATTCATGCTGGTAATATGTTTAAACTTCAAGATACTCGTATTTATAAATTTCTAGACAAGCGTTTAAATTTAAATAAATCCCAATTTAAACCGTGCTAGAAATATTTAAACATCAGGTAGGCCGAGTTTCAAGCTAGAAATACAATATATTTTAAATTCATGGAATGCTAGTTTAAAATCATACTAGAAATATGCTTTGCAGCTAGAAACACTTGATATGTTCAAGCTTACTAAAACCTCATTTTCAAGCCGGTTCGCGTTTCAACCGCAAAGAAACTCGAAATTAAATCATGCTAGCGATGCGAGAGGTAATCATCAGGAGCTTGTATTTATGTTAAATCAAAATATATCTAAGTTTAAATCATTGCGAATATAGGTTTCAACTTAAGAAAAATCATGCTTGGAACTAAAGTTTAAACGAAAGAAAACCCGAGTTTCAAGCTAGAAGCTATTTTTAGTAATTAAGTGAACTTTTTAGAAATGAGTTGGAACTATATTAACTCTAGTTGAAAACTGGCTACAAGTAAGTAAATTTTACTTTGAGAAAAAAACCGAGTTTCAACCTGAAAACATGTTCGAAATTAAGAAAATTCGAATTTTAAGGTTGAATACATGTGTAAGCTTAAGAAAACTCTAGTTTCAAGTTGATAATCATTTAAATTTCAGAAAGCCTGAAATTTAAGCCGTAAAACTTCCAAAATTCTGAAAGCCTAGGTGTTAAGCTAGCTAGAATTGGGTCTTATCTTCATAAAACTAAATTTCCTAAATTCTACTTTCAGAAATAAAAAACGAATTTCAAACTTAAGAAAATTTGAGTTTTAAGGTACAAACATCTGTAAGCTTAAATAACTTCAGTTTCAAATGTTTAAACTCCAGAAAAAATTGTCAGCTGTAAAATTCTAAAATTCCGAAAGCCTAGGTGTGAAAAGCTGGAGTTGGGTTTTATCTTCGGAAAATTAATTTTCCTAAATTCTACTTTCAGAAAAAAGTTTCAGAATTAAGAAAATTCGAGTTTTGAAGTAGAAACATCTGTAAGCTTTAAAAAACTTAAGTTTCAAGTTGGAAATATATTTCAACTCGAGAAAGCCCGAATTTTA
>CM077111.1:14625890-14651831 GCA_039619505.1 Cimex hemipterus | reverse complement strand
AAAAAACCTACGTCAATCCAGACTCCCGATCCTGATTATTCGGAAATTGTGGGATGCAGTCTGGTGTGACGTAGGTTTCAGAAAAACATTTTTTTCGTGCCCACGTTTCTATCTTTAATGACACACTGAAAACAAACATTTTGAGCCCTGAAGATGATCTCAATAAAGAGCGAAACGTTCGCACAATAAAGAAAATGTTTTAGCTTTTCTAAAAACTATGTCAACCCAGACTCCCGATCCAGATTATTCGGAAATCGTGAGATGCGGTTTGGTGTGACGTAGGTTTCAGAAAAACATTGTCTTTCTCTTGCCAACGTTTCGATCATTATTGAGATCATCTTCAGAGCTCAAAGTGTTTGTCTTCTGCGTAATTGTGAGATTCTTGCGAAGTGTTTGGCACGCTCAACACGACACGCAAGAATGGCACAATTACGCAGAAAAAATTTTGGGCTCTGAAGATGATCTCAATAAAGATCGAAACGTTGGTACGATAAAGAAAATGTTTTTTTGAAACCTACGTCACACCAGACCGCATCTCACGATTTCCGAATAATCATAGTAAATAATAATGTAATTAGTTTTAGTCTTTTCATGCGCCATGCTGAAACGGAGCCGAACTGTTTTCGTAACTCACCTTAGATTATTTTATATACATTTTTTAAACCCCTAATATGAACAAATTTATATCAGCCACCCCAATTGTTTTTCGATCAATCGGTTTGGTTTCGGAGAATAATATGAAATGAACTAAAATTAGTACATTGTTTACTATGGTTCGCTTCCGATCTTTTGGGACTGGGTATCTTCACTGTTTTACAGTGACACATTTCCATTTCTCACCAAACGTAATTTTCATCCTGTGAGACAATGAAGACGGCGAAAAGCCGAAACGCACCTGAGCGGCAACAGAGCCAAGGATATACAGACCAATCTACAAGTTCGTCACGTTCAAATATTTTTAGAGGATTATTCTGGAACAAGATAAGAAATATTAATTATTAGATCATTAAATGTAAACGAAGAACATAAAAAAACGTGGCGTTGGGGAGAAAAATCTGTAACGATAGTTTCCCATAGATTTTGTTCATATATCCTCGTTCTGTCTCGGTTTCTCGTCGTCTTCACTGACAAACAGATCGACAAATAAAGGCATCAAGAAGCCGAATTGTTTAACAAAGACCAAAATGGTTAGGAAACAGTCCAAAACGATCTGTAAAAGCTATGTACAACATATCAATAAAAATGTACTAATTTTAGTTCACTTCATGGAACAAAAGGTCCGTATTACTTAAAGTAAAACATGATTTGACATGACACAGCACACACAATTTTTTTAACTTTCAAATTCGTGATATGTCTTATTTGCTGAAAAGCCGAACGTTCTGAGAGAAAATACTGATGGACGAAACAACGGGTAGGAGAAAAAGGAAAAAAGAATAACAAACAGGAATCCTCTCCCGTGTTTGCCTTTGCTGGTCCTTGAATCGACTTCCGGCATCCATGCTTTTTGAATTTAACAAGCGAAAGAAAAATCGTGCCAGTTTGTAATTCAGAAATCGTGAGATGAGGTCTGGTGTGATGTACGTTTCGGAAAAACATTTTCTTTAACGTATTAACGTTTCGATCTTTATTGAAATCATCTTCAAACATTTTGATATATGAATGTGTTAAATTTCAACAATGTTTGTCAATCCCAGGTACTGAAGATGATCTCAATAAAGTTCGAAACGTTGGCACGATAAAGAAAATGTTTTTCCTTGAAACTTACATTACACCAGACCGCATCTTACGATTTCCGAATAATCATCGACTAACGGTCACTAATCATTACACATTTGTTGACGATTATGATTGAAACGGCCAAACTACAATACACAAGAACGAACTAAATTTAGTACTTTTTATATTGCACGCTAAATACAAACTGCTAGGCCGCCAGAACAGATTATTTAATTAACAGTTAAAAAATTAGCAAAAAATAAAATTTTGTCTGGTTGGTAATGAATCTACTGTTTGGTCTCTTTTAATCGTTTTGGCCTGCATACAGCCAGGATTGAAGTATGTTCTCCAAACTTTTAGCCTTCTCAATATCCTATGTGAAGGACGGGAAGAAGTCTAAAAAAAAATGCTTCAAAAATACCAAAACATTTAAACTAAGCAGAACCAAAAGGATCGAATACGATAAGAAGCAAATAGAAATGTACTAATTTAGTTCATTCCATAAGTCAAGATTTCTCTCTTACATATATAACAATATTTTTAAAAACGGAAGTTATCTCAAAGGATAAGCTAATCCCCTACAGCAGGATCGGACAGAGAGTGTGAGTTGAGATTTCAGAGGACGAGGAAGGACTGTCTCTCATCTTTTTTTTTAAATCGAACAACCTGCGGTATTTTTCAATTTTTAAGGGCAAGGAGTTGGCAGCGTATGTTTTTTTTTATTTGTCACATATTTTATTTTATCAACAAGTATTTGAATATATTATTTTTCGACACCTTAGTTTTTTTTGTGGCACAAAATTCCTTTTTATTTTTTTGGAATTATAAATATTTGTTTCTTATTTTTCATTGTTACACAATTTAGAAGATTTATATGCATCGAGTGAAAGGGATTCACCATAGATCGTTATACATAATAATCCAATATTTGTTATCTCGTTCCAGAATAAACCCTTAATAAGATCAGCATGAGATAAACATGTAGGTTGGACATTTATGTTTTTGGTGTACATAATCGCGCTCTAGTGCTTTTCGCCATCTTCAGTGGGACACAGGCCTGAAGGATGATGAGAAGTGTTTTGCTTTACAGCAGCAATTAATCGGAAACGATGAAAGTATGGCAAAAAAGAATGTACTAATTTTAGTTCATTTCGTGTTATTAGCTGGAATCGAAGTGATAGGTCGGAAGACAATACGAATGGCTGGTAAGAGAATCTGTTCATATTGGCAGTTAAAAAATAAACATAAAATAACACAAAGACAGTCGGTCCGTTTCAGCGGGGCTCATGAAATGAACTTTCATATGTATCACTGAAAACGGCGATAAGTCGTAATGCGCCTGAGAAACTAAACCAAGATATACGACATTCAGAAATCCCACAGTCGGAGAAATTGTATCCTTTTTCGGATGAGAAAGAACCTAGGTAGGGCCGAAGTTTAAGTTGAGGAGGTATTCGAAAGGACACGCTTTAATTTCTACCCTTGTGCCAAAAGCGCTCCGACGCTTGGGATACGTCAACGGACGCTTCCAACCGAATATCTCTCAAAACTATTTTAGATATAGGTATAACTTGTTATCGTTAATTATAGTAAAGAAAAGTGAAGTCAAAAGGAGAAAATCCAAATTTTTTATTTGTAGGTTATCATGGTTTTAAACTGAAATCGGGTTAAAACATGAAAGCGTTCAGGGCTAGGTGTATTCACGATCTTTGTTTTAACTCTGTTACTCTGTTAAGTCCTTTTAGTTCGAGAAAAATAATGACGTAGACTTGTAAGAATCGGCTAGTTAATATTGTTAACTTTATTGACGATCTAACAGGCCTAGGCCAATGTTAAATGTTTGGTCGAAAATTGCTATCCGTTGGAGCGCAGGTAACCAACATGGCGGCCATTAACTGAACAGCTGTTTTTTTGCTTATTACATTTTTATTCCCTAATTTGCATTAATCATATCAGACGTATACATTTCTTTTGTTGATTTCTGACATGTCCTTATACTCTCATTAATTATTAGAGTTACATCCCTTAACCTATAAGGTTGTAGGCTGTATGAGGTTAGGGTACAGGTTATGTACGTCGGCTCGATTTGAAACGTGTCATTCGTTAGTACTTTTCGAGTGCATAGATTTTGAATGAAAGTATTGATTAATTTTCTTTTTTTTTATTAACTTCTGGCATCTTACAATTTAACACAAAAGAAAATCAAAACAAACAACAAGTCTTCAAAGAACGTTATAGCTGTATTTTTGGTTCTACAAATCGCCACACGCAGCGTTGCGGAAAATTTAACATCCTGAAGAAAGAAGGCGGCGTTCACTATCTTACTGGACATTTCTCTTTTCCAGTTAACCGGAGTTAACATCGTGTATACTACTGTCACGTAATTACAGCAAATGTGTTAAAAAATGCACGTTGTTACTTAAATCGAAGTGCTATAGTTATAGGTTATCTTTAATATTTAGCTCTAACTGAAAATTTTTTAAAAAAATGTTTTGAATGTTGAACAGTAAGGGAAAATAATTTTGATATTTTCCTATTTTTTTTTTTGGGGGGGCGAGGCAGATATTTTCCGTCGAACAAGTGGAAGCTCTTGTTTCAGAGTGTCGTAAGGGTGTACAAATCTGGTGGAGGGTCGGCGTTTCTCTGGTCCATTCAATTTGGCGGCTTATAAATCAATTACGTACCGCTATAAAGCGGGGAGCCTCTTCACGGTTTGGAAAGCTTCGTCTAATATTTATCGGGGTTCGTGTAGCTGGTCTTGTCCCGGCTAAAAGGTTGTCACCGTCCTCCCCTTACAAGGCCTCCCTCCGTCGGCTCATATACAAGCCGATCTGCTCCCCGGCCACGTACTCCATTGTTCTCCTTTTGAATCTGTCCTCTCCTTTTTTAATTCGCTACGAGGTTAACATGTAATTTACAGTTGGACGGATCGTGTTTAAATACAACGGAATCGGATGCTGGCGCCCCTCCAAATCCAACCAACGCCGCATAAATATGCGTGCAGTTGTCATTTCTGACTCACGACCCTGGTGGGGGTGATGCCTTTTGAAATAATCTCCCATACTGGTTTTACGGCCTGTTGAAGTTTCCAGAGCGCTTAACGGTCGTAACTCTTTCTCATTTGCCTTCTTTATGCACCATTTCTTATATCTTTAAGCCGAAGGTACTAGGTAGTTACATAAGTTCTTGTCCCTGCGGCCGACCTCCATTTTAAAATCACTTCATAAATTCCGTTACAATATTTATTGTTAAACTCTTCGCCATGCAATCTATAAATTGATAAAATAATCAATAAGAGATTCTTGGTTAACGACGGTTTGAGAATGAATTAGATGTATTCTGTCCTCATAAATTTTTGTTACAAATAAACGAATGAAGCAAATTAGTAGTTCGAACATTTTTGATCAATTTTTCGTTCGCCGTAGACTTTTGGTCTATCCGCCTTGTTTCTTCATCTTGCCATCTTCAGTGACACAAAAATCCCAAAAATCACAAAACGCAAAGACCAACCCAGTGAGTCTTTGTGAACTAATATTATTCGAGACGATCAAACTATAATAAGAAAGTTTATATTAAATTTAATTCATTTCATATCACACCCTTAAACTGAACCGATTGGTATTAAAAGGATAAGGTTTGATGCTAAGATGATTCATATCGGCAATTTAAGAAATGAACATAAAATAACTTAGGGTCAGGTGTAAAAAACCTGATGATCGTTTTTCTCATTGATTCGATCTGCCAAGACGTTCGGCTTCCCGACATCATCAGTGAGTACAGACCGAAAAATAAAAATATCGAGAGGCAGAAATGCTCTGCTTTGTTACGCGCATACCGCAGGTAATGAAACTATCAAACATTGCATAAGAATGTACTAAAATTAGTTCATTTCATATAAACGGTAAAACTGAACCGATTGGTGGGAAAATGATAAGGCTCGATTCTAAAAGATTCATGTTAACGGTTTAAAAACCTAAACATAAGGCATGGCGTCGGGAAGAAAAAAACAAACAAAAGATCGATCGTTTCGACTTACATATTCTATTTTGATCTTGACGCGTTTCGGCTTCTCGCCATCTTCAGTGACATAGAGACAGGTCAATGAAGATATCAAGAAGAAGAAATCCCTAAAAAAAAGGTTAGACGCTAGCTGCAGTTATGTGCTACGTAAACCAAAATTACAGGAAATGACCCAGCTAGAAACAAGAATGTACTAAAATTAGTTCATTTCGTATTAAACGTTAAAACTGAACCGATTGGTGGGAAAATGAAAAAAAAATTGAGGTTCACCAGATCATAAGGCCATGTGAGAACTAGTACTTTATAGGGCCATTAGAGATTATATTACGTATTAATAGATCTTGATGGAACAAATTAATACTTTGTGAATAAAAAATTATACAATTGTATGTATTTTTGTGTTAACGGTGAGTTTTTAATATTAGGTACCTAAAGATGTGTGTTTTATTCTGTCAGGGTAGCCCAGGACGGGAAAGCGGTTCGCCTAGATCTCCAGGGCCTCCAGCGGCTGCACCTCCAGGAAGGTGCTGCGAAACGGGCCGGCCTATATTCACGGACCCGATAACCGGCCATTCTGTCTGTTCGTGCCAGTACGATATGTTGGCGTACCAAAGACTGCCGCCCCTCGGCGTCTACCCCTCGCCTTACCCCCCGGAGGCAGTGGCAGCTTACTTCCCGGCCGCTGCTGCTGCGGCCGCCGCCTCCCTCAACCCGCCTGACCAGCCGCCTTTCTACCCCGCCGTAAGTATTGATATTCATCTGAAATATTCGGTAGATTAGAGAATTTTTTCGCTGATAAAACAACAACTGAAACAATAATAAAAATAATGGTCAGGTCTGAAACAGGATCACTTTAGTATTGTCAGCAGATTTCAACGAATAACAGTAAACTTCCAAAATTCTTTTATATAATAAATGGAACAGCGTAACACAGTGTATTAATGATCTTAGAGTTAACCCTGTTAGGTCGAGTTAGATCGAGAAAAATGATGACGAACATATAACAATGCTTCCAAGCTATAGGGCAATTAAAATTATAAATTGGTTTTAAAACTAGGAAGAATAGTTTAATTTTGGTGGGCGGTATGTTTGGACAAAAGGTTTTATTTTCGAACTTGGGACGATGTTTTTTTAAAAAGAAGTTTGTCTTTTCTACGCTTTCCGCAGACTGGGATAAGGTCCAATTTCTTATTTTTAATACTTATATCTATTAATTTAACCGTATCAGATTCTAATTTCGTTCAGTTGCAAAGTATTTTGACAGATTATGGAATAATAGCTGTTTGGTCCTGTTGATATTATCGCTATGTCGCAAACTTCTAACCACCCCGAAATCCAATGTTACACCAAGTAAAGAATTGTACCTAGATAAACCCTTGAGGCCAAGTTTACACGTTTGTCTGTTATGAAGGATGTGATCTTTGTGTTAACTCTGATAGATCGTGTTATGTCGAAAAAAATAATGACGTAGACTTTTACGAATCGGCTCGTTAACATAACGAGTAAGGCCAATGCTATATGGAGAGTCACATTGCTACCCGTTAGGGCGAAGGTAACCAACATGGCGGCCATGAATTTGACAGCTGTTTTTTTAGTTATTAAATTTTTATTCTTTAATGCGCATTAATGAAATGAGACGAATACATTTCTTTTGTTAATTTCTGACCTGTCCTTATACTCTCATTCATTATTAGAGTTACATCCATTATCGTATAAAGTTATAGGCTGTTTGAGGTTAGGATACAGGTTATGTATGTCGGCTCGATTTGAAGCATGTCATTTGTTAGTATTTTTCGAGTGTATTTTGAATGAAAGAATTGCTTAATTTTCCCTTTTTACTAACTTCTGGAATCTTGCAATTAAATACACACAGAAGAAAACCAGAACAAACTTTCAAGGACTGCTTTATTTTTGGTCCTCCCAATCGCCACGTGCAGCATTGCAGGAAGAAAAGAAAGGGACGTTCACGACCTTACTGGAGTTAACACGAGTTAACATCTAACGACCATCGTGAATACCCCTATTTTCTAATTTGTAAAACCATCAGTGATTTTCTCCTGAGGTTTATTCTTATTCTGTACAAAATTCCTCAATTGTTGACGACACGATCGAAAACGCTTCTCGAACGGCCTGAGAGGTCTCGTGGATGTGTATGCACGCCTTGAGTGTCACACTTCATCAGTCCATGGAATTTTGCCCAAAATGGCCTTCTTCGGCTTCTGTTTCGGGTATGGATCCTGAGAGTTGTTCTTCGATGACCTGGGTGTTCCGGATTACATCTTCAACCACTCCTCACATGTCACGATATCGGAATCGTCGATGGGAGTCATTAGCACTGATGGCAGAGCTTGTGTCAGTTCCGAATATGTACAGTCAATCTCTGAAGAAAACTGCTGATCAGTGGAAGTCAGCAGACCAGTAGTCTGACAGCAGTTGATTCCAGTCTCTTTCCTCAATCCCAAGACTCCAAAACAGCAGGATTGTTCCTACAATAATTAGAATTATCTTTATTTTCATTTTTCCGTACCAGTTTCGGATTACTTCTTGGTCCATTGGTTGAGCAACTGTAGTGGTATTAGATGATAAGAAAATCGACTCGGACCCAGAAAATTCTAAGCTCTAGGAGGTTTCCTATACCATTTCTCTGGGCTTCAACCGGTTGTACGTTCTATCCGGTGTCATTGTAACCGATATCCACCGTAGTTGAAAGAAGTTATAGAAAGTTAGTTCAACAATGAAACTTATTAAAACAACAGCACAACATCAGGACGTCGGCAAATCTATTTACAAGGTTTTTGATTTCTTTACATTATACTGGATACAATCAGGAGGTTTTCTTTGACGTTAAAGACCGGATTATAAATTTGTAGGCTCCTTTTGACAACTGGAACGTTCCCAGTTCAATAAAATTCAGGCTAATTTCTGCTATGTCATCTCATGATATATGTACGTTGTCGTCGGTAGGCACTTAACACTATGTTATTGGCTTAGCTCCTGTGCCGCTTTATAAATCATGTTCCTAAATACCGTGGGATTAACTCCCGCCGACTTGAACAATGCCCAGCCTTAGCCTCTTAGCGCTGGAAGGACATTTCGTTCTTGAACAAAGGGCTGGAAACAATTTTTTTTTTATAAACTGTTTACCCGGCTGTTTTTGTGTTGTTTAGCTACCTTTTGAGTACAGTGTAAACCTACATTGGTATATCCATGATATGATGAACAATGTACTGTGAACGTTTCTGTACTAAAAAGTCTATACTACAATCATTTTTTTAATTAAAATTGATAAGAATGGAAAAATACATCGTTGGGGCTTTTTCCGATTTTGTCGTTCACAAAAGAACGAAACCAGTTGGTGTTGGTCAAGGCCGTGTTTAAGAAAGAATCACGAGAGCCGATTCGCCTGCTGAAAAGGGATTTTTCTTCCAACCCCGTGTACTTGCTCAACTCAACATTCTTCACGAAGCCGGTGCGTCACGATTTCGATATTATTCTCAAACTGTGGTATCAGTACTAAATTTAAATTTTTAAGATCGAAGTAGGGGAAACAACAGAAAATCTGCCTATAAAGCAGATCTTATATTTTAATAGAATCTGTCTCTTAAAACTTCACGGGTTTTTGACAAGTCGTATAAATCTGGAAAAAAAATTCTTCGCTCATTCGCGTTGTGCTCGACGACCAATCGATGATGAATCGCATGCAACAGGTCTCGTGGTGCACACTCGGCTTCGAACAACTTCTTCCCATCTGATAATGATTCGAAACGCAGCGAGACGAAGCGTAACCTTCTCTTTCCATTTCTAATTTGTATTCCGAAGAGAGATAAGGCTGAACAAGTTGCGAAATAGTGGATGAATAAGGAGGGGGAAGCGATTTACAATTTAAAACGATAAAACCCTGAATAAACGGAAATAACTCCACTGATCGGAGAATGTAAGCGATTGTTTGCTTATAGCCTACATGCCTGCAACTTGTGAAATTGTGTTAAATAAATTAAAATTTAGCAGCCGGGAGTTAGTAAGGTACCAGATCCGGTTCCCACTCGAGGTATTTTTAGCCGATCTTTATTGCATCCTAATGTCCTAATAAAAAGTTGGCCCCCATCTTTCAGCACGCGGGTGGACGAGATGGTCATAAACCACATGCATCGTCGCATAATTTTACAACCGTTGGCCCGTGACAAATTTCGGCCAATGAGTCGTTACACCACCGCCAAGCTAGGTTTTATACTTTCTTACGAACTTGTCTAGACGGATTTGGCCGTTTCGGCCCTTTGTACAACGACCGTATAGCCATTACTTTCTCAAAACGCTAATAAACGAGTCGAACGGTGCTTCTTAGAAGTAAAATTTACCTCAAGCAAACCGTGTCGGTGTTAAAAAATTTTTTTACTAGCGTTTCATAGCCTACTGTTCTTCGCAAAGACCAAAGGGATGCGGAAGATATATCGTTACTTCCCTCCTACAAAAATTTTGCAATTCGATACGCCCCCCTCCCAAATTTGGTCTTAACCGATCATTTTTAATCGGGTTCTTTTTTTATTTCCTTCCTCAGTCACTGGGTGTTTTATATTTATCCTTTTCAGGCACCGGTGATAAGAAGGTAAAAAATCATCGGTAATGTCCAAGAAAAAAATCCAATTTTTCCGCAATGCTGCGCGCGGCGGTTGGTAGAACCAAAAATACAACTATAACAGTCCTTGAAGGTTTTTTTTTGGTTTTCTTTATATTACGTTAAATTGTGAGATGTTGAGAAAAAAGTCAAATTAATCAACTCTTTCATTCAAAACGCTATTTATGCACTCGAAAAGTACTAAAAATGACACTCCTCAATTCCTGCCGACATACCTAACTTGTAACCTAACGTCTTACAGGCTACAACTTTATACGATATGGGATCTATCTATTATGAATGAGAATATAGGGACAGATCAAAAATTAACAAAAACCGTTTTTGTTCGATTTAATTAATATTTAAGAATAAAAATTTGAGTAAACAAAAAACAGCTGTTCAATTCATGGCTGCCATGTTGGTTACCTACGCTCTAGCGGATAGCAATGTGACTACATTTTTCGACCTAACCTCTAAAATTGGCCCTGCCCTGTTATATCCAACAATAACAAGCCGATTGTTACGAGTCTACGTCATCATTTTTCTCGATCTAACACGGCCTAACAGAGTTAACAACGTTAACACAAAGATCATGAATACCCCTTGTAATTTTGTTATTTGTTTGTTGGATCCGGCTGATCATTGTATATTTGGTCAAAATCAACTTCTTGCCGGATTAAAGTTCTGTGCTTTCTGTTCCCTTTCATTACAACCCAGTTAGCCGTTTGACCACTTTATATTAATAAGATCACCAGTTATGAATCAGAAAAACATGTTTATAACGAATAAAAATCTAATTAATTTTATTATCCCGAAGCACTTATGGACTTAAACGATCCGAGGGCAATTTATTCGCGGCCACCTGACAAAATATTGAAACCTTGAGAGAAATTCAACGTTTATAATGCAAATTGGAAAACCGGAAATTCAGCCTGAAGATTTTAAAATATTCATTCGAATCCGAAAAAAAAATTAAAAATCTGGCTCAATATGCTGGTTTCAACAAGGCATTGCAGACAGCTTTTAATTTTTTTTTTTAATCCGTAAAGTAGACTCTGTGCTTTCGGCCTTTATAAGACCATCATCAGGGCTGCGTCCGATTTCTCATGTTAATCAATTTGATTACTCAAAATCAAACATTAAATACTATATTAACATTAGAGAATGAAGAAAAAACCCGACGGCATCGCCTGCGAGGTTTCGAAGTACATGAGGCTGGTTAAGGTGAAATTAAGACAAGTTTTTTCAAGGATAGTGGTCTCCCCAAAATGCAGGTCCAGTCGATAAAAAAACGTTTTCTTCGTATCCTTGAAAAAACAAAACAAAAAAAAACAACCTTGTCTTAATTTCAATTTAACCAACCTCATGAACTTCGAGACCTCGTAGTCGATGTCGTCGGAATTTTTTCGGCATTCTATAATGTTAATATTGTATTTAATGTTTTCATGTTTAGTATTCAAATGTATTTCTTATAAATTATTGAAAAATGTTGGAAATTTATCTTGCTCTCTATGCAATATCAAAAAAAGGGCTTTTTCATTCTAAGAAAAGATCTTTTCTGCCGTAAAACCGTTTCGTCCACCTTTTACTTTGGGATCGGGACTAAGGATAAATATGGGCAGTTTCGAGTTGTGCTCGAGTCGGTTGTGTATGCCGTTTGCCAGCCCGGGTGGGGGCCAGGATTCAAATCGTGACCAGAAAGACTTTCAGCAATCAAACAAGTCCCGTGACACGTCTAACCGACTGCCAATAAAACGCCGACACGTCCGCCCGTTTTTGTATTTTCCCTTTGAAACTCCGCGTAAAACGAGAACAATAAGAGCTGTGCATTCGCTTGTGACCGCAGTTGTAAAGATGCATCAAAGGAGGTGCTAATTGCGGACGGACAAGGGTCTGTGTCATCCGGGCAATATGATCCTTACCTTTGAATCATTGCTTCCTCCGGCCGGCTGTCAAGGAACAAAGAGCTAATTAAAATATGAATTACAGATAGAGACGGGCCAGTAAGTAAATATTCCATGACTTGGGAATCCTTTGATTTAATTACCCGCTAACGGGCCTTTTTGTACCGTTGATGATTTCTCTGAATATGAAAACAAAGAACAGACTGTGTTTCATTTTTTTCTTACTAATTTTTTTCTGCTTGACGTTCACATCCGTGGTTGCTGTTATAAAATCATGCTTATTTTTTTAATTTTTTTATATATGTGTATAATTTAATTATCTCAGCTATCGGTTGATAATGTTAAATGAGATCTGATTGTACGTCCTCTCTTTTATACGTCCGGCATAGCGGGTTTACTATTCGAGATCAAATTATTAACGTTTTCAACGAAATAAGGCAATGAACCTGCAGTTTGGTCATTCCTCTCTGTGTCGATGTTAGACGAATTGACCATTTTTTTCACTGTAACAGCCTCAGTGCCTGGAGTAAGACGGTTTTGCCCTGATGATGACCTTAAAGTAGGTCGAAACATTGTCAGTACCGGCTGAATTGATGATCTTTTGCATTTCTCAACCATTGGTCAATGTCTTACGATTTTCCTGTAAAAACACTGAAAATGGAGAACAAGATTACCGTTATATGGATACTATTTTCTCGTAGTTTGGCATATTTAATTAACATGGTTTGCCCTTCTAGTTGTTTGGTTCATCGGTCCATCATCAGATCGCTTTAGCCCAGTGATTAAGACATGGGACTTTCCGCTTCTGTGTTCGGTCTGTGTGATTTTTGCGAATTCAAGTCTCTTTTATGCCAGAAAAACTCCGATACGATATTATAAAAAGACAACTTTAAAGAAAACGCACAGATACTTTGATTTGGATGATCGGTGATTGAAGGCTACTTATTCTCTCGCTGTTTTGCCCTTTTAGATCAAGATATGCCTTCTTCGTTCTTTTCGTCCATTTGACAGATTTAGCATCTTTAAGGGACCGCAGTACCTCGGTGGTTAAAGCGTCTGTCTGTTGGGTCTAATCTTCAGTCTTGGGTCTATGTGCTTTTTGCGAATTCAAGTCTCTTTTATGGCATTTCGTTCCGGACTGTTGGCCATAGGATGACCAGAAGCTCTTTAACGTCCGTACCTGGGCTATATGGAGCCGGACGTGCCGATTCTCAAAGTGAGAGCTGACGCATCTCCGCCTGAACGTTGATGTAGAGGCTTCGCGCCCCTTAGGGCTGTTACCACCTCGCTCTCATCTTGTCTGAATAGAAATGTACAATGCAAAGGGCTAGAAAGTCGAAATACATCGGCCTGCTCTCCCGCATACTCCCTAGATAGAAAAGGCGAACTCTATCTCTCTGAGTGTAGAGACTCCCCTAGCACAGAAACTTTCGGGAGCGACCCGACAACGGTTTCGGTTTTAAGTGAGATTGCTACCCACCCCCTAGATGAGCTCTGCCTGCGGGGTGGTTACGAAGGTCATGCACGAACTCACGAAAGTAACAGGATAGAAGACAGCTTCTAAGTTCCCGCCAAGGGCGTCACCACGAGCCTCGACGAAACCAACCTCAGTTGTGACTGGGCCGATATTGGAAACAGTTTAGTCACCCCATGGTACAGAGGGCCATACACCCTTCCCCATCTGAACAGACAGGATCTTGTGCTCTCTAACTCTCTAACTCTCTTGTACTCCCTAACCATCTCATTTATGACAGAAAAGCTCCTTCATGCGCGCACCATCCGGATCTTATAAAAAGAGACGACTTTAAAAGAAATCGCACAGACACGGTGAATATGGCGAAAATTTGTTGATACGTGATTGATGCCTGCTTATCATTTCTCGTGTTGTTTGGCCATTTTAGGTCAAGATGCCCTCCGCGTTCTTTTGGTCCATTGGACACGTTTAGCCATCTTGAAGGGACCGCAGTAGCCCAGTGGTTAGAGCGTCTGTCTGTTGGGTCGAATCTTCGTCTGGGTCTGTGCGATTTGTGCGAAAATCAAGTTCCTTTTTTGACAAATAATAATTTGCTATTTAAATTACGTTTGCTCTAGAATAGCAGGTTTATGCTTTATGTCTCTGTTTTTTAATGTTTTACGCATCTTTGCCGTTTTTTATTGTATAACTGACATAATACGTCTTTATTGTAAATTCTTTTTCTTGTTGAATCTTCCATGTCTGAGCGGATTATCTTGCTGCGCGAGCAGGAGTTAGTTGCGAAAGTTGTAGGAAGCTCCTATCCAATGTAACGGGCGTGTGCTTGATCCGTTCGTCGTTTTCAAGCGGGAATTTCTTCTTTTCCACTTCTGATCAAAAGGCTCGGGCCCAAAAAGGTGTTCGCCATCGGAATGCAATCCTCGCCGCCATTCAAACCGGATACGGGCATAAAACAGTCGGCTAAGTCGACGGCTATTATAAAAGGAAGGAGATATACCGGGAGTGTAGCCAGTTATTCCATTACAAGGGACTTGCGAGCTTCTGGAATTCACCTGGACAAAGAGGTCGGGGACCATTAAAATCTGACATAAATAAGACGTGTTATAAGAGCTTAATAGGGAGTGGAGATTAAAGCCGAGGAAGATCGTATTGTGCTCAGGAATGATAAATCTGTACGTTTCCACTGGGCTAAGCTGGCTACCGTTTCCCCCCCGACTCTCTTATATTCCATTTCTAAAAACCACATTTTAATTTTAAATATCTGATTCCTGACCTGATAACTCTCCTATAGTTAATTAAATAAACAACATGTACATTATATGCAACCTGAAATGCAATGTGCATTCAACATTCACCTCTTCGTGATTCTTTATACATGTTTTCTTTTGACATACTTACGATAATATGAATTATCGCCAGTTATTAAAGTTTGCATGTGACAAAATCATCGCCATTTCCATCCTGTCCTCTTGCATGTTTCCTGTTTCCGTTCTATTGTGTTAATTGCGACCACGTTCTTTTCCTGTATTTCGAACCTTTTTAGCCAAATAGCGCCGAACTGTCCTGTAAACTGTGCAAAAATTACAATTTAACACATAAAAGGATTGTTTTTGGATACAAATGTACTCGGTTTATAGTTTTAAATAAGGTTTTACTGAAAAAAAAATCTCTTAATGGATTAAAACTTAGTTAGGTTAGATGATAACGTAGATTTGTCGATCTAATAGGACAGTAGTCACATTTTTAGCCGTTAGGGCGTAGGTGACGAACATGGCAGCCATTAATTTAACAGCTGTTTTTTCGTATTTTTATTCTTAAATACACATTAATTAAATCGGACCAGTACATTACCCTTGTTATTTATGGAATAATGTAAGAAGATCATCGACAATAGGGAGGGGTATTCACTATCTTTGTGTTAACCCTATTAACTCTGTTAGGTCGTGTTAGATCATATTCTCATTTTTTGGTCAATTTTGTTCAGTTGCAAATATTTTGAGAGATTATGGAATAATAACTGCTCGGTCCTGTTGATATCGATCTATCGCAAACTTTACACTTTTACGCCACTCATGTTCCGCAACCCAATGTTCCTTGAGGCACTGTTTGTTTACATGTGTGTTTCTTCAGAAGGATTTTATAATCGGGTTATTCACGATCTTTGTGTTAATTCCGTTAGTTCATTTTAGACCGAGAAAAATGATTATGTAGACATGTACGATCTAACAGGTTAAAGCCAATGTTATATGTTAAGTCGAAAAGTCACATTACTAGCCGTTAGGTAACCAACATGGCGGCCATGGATTTCACAGCTGTTTTTTGTTTTTTCGGATATTAACTTTTTATTGTTTAATACGTATTAATCAAATCAGACGAAAACACTTCTTTTGTTAATTCCTGACCTGCCCTTATAATACTATACTATCACGCATAAAAGATACATCGCATATCTTATAAAGTTGTAAGCAGTTAGAGGTTAGGATTCAGGTTAGGCTTGTCGGTACGAATTGAAGTGTGTCATTTGTTCGTATTTTTCGAGTGCATTTTGAATGAATGAGTTGGTAATTTTTCCTTTTTATTAACTTCTGGAAACTTGGAATTTAACACAAAATAAAACCAAAACAAACAACAAGAAACCTTCAAGGACTGTTATAGATTCATTTCTGATTCTACCAATCGCCACGCGAACCGAACTTTTGAACCGAAAAGTAACAAAATTCATTGGTGTAGCCAAAAGAAGAGAATTTGTGGAATTTCATGATATGGTTATTCCAGGTATCAGATATTAATAATGAACCCTTTAAAATATAATTGCAGAAAAACCCAGACGAATCGGTAAAAATTGACTAAATAGCGGTTTGACCCTGCCGTCCGTAAAAAGAGTTCCAGACCCGTGAATGAGGTAAGCTCATCTGTGGTAGGCGGGACTGACAGTCGTACAAAAGGCCCGGTAAAGAAGTCAGCCCGGACCGAATGTATTGAGACATCACGAGGGCCGACTTGAATTATGATGTGTGTTATTAATAATTAGCTGACAGTAGGGCGCTCATTAATAACCGGTTGAAAGAGGTGGCCTTGCGGATGGAGACCGCTTCGTAAAGGGGGCTAATGAAGGACTTATTCTCATCGGTCCTAACAAGGCTGACACGGCTACCAATGCATCAACACACATATATCACAGGCGCATTCACAATTTCAAACGGACATAATTACAGCCGGAGCAATTATTGTACGTGAGTCTGGTCGATTATAATAATAAAGACTTGCTTTCCAAGCCAACCCTTGCTGTGGGTCTGATGTTGACGTCATAAGACTTTATAACAACCAACGGCTAATCAAACACATCTCTTGTCTTAACAAAAGCTAATATTTTCAAACTTTTGAAATATATTTGCTAGATGAAATAGTACAAGTAGTTCAAACCACTTGTGGCATGATGAACTATATGGTCGATGATTATTCAGAAATCGTGAGATGCGGGCTGGTGTGATGTAGATTTAATAAAAACATTAAAACTTTACCGTCCCAACGTTTCGATCTTTATTGAGATCATCTTCAGGTTTCAAAATGTTGGTTTTCGTGTTGAAAGTGCCCACTCTGGAGGGAGGTCCGGATCTCACGATTTCTGAATAATACAGACCAAAAGTGATAGCTAACAACTAAATTGTTGGATTTTTACTTCGCCAACAAAAAGAGAAAAAACCTCTCAATTTAGTCCTTTCTAATTTTTTCAAATTAAAGTCAATAGTGCCTAGCCAACTTCGCAGCAATGTGGTGTACAATTTAATGGCTGTATACTATGGACGAACAAAACAACTGCTTAAGTTGTCACACCTATAGGCAACATTTATGTAATCAGGGACAAGGAAACAAGTCACGGCACAACCCAACATAGCCACAAGTATCAACATACTTTGGGCTTTTACCACGTTTTTGACAAGGAGACCAATCTGGGCAGAAGACTAGTCAAAAAACTGTTGTACATCTAACAAGATAACCTCTCTTGCAGCCAAAAATCTGACATAAAATAATTAAGTGTGATCTCTATTTTCAAAAAACAATTGCCTTAATAACAAAAACCAATTTTTTGCAGTTTAAATTTATTTATTTAATTATAATGCATATTGTATACATCATTGTTAGACTGTTTTGCGATACTTTTATCAAGTTTGTTTTATTATATATTCAGATATTTATAAAATTAAAAATATTTATATGTATAGGTTTTATATTATTTGATTATTTAAATATGGTTATAAATAGTGTTTGTCATAAATCAGAATGGGGCCTTCTATCAAGTTGGCATGTATTACCGTATAATTACCTCCCCGCACACATCCCTTTGACGGGCGTCCTCACAATGCTCTCAACTGTTGCTTACTTTCCAATTCGAGTATGGTGTACAACATATTGCTCTCTTTGTTTGTCTTTCATTTTTGTTCTATCTATAATAATGTCAAATGTTCCGTAATTTAGAGTCCTGATGAAGGCGATACATTTGACGGAAAGCCGACAAAGAATTGAGTCTTTTACTTTTGTCTACCTGGGGTTCATCACGACCTTTTGTCAACCAATAAAGAAATCGTAATACCTTCTCGAGAAAATAAAGAAAATTGTCAAACATCAATGATGCTGTTGCCCTGCATACATACGCTCCATAAGTAAAATTAATTTTGTTTACTCCATGAACGTAGTTGTGCTAACAGCATCGGAAATCTGTGAAATAAGCTTCGGTGTGAGGTGTGGGAACGGATAATCAATCAGAAAAAAAAGCTGACGTCCCGCAAAGGAACATTCTTGATCCGATTCTGTTTGCCATATACGATGCTGACATTACTGTACACTCCTCCATCATTACAATCTAGGTAGATACCGCAATTTTGTATTCTATCCAAGGAAATATGTGGAGGATAAGACCGGAGAAAATGATTGATGGAGTGTCGGAGTTATTTTCGTTATCAGAAAAGAACATCAGAAAAATCACACAGACCTAAAAAACTGAAGAAACTAGACGACAGTCTGACACTGTAGCCACTCAGCTATTGCGGTCACCTGAAGATGGTTAAATGTCTAAATGTGGATGACCATAACGAAGTAGCCACCATCAAGATCCATCCTAGTCTTCTTTCCTACGTTTATATGTCAGAAGCGTTTTGGCAATTCGCCATCTTCAGTGTTGAGACTTTTTTACTTCTGCAAGAAAAAAGTAATAAGATGGGGCCCTGGGTTCAAGTCCGGGCGGATGACCCGTGGTGTTTTAATTGATCAAAATATGTAAAACGTATTGCAAAGTTGTTTGAAGTCTCGTCAACAACACCGAACGTCGGAGAGAAGGGACCAAACTCTAAAGCATCGCAAAAATCACACAGACCCAACACGGACTAAACGATCCTACAGTAATCCCGTTATAACCACTAATACCACGGTCAATGTTTAGGAGTTTTGTGTCTTGAAAATTCTATGTCTTTTATGTATTTATTTATATTGATTTTCTTGTTACAGGGCGTCGGTTTGGATGTGAAAGACGGCCTTCCATCTGGTGCGCCCGGTTGGCCGTACCCATCAGTGTACCATCCGTACGACGCGGCGTTCGCAGCCTATCCGTTCAACGGGTGAGTCCATTTTCTGATAAGAGCCGATAGATAACGTCGGTCGAACACTCGGCCCGCCTTCGTTTTGGTGTTTTCTTTCCTTTTGTGTAAATATTTACCTGTTTGCCCCGTCAACAATTTTTCACCTCCTCAGATTCAGCCTGTTTGTCCCCGGTATCTCTAAACCTCTCCAGCTCTAAATTAGCCAGATACGTAGTGTGTCTGAGCTGTAATCTTCTGACAACGAAATTGTATTGTACCGTTGCAAGCTCACATTAAGCACGGTTTCTTTCCCGCACTATTGATTTTCCCTGTTCGAACAAGATACCGAACAAGATAAAAACTTAACTTTCTTACTTGAAAATAGACTCCATGACCTGGTTTCGCCACCTTTTTATGTTGACATGACGTTTATAAAAAGCAATTTTTACTATTTCAGAATTTGCCTTTAGGTCAAAAAATATGCGTTTTTTTATATACTTATGAGCAACAATAATAGTCAGGTTCATGTAGTAGCAGTTCCATGTTTGAAAAAAAATATTCATGTGTTGAATTGAAATAGGGCTGTACCCAGTACATATACGGCACTTGATTGTTCTTCTGCCAAAATGGCACCTAAATGGTATAGACTTGCGATATTCAGTAAGCACGTGTTCACAGTGCCTTGACTCTCGGTTATCCACCCGTTTCCGCCGGTTTGGGTCCAAATAAGTCCCGGTCTTCCGCCACGTACTTAACACCATTGTCCCCTGCATTCCTCACGGCTTAGTCAAGTAGCCGGCCCGATTTGTGCGAAGAACGAGGAAACGGGCCTTCTTATAATTCCGGCCCGGTCGCGCTTTTTGGGAATCGGAAGTACTTATTAGGGGGCGAGGAGAGCCGGCTTCCATTTCAACAGGGGCGAGGAAAATCAGGGAATGTTGAACTCAAGGCTAAGAGAATTTTACAACCCTTAGGTTTTCTTCTTTTACGTCTAAGTTTTTTCCAAGCCAGGTTATTGTAAATTACATTTGTAATCCTTACTTGTAAGTACACCTGTTGATCTTGCAACTTGTAAACGAGCATTTTTAATCTTCTAATTAAAACCAACATAATCCGTCTGATTAAAGCTTCGGTTGAAAATCAAAGAGCTCGAGCTTAACATATTAAGTACAAGGGTTTAGCCGAGCTTTCTCGGAGCGGTTCTAATGGTGCCGGCGATAGTCGAAACAGGATCTTTGCCGGTCCCCCGTTCAATTAGACCGAGGTGTCCCAGGGCGAGATAAAAATTCCACAGCTAATGTAAGTTCCATGTCCAGGCTTGCGTAGAGCGAATACATGCCCCTGGACTTTTCAATTAAGATAACTCTAATAACTGTTGGTACAAGGAGCCCGGCTCACAACATCTGCCCCGGGGAATAGATACAGTTATTGGCTATATTTTATTGAGCTTTCGTAGTTTCCAAGTGGTATCTTGATTATCCGAGATAATTCTCAAAACTGTTAGTACTATCGAAGTTGCCTCCAGCGGAGTAAGCGGCTTTTTTTAATAGTTTCGTAAGTCCTGTCTAAGAATATTGTATAATGCACCTTCTACATAAATTTTGATACTTTTTCGTCCCATTCCACTTGTTGTTTTTTTTCTCTTTTAAGAACCTCAAACTCTCTGTTACATACACGTTTGCTTTAAATTTTTGATGGAAGAAAAAATTCGCGGTAAGCTTCCTTGCTTTTTGCCAGATAGACTTTTCACCGGACTTAGCGGTGGTTTGTGTAGAACGAGGGAAAATTGGATCCAACAAGTTGATGCCGCTTTGGAATTGAAGTTGTTTATTGAACAAGTCTGAAAAGAAAAGCTTTGTCTTTTTCCCTTTTTTCAACAACATCCTAAATCAGGTTTTCGCCACTACAAAGTTTATAATCATGCCTTTAATGTTCGAGAGGTTTTCCTAGGTTTTTCTAAAATCAAACAGAAGAAAAGAAATAGAGAATTATACGTAAATGGCCGGCAAATAGCCAGAAACAAAACTACACTTTTTTTAAACATTTAATCCAGTTGCTGACATAAAATATTTCGTTGCGAACAGGTCGAGTAGGTTAGGTAAACGTACGTGGTGTCCATGTTCAATTAAGACAGGACCACGGAATCGTTGCAGTTCTGCAAAACGGACATTCCTGGCTCACTTGAAGCACATGGACATATTGGGACTGGCCGCAAAACACCCTTCAAAAAAGGACTACTGTCTTCCTTTCCGTATAGGTTACCGCTCACTATACAGCTATAACATGCCATGGAAGGAGGTTATTACACTGGCAAAAAATCTTCATAACATCTGATAGCCTAGCTATTAAACCATTAGCGTGTAAAAATGGCATCAAAACTATTCAGTAGATGCATCTAAAATCTCCAATGCCTGGGGAAACACAACAATCTTGGGTGCCAGGGCACAAAGGAATTTTGAATAACAAAAATTCATATACTGGCTACAGGATCTGGAAGGCCACACGTGGTTCCCAAATCTTTACTTGTGATAACAAAAAGAAATCACAAATGAATCCAAATAGAGCAAACAAATGCAGATCATGTAATGAACAGGAAGAAGTCGCCCACTTCATCTTCGAATGCGAATCAACTGGTCAATGAAGACATATCCTAGCACACGGAAAATAAAATGATAGCAACAACGATCAATTACCTATTACTTCTGAGATGAAGGATTGAGTCGTTTGAACTGAGCTAGGGAACTAGGACAATATGCCAGAAGGCCGCAAGATAACCCCCGCTTCCTAGTATCCTCATCACTACACAACATTACACAAAATCTTAGATTTTCGTTAGTTTCCATGGGCTCCACATTGGCTCTTAGTCAACATTAAAAACTTGTAGAATAAAATCCTAGTTCACAGATAGGCAGAAGGTCTTGCTTAGAAATATTCGTTTAAACTATATTTCTGATGCATTCAGGCAGAACCTCAGGATCGTTGCATTTCTGCAAACCGGACAATCCTTGGTTCAGGACTTGAAATTTTTGGGAGTGGTCAACGCTAACCAAAATAAGAGTATTGCCATCCTTCACGTAGGATAAAGCTTACTGTAAAGACAGCTTTAAGCTTTTCATTAGCTTCCATATAGACTCCACATTGGCTCTTAGTCAACATTAAAAACTTGTAGGATAAAATCCTAGTTCACAGATCGGCAGAAGGTCTTGTTTAGAAAAATTCGTTTATACTATAGGTCTGATGTATTTTAGGCTGAACCATAGGATCATTGCATTTCTGCAAACAGGACAATCCTTGGCTCAGGACTTGAAATTTTTGGGAGTGGTCAACGCTAACCAAAATAAGAGTATTGTCATCCTTCACGTTGGATAAAGCTTATTGTATAGACTGCTTTAAGGTTTTTATTAGCGATTATGGTTCCTTAGTTTGTTTAGAGTTTTCTTTGCCCGTGAATACCGTTACTTCTTTTATGGCAGAACTTAAACTGGATTTCCCAATTACAATATTTTAATATTCTGTGCCTATTAAGTCGGCATTGTCAGGTTATTTATTAGTCCTGCAATGATAGAGTTCGATTTGGATTTAAATGTCTGCAGGTGAGGCGAGACTTTCCATTTCCTGCGTCTGCCCTTGGATGTTGTTCGACTAGTTATGGGTTGTTAATATGGCCGAACAATTGATTTATTGTATTTCTCCCTGACTATTTTTATGAACCTTTTTCTGTCCTTGCCTTGGCCGAGAGGTTGTTCCTTATTCGCATTTAATCCGGGGCAATAACGGCCGTACGCACGCGATACTGCCTGAGGTACACTCAATGCTTTGATTTTTCCAATTAAAAAAGTCATTCGACAACTAAGAAAATGGAATGAAATGGGGGTCATGATGACTACACGGCTAAATAATTATTTGAGTGGATCCTAAGACGATGGCATTAGAAAAAAGGCAATAGGGAAAATTCCACGCCTAATATAAGTGTCTACAAGCTCAAAATTACCTAAAACCATTAACTTAGTTGATACGGGACGCCGTAAACGTGGATCGAAATTCACCGTAAAAGGGCGGTATCATACTTACACTTAGATGGTTTACCAGCCTTTAAAATCTTCTTTTTATATCGCCTGCAGGTTTATTTTTTGCACGCGGATACCGTCGACAGTCATTGAAAGATTCGACTTTTATCGTTTTACAGGCAAAACAAAAGGATTTTTTTTTTAAATTTTGAACCCAAGCAGAGGGTTCACGAAAACGAATTAATCTTGTGATAAGTCAAACAGATCCATTATCGACACCCTATCATTCAGTTATATATTTGCATTACTTTTTTTATCTCTTGACCCACTTTTATGACTGTTATAACACTGGGCCCTTGATCGTTCCTTAGACGGTACTCCAGGCCTAAATGGAGTAAACATGTTTTAAAGCGGTGAGAATGTTTGTACAGCGGTGCGAATGTTAAAATATAATTAACAAGCTTTTAACAAGGCAAATACTATTTGTGATTGTTTATTTTTTATTTCTTTTGAAACAATTAGGAATCGTCTTTATCTCTTACATATATTTATAAGATAAAGTAAATGGGTTCGACTACTTAGAAGGAAAATTTCGATACGAATTTATTCAATTTAAGAAATGTTCTTTAATCTCTTTATATAAATATTTTTTCGACCGGTTGGAATCACCAGTTTTTCCCTGGTATAGATAATTACAATTAAGTTAAAAAAATAAATATATAAATTAGAGAACAAGTTGTAGGGTCCGAGTTCTGTCAGCCCACCACCAGAAACTGATCAGACTCCGACTTCGCTAGCGGTTCTGGGTTCGAAACCCCGCATAACCACGGCTTTTTCATACAAAATAACATAAACTGACTGCCACTCTCAACACGACACTCAAGAATGGCACAGTTACACATACGACCTCTTTCAGCTCTGAAGATGATCTCAATAAAGATCGAAACGTTGACACGATAAAGAAAATGTTTATAGAAATGATAAATGATGGAGAGAGTGTGGTGTTCAATACTTTTTAAAAAGATAGTTCCTAATCAGAGTAAGTTGTTTTGCAACGATCAGGATTTCGAGCTTTTTTGCTCATCATCAGGTTGAAGGACTTCTACACCCCGTTTATCGATATGAATTGCCAAAGTGAACCCGCCGACACCTCCGCCAACGCGACGTTCCAATCAACAGCTGATTTTTAATAACGCTCAATTTAAACGTTCGAAACGCGGAAATTATAACACAAATAAATATTAGAATAAAAAATAATTTTTACTTTTACATAAATGATGTAAATGCCAAAGTGAGATACCTTGGGATTTACTTAGGCAAGTCTGGCGTGGAGTTCCTCAGGGCAGCGTATTGAACCCCATACTGTTTGAAGTATGTACGACTGACATTCCATCTCATACACAAACGGCCAACGTTAGACAATAACGTAATTGCAAATACTTGCTCCTAGAAAAACCCACCAGAATAACTTTTCGCAAATTACACGCCCGTTGTTTTTCTATAACGCTCCCCTTCAACAGGATGAAGTGCAGTACTTAGTATACCTTAAGTGGGATCCACAGCTTAGACGAAGGTACTGATGGAATGATGTAAAAACCCTCCCATGTCAATTGCAAATCTACCAAAACAGCCCATAAAAGTCTGACAACTCCATATCAATTATTTCATCATCTCGATGATGCATTGTTTGTGTCAAATGAAATCATTCACGAAGATTGGGTTTCACTTTGACCGAGATTTTTGTAAATAAGATATTACAATTAACAGTTGTGATTTTAATGGTTGTAAGGGCAAAAAAAAAAGTATTTCATTTGATATATTATATGATCCTTACAATTTAAAAAAATCGTTGATCCTTAAGACCCTTAAGAAAAATGAAGATTCAAAGGTCGGTTTAAGTGTAGTCGTAAATCGGCGTCCCGGCGGCCTCATTCCGGAATTAAGCCCAAGTCCTACTGCTAGGTTTAATTGCTGCGATTCCCTAAGCGGTCTGGTCGGATTCCGTTGTTGAAACGGGAATCGAGCCTGTATTTTCGGCTCGAGGGGAGGGTGAGTTTGGGTTAGGCCCCGGTTGTAAGGGGTTGGGCAATTAGATGTAAGGGATGCCCCGAGCCGCCACGGGGAAAGGGGGGCTTTAATGGCGGAACAAGAGAAAGCCCGTCTTAAAATTGGCTTAAACACTTTGTCCCAGAGCCTGACCGGGCTTAGGGAGGCCCACAAGGAGGGATTAGATGTATTTACCAACAACGGCCCAAAACTTGCTCAGACACCCGACACAAAACACCCAGTCGACTTAACCGATCCAGTACCAGAGTTTCATTCTAATAAATTTTCTTTGGATGTTTCTAATTCGTCATGAAATCATTTATCCAGCCTTTATATAAATCCTATATAACGTCCAATATGTATATATACATCCTATATTGTCGTATATAGGACTAACATATTGGACGTTATATAGGATACACATATGTATATATACATCTTATATAACGTCTAATATACTTATATGTCCTACATAACGTCCAAAATGTATATATACATCATATATAACGTCCAATATGTATATATACATCCTATATTGTCGTTATATAGGACTAACATATTGGACGTTATATAAGGTACATATATG
>CM077111.1:14590761-14610259 GCA_039619505.1 Cimex hemipterus | reverse complement strand
ATTTGACAATATAAACAGACAATAAGAAACAAGTTAATATGAGAAAGAAAACATTAAAAAAGCGATCAAAGCTGATTGATTTTGACAAAATATTCAGACCGGTTAAGAAAAGAAAGAACAAACGGAGGTCAAATCAGGTCAATAAATTGGACGTTATAGTAAAGAAGACAGAAAAAAGTTAATATGAAAAATAAAACAAAAAAACTGGTCGAACCTTGATAACATTGACAAAAATACTCAGACAGGTTGCGAACGTAATGAGTTCAACTCCGGTTAAATTGGACAAAAAATCACACAGGAAGAAACAAACTAATATAAAAAAAGCGATGATCAAAAAGGAGGTCAAATCAGCCTAAATGTGACAAATTAATTATAATGGAAGAAACATGTTAGTTTGAAAAAAATGAAGGTGCAGGTTAAATTTTTGATAATGACCAAAATGGCCGTCAAATGAGGTTAAATGGAAATTGAGGATAAAAGCACGATCAAATTTGACCGAATAATGAGAAAGAGAGAGAAAAAAGTTAGAATGATCAAAAACTTACCACCTTTTACTGAAGTAATCGGTATGGAAGAAACAGATTGATAAAAGAAGAATCGAATAAGGTTAAAATGAGGTTAAGTTTGGTGATACAATAAAACAGAAAGGAACAAGTTAATATATGAAAGAAAACATAACAAAGTGGTTAATTGTTGTTAGTTTTCACAAAAGATTCAAATCAAGTTAAATTTGGCAAAATAATTAGAAACAAAAGAAACAAATTAAATTAACAAATCAGGTTAAATTGAACAAGATAATTTGAAAGGAAGAAAAAAGTTGGTGAAAGCAGTTCAATTTTGACAAAATGATCAGGCAGGAAGAAAAAAATAAATTCAGAAAGATAATTTTAAATTGAACAAGATAATTTGAAACGTGTGGTGATTAGTGACGGTTGATAATAATTTAGAAATCGTGAGATGTTGGTTTCAGAAAAACATTTTCTTTATCGTGCCGACGTTTCGATCTTTATTGAGATCATCTTCAGGGCCTTGTGTCTGCATTTCAGGAAAAAAAGTTTCGCTGATTGATAGCAGATGCGAGTTTCTTCTCATTTTTGGCGATTTCCTTCAGAATAATTTTGGTTACGTGACCGTACAGGGGTTGCAATTTGCTCATGGGATCCCAAGTTCTTCGTTCTTCTCGTGTAGAAATGTGTGGTGATCTAGTGACCGTTAATCGATAATTATTTAGAAATCGTGAGAAGGTTTGAGAAAAAAAAAGATTTCTTTATCGTTTCGAGTGAACTTTTCACGAGAAAGAAAAACAAACGTTAGGCTGAACAAAAAGGTGGTGAAAGCAGTTCAATTTTGACAAAATAATCGAACAGAAAAAAATCATTAAATTGAAAAAGAAAGGGTTAAAAAACGGTCGGTCAAAACATGATAAATTTAATAAAATAATCAGAAAGGTCAAAGAAGAAAATTTTAAAACGGTGGTCAAGTTAATTTTGACAAAATAATTGTAAAAGAAAGAAACAAATTAAATTTAATAAATTAGGTTAAATTAAAAAAGATAATTTGAAATAAAGAAGGTTGACCAAAAAGGTGGCGGAAAGCAGTTCAGTTTTGACAAAATAGTCAGACAGGAAGAAAAAAATTAAATTGAGAAAGAAAGAACTAAAAATGTGATCCAAACATGGTTACTTTAATAATATAATCAGAAAAGACGAAGAAGGAAAGTTCAAAACGGTGGTCAAATCGAGTTAAATTTGACAAAATAATTAAAAAGGAAAGAAACAAAACAAATTAATAAATCAGATTAAATTGAACAAAATAATTTGAAAAGGAAGAAAAAAGGTTGAACAAAAATGTGGTGAAAGCAGTTCAATTTTGACAAAACAATCAGACAGGAAGAAAGTCATTGAATTGACAAGGTTAAAAAAATGGTCAGAACATGATAAATTTAATAAAATGTACAGATAGGTCCAAGAAGAAAAGTTCAAAACGATGGTCAAATTTGTCAAAACGAAAACAATAAAGGTAAAAAAAAAAAATTGGAGAAACGTATTATTGTAAAAATGAAGGATCAAAAGTTGGTCAATTATATATGGTTGCATTTTTTGACTAATTGATCTAAAAGGCCGTGGTTGAATGTGTATTGGGAAACCAATGGTTGTACATTGACTATGTATAACATGCTAGCACTTTTGGTAAATGAAATTTTAGAAAGGTCTCATGAAACGATCGATATAACTCTTGTATGGATGCGTTTGAATTTTTGTATTTTCCGGTTGTCATTTTCGAAATGAGCGTTGAACACAGTTTTACCATTTCGATTCGAAACAAGTAGTAAACATTCGTTTTACACACGCATGTTGTTCGATTTGCCAGGAACGAATCCCAGTGGGCGTAGATAAAAGAGGGTGTGGAAGACTATATGTTTCGGATTTGCTCGGTTGTCTCGAGCAGTCAAATATTTGTGCAGGCCGTTTGTTTACGGAGCGACGCGCACGCGGGGAATTGGCCACGCTCGTAAACCCAATGAGACCCGCTAAAATCCTCTATTACAGTATAATATAAAGGGGTGGCCGGGAGAGGGGGGAAAAATCCTCACTTATCTTCCCGCTGCTTGCTCGAGATTGCTGACTCGATTCAAATTATACTTTTTTCCCTCCCACCGAGGTTCCAGCCTGTTTTACTGGAAGATCTGTGTAATAGGGTCTTCAGACCCTCTCGCCTCCCGGCCCCTCTAATGCCTTCCGCTTTATAATTCATCCCTCGACCGAGTAATTGAATAAGCAATCTCTTCGGGCTAAAGCTTCCAATTATTTATTGGAAAGATATATTTAAATTAAGCCGCATTCCGCCCAGATCTAAACCGGATTTAAAAATAAAACTCTTTAATACCTTTCTTAATGGGAACTGCATAAATGACATCTCAATTTCGGCATAAAATATACGGAACCGTTCTTACTTTTGCTCTCCGACTTTAACTGATCCCTTTTTACAAATTAGATCTAAGATTATCTCAAATTTACATTTTTATTTAGTTTTTCAAATCGGGGTTCAAGAAACCTTATCTGTTTCAATAGGGGAGGCGTGGGATTATTTGAAAAACAACCGGATCAGTTTAAATTGAATGAGCTGTCAGTATTTGTAATTAAAATTTCTTGCCAGATTGCTAGGCTATTGAAAAAGTGTGAGAAACTTGGAGTTCGGTTTATTTCCCGGGCCAACATACCCTCACCAATTTGGAAAAATACGTCAAAATCCAACGAAATCTGAAACCAAAACAATGAAAAATTGCATACCAAAATTATTGAAAACTGCCAAATTACACGAGCTTTTTGTTTAGCTTGGCCGTTGCTCATTTTGTTCTGCCTCACTTTGCTCGTTACCATTTTGATCTGCCTATCCTCGCACGGCAATTCGCTATATCTGAAGATGGTGCGAGGTCGAAACGTAACAGACAGCAATCACAGCGAGGACGGCTAGGATTAAACCTCTTCACTGGGCTGAAATGTGACAATCGCTATCTGCGTTGAGTATTTCTGTGAAGTCAATCGTCAAGACACACTGAAGATGACGAATACGGCAAAATGATCTGTAATGATCAAATTATAGGCCCTGTCACCCCGCAGCCTCTGCTTCTTCCTATTTTCTATCTGCAGATTCATTTCGGCCATCATATCAGTGGCGGGATAATTTCCTTGTACATAGGTTTAATTTTCGTTCTGAAACTTCCAAAAACGAATCTTTACCGGAAAGCACAAGCGTCACAGGCCAAAACTTGAAGACTCGGTTGACCAAAAATAATCGGAACTTTGCAATCTAATTTGCAATCTAATAATTCTACATCATTATCTATCTTTATTTTTACCTTATTGGTATAAAATTTGAGTATGAATTTTCTGAATAAATGTGAATGTATGAGCATCCATTTCGTTTCGTTTTTTTTTTTTTTCGGTTTCAGTGGTTTTACCGTGGCAAATCGGTTACCTCTCGTGCAGTACAGTTAAAACTTTAAAAGCAATTATTAGCAAACAACTTCTTAACTTATTTATAACACACAAAACTAAAGAGATTATTGTATTGTTGCAGTTATGGGATGGACCTGAACGGCGCTAGGCGGAAAAACGCGACGCGAGAGACCACCTCGACTCTCAAGGCGTGGCTCAACGAGCACAAGAAGAACCCCTACCCGACCAAAGGAGAGAAGATCATGTTAGCGATAATCACAAAAATGACGCTGACACAGGTCTCGACGTGGTTCGCCAACGCCCGCCGCCGGCTCAAGAAAGAAAACAAGATGACCTGGGAGCCGAGGAACAGAGTCGACGACGAAGACAACAACAACGAAGACGCCGGGTCGGGAAGGAAGAGCGCCGAGAACAAAGACAACATTGGTGAGTACCATTAACGAGTTCTTCCAGATATTATTGACTTAGATTCTGATGAATAATACACATCAAATAAAATGGTCGCTGGTGGTACGCGAGTCGACCATCAATAGACTGGGCAGTCAGACCCATTTGAGTACATATTCTAGTTCGAAGATCGAAGGAAAGACATAACAATTATTCTGGCCAAACTTAATTGACAAAAACATATTCAGTTACAATGGACCAACTAACGTCAGAACTGCTAAACTTAAAGCAAGAATTAAATTAGGAATACTGCCGGACGCTCCAGATCCCAGAGGCATATGAGTCGATTGTAACTAGCAGAAACAAACTTATGAATATTACAGCCATCTAGGTAGTAATAGTAGCAACTACTTCACGGTAGTAATGGCCAAAGTCGCTGCGATTTTTATCAAGCTCCTGACGGACATTGAACCCAACAATAAAATTACCGTTGGATCGGTACCAAGGCTTTTAGCGGAAAAGCGGAATGAGGAAATCGATTAATTAGGAATGTCCGATAAGGACACCTATCCTTTTGCACCAAGTTTCAACAATGGATTAAGTACCGGGCCAAAGACATGAGTGTTCATTTACTGGCAGAAAATACGATAGAACTACCAGGAATCGAATGATAGCAGTACTGCTGTCTCGACACTGTAGAACCCAGATTCTTATGAATCGACAAGGCTAGCAGAAACAAGCGTGTGGATATTATAGCCATTTACTAGGGCAACTAGGTGACAATAATGGCGACGGGTTTGAATCATTCCTCTCGCTCATATTTTAGGTCAGAGCCATGCGAATTTTACATTATAAGACCATCACAAGACGGTACTATTAGGTGCCTATGTATACTAAACCTACGTTAGGACTAAAATAATAGGACTGACTGGACATTGGCATAGACTCAGAGCAGATAAAACTTGTGGATATATTGCTAGGACGTAGAACGCGGAACATGTCCTCTGTTGATGCTACGGCCTAAGACTGTCAGATTCTTACTCCTGGGAGCGAAAAACGCCTTAACGTATATACCGGAGTACTTAGCAAAGCTTTGGAGTTTGTAAGAAAACCTAAGGGTAACAAAGAATTGAAGATAATAATAAAGATTGCATAGTAGACTTGGTCGCGGTGCTTGAGGTCACATTGAGGCCGGTTCCCCTTTAACCGTTCCCTTACTTCAAGTGCTTCATTTAATTATCAATCAACACTTTAGTGTTTTACCAAAATTATCATGCTAGATTCAAATTCGCTTAAAGGAATGTTTAAAAAGATCAGGACAAATACCTACAAATTTATCAAGCACTCAGTTTCTACGGACCGCGTAGACCATCTTGTATGATAAATTTCAATTTATCATTTTAGCTCTTTAACTTGTGTAGTGTTTAGTGACCGTTACTGGATGATTATTTGGAGACCGCGAGATGCAGTCTGATATGACGTAGGTTTTAAAAAAACGTTTTCTTTATCGTGCCATCGTTCGAGCTTTATTGAGATCATCTTCAGAGCAGAGTGTTGTCATTTGTGAATACAAACGCTTTGAGCCCTGAAGATGATCTCAATAAAGGTCGAAACGTTGGCACGTTAAAGAAAATGTTTTTCTAAAACCTACGTCGCACTAGACGGCATCTCATGGTCTCCAAATAAGATTTAATTTGTAATAGAACTTTTTCCTTGTTTGAAGATTTAACCTTAGTCGAGTGTTATCGTGCCAGACTCTCGGCTGGTAGACAACCATGGTGGTAGGTTCAATTACTACTGTCTCCCCTGAAACCGAAACCTCGCCCCCAAAAGATTATATTTAGTCTTAGGGTAGGAAGACATAATGCCACTAAAGTTTAATTTTTAAAAATGGTACTAGAAGAGAAACGAAAGTTCCATAACTTGTGTTGTCCTTCTATACAAGCCGTAAAATATCAATTAAGGTTTTTAGTTGAGATAGAAAAGTCAGTGGCACGAGCTGGATTCGAACCCAGATCCTTCGGCTAGATACGCCGATGCTTTACCCCTTGAGCTATCGTGACCTCGATCTATACCTACTTCCTCTCAACCCCACCTTTTGAGTTTCACTCCTTTTTGCCATTGCCATTGCCGGAGGTCGTGGGTTCGAATCCCGCTCGTGCCATTGACTGTTTTATCTCAATCCAAAACCTTAATCAATTGTGATATATTACCTGGCCAAACGGACTAAGAAATTAGTGAATTAATATAATAATTGGTTTTATTTATCTCTGTGTAAAAGCCGGATGGTTTATGTAAAATCTTTCTCTTCTGTTTGTCATTTTTCACCATTCTTAGATTGTTATGATTTCCACTCGGTCCAATGAGAATTTTAGGATCCGATGAATACATCATAACTGCATTCTCCCTCCTGAAAAAACACCAACCTGTTTGAGTATTCATAAATGTTGTTTAAGGACTCGATATACCGGGTAAACTGTGTGTCTAACAATAACAAAGTCCAATAACACAGGAGAGACGGAGATTTAGAGGGTTCGGCAAAGGGTGGGCGGAATTGCGTGTATATATTGAAGGCAAATATTGACGCGGGTGGCGTTAGGTTAGCCATGAATAAAATTGTCTTTTAAGTCGGGCAAAGGGCAAACAGAAGCCCTTTCGGAATCGATGCAAATTCGGCACGCGTCTCACGAATAAGCAAACACGCGTCGAAGCGCGACACCCGACAATAATGCGTAATTAAACGCAGGCGTCCTTTTCCCTTTTGACAATAAAAGAGGTATCGAGTCAATAAATCAAGCTTCCTTTAATCACGTTATTGTGGATGTCAGTGGGAAACCATAACGGAATTATAATGGCCCTTCGCCCTCCCCCAGGACACTTTTCCCATGGAGCCGTACTGGAAAAAAATCAACCCCCTATAAACTTATAGGGAGCTCCTCCCCTTGTTCGTGAAACCCTATATTTTACGTTAGCCCACACTAATATATCTCATATATCAATATTATAGCAAATGTATCGGAACTCGAGAAAACAATTGATTACCTCCAAAAGTGCCGTATTGACTCTATACTATAATAACATTTCTTGATCGATGTGGTACCCTTACCTACTGATAACCCTTCCATAAAGGACAGAATTATTTTAAATAGAAATGTGTAGAGATTACTGACCGTTAATCGATAATATTTGAGGTATCGTGAGATGTCGTCTGGTATGGTATAGGTTTCAGAAAAACATTTTCTTTATCGTGCCAACGTTTCGGTCTTTATTGAGATCATCTTCAGAGCTCAGAGAGTTTGCCTTCTGTGTATTTGTGCCATTCTTGCGTGTCGTGTTGAGAGTGTCGGTGAGATTTTGCTAATGCTGCATAACTACATCAACATCATTTTTTTTCCTTCTTTATCTCTTACATGTCATAAGCGCTTAGTTTTCCTACTTTCTCAGTCAACCCGACGTACTGCGGTTCCTGCCTGGTCATCCAAGAGTTGACCCCTGCACTATGATTTATTAGAATGACGATCACGCTTTGTGAAAGGATGTAATTCATAGGATTAGCTAGTTGTTTTAGCAAATTGTATATTTGGGAGGGGGAACGAAAGCCAAGTTGTTTTTTTTTTTATATACATCGATTTTTTGCCTAACTTTATTTATACAACACTTAAGCTTTCCATCCAGAGCTAATCAGCGTGAACCATTCAAACGGATCTCGTTCTAAAAATGTAAAAGAACCCTAAGTCAATATAGATATTCGAACTCAACGGATGATGATGGAATGCTAGGAAAGTTTTGTTCTCTTAAGAGGTCATTGTCATTGGTTCAAATCTTCCTCCTAGGATTCGGTTAGTCTCTATTGAGCAGTTGCTTCCTGTTCGAAGTCATTATGGGTGGTAGGAATGAGGGCAATGTTGATGTCCAGTGACCGGTATAAAGTCATATTATTTTGAGTTTAGCTTAGCAATGAGCCAGTCGTGGTGAAGGTCGTTGTAACATAAGCTTATTCTTGACCCATGAATCCATGATCAATGAACGTTCGAGAGACGTGGTTGTAGAAGTCCTTCAGCCTGATGATGAGCTAAAAGGCACGAAATCCGGATCGTTGCAAAACAACTTACTGTGAGTAGCAACTAATTTGACAAGTAGAAAATTAGAATTAGAAAGTAATGAATCCGTTTTGCCATAGAAACTCGATTCTTCTCTTAAGAAGTTTTAGGTCTTTGACTGTCATTGATGCAAACGTTTTTCCTACGTCTTCTTGATATCTTAGGTTATAGCTCTATTAAGCGGTTGCTTCGTATTCGAAGATATTGTTGGCAGTTTCTTTCTCCTCGCAACTTACAGGGGCCAACATTGAATTACCCATGTTGTATCAGATGCCAGTGCCCGGTATTATTACATTATCGGTGGCAGTTTCTTCTTACAAATGGCGTCATTGTTGATGTTCAGTTATTGGTATATAATCACATAATGATTTTGAGTTTACCCCTCTCTAACTGTACCAGTGAGTTTTCTAGTTTTGGTAGAACCAAAAATAAAACTGTAACTGACCTCGAAGGTTTGACGTTTGTCATGGTTTTGATTTGTGTTAAATTCTAAGATGCCAGAAGTTAATAAAAAAGGAAAATTAAACAACTCTTTCATTCAACATGCTATCTGTTCACTCGAAACGTAGTACAAATGGCACCCTTCAATTCGCGCACACATACCTAACCTCTATCCTAACGTCTAACAGCCTACTATTTTATAGGCTAGGGGATGTATCTGTAATGAGAGTATAAGGACAGGTCAGAAATTAACAAAAGAAATGTATTGGTTTGATTAAATTAATGAAGAAAAAAAATACGTTTAAACAAAAAACAGCTGTTAAATTCATGGCAGCCATGTTGGTTACCTACGCCTGAACGGATAGCAATGTGACTAGATTTTCGACCTAACCTGTAAAATTGGCCCTGACCTGTTAGATCGAGCTATGTTAACTAGCCGATTGTTACGAATCTACGTCATGATTTTTGTCAATCTAACACAAGCTAACAGAGTTAACAGCGTTAACACAAAGATCGCGAATACCTCTTGTAAATCACTTTGTAAATGGCGCTAACTTTTAAAGGTTTGTACGGCGTCGAATTTTTTTATTATTTTTATTAAAATAACTAATTAAATAACGCTATAATTCAAGAATTTTCTGTTATTTTGAAGACAATATGGTTTTTTATCCAAACTTTTCTAACATTGATAGGCATTTAGTTTTAAATTAAGTTTTTGGTGGGTAAAAGGATGTAATGTATTAACGATGGTGTAAACCTTTTTGTTGCAGATTCCAAAGACTCGGGAACAGGGTCGAGCGAGGACGGCGACAGGGGAAGCCA
This sequence comes from Cimex hemipterus, assembly GCA_039619505.1. Classification (NCBI taxonomy): domain Eukaryota; kingdom Metazoa; phylum Arthropoda; class Insecta; order Hemiptera; family Cimicidae; genus Cimex; species Cimex hemipterus. The sequence continues at coordinate 14,600,550 of CM077111.1, read as the reverse complement.
CCGGCTGGAGTTCGAAAGGTCGGGAGGAAACGCCGGGGGCGGCGGTGGGGCGGGCGACACCGGCTCCGAATGGAGCGAATCGAGGCCCGACAGCCCCGAGTGCCTGTTTATGCACCCGACCCCCGGCTACCCGCGCTTCTCGTCGCCGCCCCAGGGTACGCCGCCTTCAGCCACAAAGCCGCGGATCTGGTCTCTGGCCGACATGGCCAACAAAGAAGAGAGCAGGAGCGGCGGAGGCGGGAAAATGCCGTCGCCACTCGCAGCCCGGAGCGCCCTCCCGTACCCGAGACACCACCACGAACTGTACCGCGGCTTGTACGGCCACGAACCCGCCCTACTCGACTCTTACACGAGGATGGCCGCGCACAGCTCGCAATCCATGGCGGCCGTCGTGGCGGCTGCTGCGGCCGCCGCCGCCGCTTCCTCATCGCCCTTCCCCATCACTTCGCCATCCTCCTCATCATCACAAGAGCCCAAACCGGAGCCACCCCGAGCCTGACCACACTACTTGTGATTCTTTAGTTTATTTGTGATAACCGTTTAAAAAAAAAAGAACAATACAATGTTTTTAATGTAAATGTCATGAATGTACAGTACGAGGGAAAATTGTATGGATGTATATGTGATATAAATAAGTTTTTTTTGTTCGTTTAATTTTTAGTATGCTCGATTCTGTTGTTTGCCGTATTTTTCACCCCGACGGAAATGGTGCTCTTTTATTGCCTAAGACGATGAAGAAATTCTCAACTATAATTATCGTCTGAACGAAGTGAGAAAAACACCTTAACCTGTACATGTTTCATGCTTTGAAGAATCCTTAATTCTTAAACGTTTTATTTTTTAATATCCTGTTCCATCTCTTTTTCATTTTATGTTTTATTTAAATTTTCTGTTGCTTTGATGACCGTTATGTATTGATTATGCAAGAATACTATCATATCTTTATGAAGTTGATTATGTGAAGTTAATTAACTTGAACATCAGAAGAAGTCTTTCATCTTTGTAATTGGTAGATTGTTTCTGAGCTTTTTTTACCACGTGAACTCTACGTCCCTCAAGTCTCACTTCCTTCAGATCCGTAAAATCGCGAGTAGTGTTAATAAACAATAACTAATGAAATATACCCCACAAAACAATATATAATAATAATGCCTATAGTGCCGTAGAGTCGGGGCCAAGCTGTTTCTCTAATGCCGTATTCTTTTTAGAGCATGGCTCTGGTTATAATCAAAGCGGTTCCGACCCTCTGTGACTCTCAGCCTTCAGTTGACGATATAGCCGGAAATATTGAATATTTTTTTACAGTATTATATTACAGATCTATATTTTAACAGGAAATACGCAAATATGATATATAATTATAGTCCATAATTAGTTGAAAAATGGTAGATTCTCGATTTTTTTTACTACAGATTTATTACAACAATAATATTTGCAATGTACCGAAACCATCAGAATTGCCCGACAGTGGATTACAATATTTAATTCTTTTAAAAAATAAAGGGGTTAGCGAACGCGTCAAAAGCCTGTTTAAACCATATCAAAATTTGAGTTTTCAATTATCGAGCGGCCACTTCTGGAATTTTTTTTTTTTTTGAACGACCTCCCGTATTAAAATACGTCTGAATATTCGTGAAAAATTTCCACCCGAATTCTCCCCCCCCCCACCGCCGAATACACAACCAAGTACGTATTTCTAAATCATAAAAGTTGCAATATTAAATTTACAAGCTCGTTGTTCGGCGGCTTTTGTTCCAAGCAATGGACTCGAGAACGAGGCTAGTCAAGGTGAATTAAAATTTAATTAATTTAGGTGTTGAGGAAATTGAACTTTTCGTCGCCACATTGAAGAAGAAAAAAAAATGTTTTTGTATAAAGCCCTAGAATTTTGTTACTATACGTCCCATTTGGGTTGTTCCAAGCACCAAAAATTTTAAAAGAAAATGTATATGTACGAAAAATTTTAAATATATATTCGTGTTTGTAGTAATTTGTATTATAGAAAGTTTTTGCGAATGACTTGTATATTCCATTGTAATGAGCTTTAAGGATTCATTGATATTACGAATTTAGGTACGAATTTTCTATTATAAATATATATATATATATATATATATATATAATTACTAAAAGATGTGTCAAAATTGTAAATATTAGGAAATGTATAATATATTACGTTATTTACAGTATTATATTATGGTTAAATTATTTATGAAAGTTTGGATTGTTTCATTGTTTTGTTGATGGCTTGTTGATTGATTTCCGGTAGACAAAAAAAAAAAAAATTGGCGTGCATCATAAGTTAATTGTCATTGATTGTCAACGGTCCAACCTGCCAACCGTAAAGCCCAAAGCGCCCTGCGTTAAAAATGGTGTATTTATGACCCTTCACGTTTAACTTCTTGACAAAGGGCACTTGTATCCTGTACAGTCCACCTTTTCAACAACAAAAAAAAAAATTAAATTTAAAAATAAAAAAAATCCAATAAAAAAAAGTTTATATGTATAAAACACTTCCCTATTTATATATATATTTTGGAACAACCCAGTGTAATATGTATAGATAGACGGTATAAACGTTTCACTTTATGTATATTCATGTATGTAACATTGTAGTCCTAATAGGCAAGTTGAAGACATTGCAGATGAATAAAATATTTGTTACAAAATAACTATTCATATTTTTTTATCCCTGTTTTTCCCCTAGAATAATGATTTATAATTTTATATCATCCTTTGAAGTAACATACAAAAGTGGAAAATTCCCCACACCCAAAAAAAAGACATCCACCATGTTTAGAAACCTCCACAAAAGGTTATAATTTTTTTTAACCATCCTATACCGTCCAACGAACCACTACTCTCCTCCTCTTAAAGAAATATTCCGACATTCTGATTTCAAATAATTAAAGTTTATAGTTGAGCTAAAAAGTCGGTGTCACGAGCGGGATTCGAACCCAGGACCTTCGGCTTGATAGGCCGCTCCTAGACCATTTGATTTATCGCGACCTCGATCCGCTCGGCCACTAATTTCCCATCTCAACCCCAACTTTTGAACTTCCCCTCCTTTTTTTTCCATTTTTCAAATGTACTGTAATCTGATTCTCGGTCGATTCAAATGAAATGGCCACGGAAAGCTTTAGTAAAGGTATACTTCATTTAAACTTAATAAATTCACTGGTTTTCTGTTCCAGTCGACCAATTAATATATTTCATTTAATTAAGATTTTTAGTTGAAATAAAAAAGTCAGTGTCATGAACGGGATTCGAACCCAGGACCTTCGGCTCCTAGACCTCTTGAGCTGTCGCGATCTGAAACTAGTGACACGTTTTTTATCGAGGTCTCTCTCCAAATATGAGAATAAAGCATATTACTAGAGAGTTTCTAGCTGAACCACAGGGTCTGGCAACCGGACATGGTTTATATAGTTATACGCTTGCTACCCACTCCACACTACCTTGTTCGCGCAATCTTAACTAACCGCACGTCTTACGGTTGGAAACTAGTCCTCGAAAGTCAGACAAATAGAAGGCAGCGTCTCGCAAGGGACCATTCTTGGTCCCCCTCTGTTTATCATTTACACCGCTGACCTACCTATACACCCTAATACGGTCAGTCTCGCTTGTTGTGATCATGTATGTGATGTGTTATAATCGAGCGATCACAGTACGGTATGAAGAAAGCAACTAAAGATGAAAATGCGCAATATTTGAACAAAAATGCGTTAGAATTGCATACTATCAAATTCCATATGAAATCATTCCACTCCATGAAGTTTACAGGAAATGAGGTTCTACCTTTTTGCCATGGGTACAGCGAACCACAAGTCTTTCGGCCTTACTTTGACAAATCAATCTTTTAATGCGACTTCTGCTACTGCATACTATTCCATCGCTCTATCTTCGTTTTTACTCCCAGCACCAGCCAGCACCTTCAATTTCATACGTACCTTTTAAAATTTTCTGCAAGAGTGATTGTGATACCTGTAAACGATTGCCTGCTTCCCGTTGGCTCATTTTTACAGAACATCATACTTTTGTTTCAAAATCATATATGTTCAACGGTCATACTTGACCGGATTAATTATTTCAATTAATATTTTTTAATATTAGGTCTTAGCGAGATAGCATAAGTGGTTAGAGCAGCGGCGTACTGAGCCGGGTCGAGGGTTCGAATCCCGCTCCTGACACTAACTTTTTATTAAGACCTTTTATTTAATGTTCACGTTTCTGCTCGAAACTGAAATTTTAACGTTTTGCGTTTCATTTTTGCGAGTTTTGCGATCACTAAAAAAAACGGGGATATTCATTATCTTTCTGTTACCTCTGTTAGGTTAGGTGCTGTTACATCGATAAATATGATTACGTAGACTTGTAAGACTCAGCTAGTTGACATTTCTCGATCTAATTTTGGCCCAGGCCAATTTTAGAGTTTAGTTCGAAAATGTAGTCATATTTCTATCCGCTAGGGCTTGCTAACCAACCTGGCGGCCATGAATTTAACAGCTGTTTTTTACACGTATTTTTATTCCTAAATACGCGTTACTTAAATCAGACCAATACATTTCTTTTGTTAATTTGTGACCTCCTCTCATTTCTCCTGTATACATCCACCTACTCTAAAAAACAGTAGGCTGTTAGGATATTAGGATACATGTTAGGTATGTCGGCACGAATTGGAACTTGTCATTTGTTAGTATGTAGTATCATCTTCTGGCATCTTAAAATTTAACACGAAAGAAAGCTAAAACAATCAGCAACAAGCCTTCAAGGACTGTTATAACTTAAGTTATGGTTCTACCGTGGATTCCCAACAGATCACCGCCTATACTAAACTAACCTTATGCAAAACTTCACTGCGTCCACTTTTCACTATACGGAGCAGAACGAGAGTATTCAATCCTCCAATAGAAAATCTTCAGACAAATTGACAAAGCTTGTAACTACAACACTAACCTCACTATCCACAATGACCTCAACGCCAACCTCTACTCACCGGACTAGAAAGGTTTCACACTTACTTCTCGAACCTCCCTAACCCTACTGCTCGAGGCCTCTGTACACATTCCTTTCCCGAGAACCCGGCACGTCCCTTAACGGCCATGAGACCTCGTGCAAGCATTTGTTGGCTTCTTTTGGCATGTGTCCTGCGGGTGCAGTGCTTTTACTAGGATTAATGACCGTGTGGAAAAAAAAAGTTTTGTGAACAGTTACAGTCGTTAACAAACAGTTGTTTACATTCATTGTTTATTTTGAACCGGCACTCGCGGGTGAAGACAGACCCAGAAGTGCCTGTGCCCGTTCAACCAACGCGCAGACCAAACCCCATCATCTACGATTATTTATTTGCTCAATAAAGGAAGCTAGACACTGAGCGAGTTCTCACGTATTTTTTATTTCAATACTTTTGTTCTTTTAGTTCGCCTTATCTTAATTGTTTTGTAGAAACAAAAACCAATAAAATTTAAAAAGAACACGTCATTAGATGGAGAAAAGAACGAAGGGTTTCTTAAACAAATAACAAATCATTTTTTTAATTTTTTTGTCTCGGTTAATGGTCTTCAGGAAGCAAGACGAAATGCGGATTTAGGCGTAATGTGGTGTTTGAAGAAATGAAACGGCCTGTAGGAGGACGTTATCACGATTGAAAAATTGCACCCGCAGAGGTGGCCGGCACGCAGACCAGAATACCACGCTTGTTTTTATGGCCAATTACCAATAAGTCGGTAGCCGCTGACAGGTGGAGATGTTATCTCCGCCGACAAAGGGCAACGCTGATAAATTTTCGGAAGCCGCTATCGACCGCAATGGGCCGGTAAAAACGACTCAGCACGCCGATTAACCGATGAGATTAAATAGTGAAATTCTTTAATTTCCGATCATCTTCGTCCGACTGTTTTCACTCCTTTTCTGAGATCAAGCCGATTCACCTCAGAAGAAAGTTTAAGTCTCTCGTTCATTTTTTTGATCTCCATCTGTAAAACGAACAGCGTTAAAAGGTTTACGACGGTAAAATTAAGCAAATTATATTTTTAAACCGCAGAAAGGAAAGCATTTCGGAGTCATTGAGTCAGTGTTGAATGAGATTTGATTAAGCTTAAAATGATTTACTAAATGGTTTTTAATATAAACAGATCTGCTTGATGTACTCTAATGTGTGAAGCCGACCGGTTTAGGAATTAGTTTTAAAATTTGGTCTTATTAAATTGAGCCACTCCGGCGTAAACATACCGCCCACCAAATTTCAATAGAAATTTCACTAATAGAAAAGAGATGTTTCAGAGTGGTAGAACAGGACTGGAAAGATTCAGGGTTCAGGGAGCAGAGGAAAACATTGTACGGATCAGTTTGTAGCAAGGAAAAATTATATAGTCATTTCCGATAAGTCTTAGTGTAAAAAAAAGGATAAAATCATGAAAATTGAATAAGTGATTAAAGAATAGCATACCAAATTCAACTTTTTGATATAATTTTGTCATTTTCTGACCAATTTAATACAAGATTTACCGTTGTATTGTGGTTCATTTGAAATTTTGATATTGAACTGAGCCTGAGATGCCCATAAATGGTGAAAATTTGAAACTAAACTAAAAAATGTTAAGTATTTTTTGTTTACTTGATGGCGTCATTGGTTCAAGAGAAATGCAGCCGGGCCGTATAAAAATGACACTGTACAGGTTATTTGCCGGGATTTGTATGATCATGTACTTTTTGAACTACACTGCCGAACATCATCAGTGATTATAGAAATGTATGCAGTGTACATTGAAAAGAGAATTGTACCGTGGGTGATGCCTTACGGAACCGCATGCTCATAATGAATGTTGGAGAAGAATCCCCTGAAATAGCGATCGGACGGATTTTATAATGGCGTCATAAGAGAATGGACGTTTGAAGAGTATTTTTTGAATTCGGTTTCTTTGAGCCTGGTCCTCTTGAAGAGTCCCCCCAAAAAAGAGTCCTGGAGGTTTCAGAAGGTTATTGATATGTGAGGCTTCAATTGTATTGATGTGAATGCCTGTTTTACATACTGAATATAGACTAGGACCAAGGATGTTGCCTTGCGCAACATCCCTTTCGCTAAACAACTTTCTGAAAGTTCAAAATCTCGTGAATATCAGGTGAGTTATACATCCCAGAAGTAGTTAATTTTTGCTTAATAAACAATGAAATATGAAGTATTGTGTATTGAAATTTATGAAATGTTCTTCGCCAAAGCCAGACTTTTTCTCAAGACATCGGCTTATAAACATGGCGGAGGTGATGATGGTTCTTTCCTCGCGAAGATTGTTATTGTTTTTTTCGTCTAATTACGCCAAAATTAATTTTCACGGAGTGAATTTCGCGTCGGTTAATTCGAGATCGAATTTTATAGACGAACAGGATCTTCTTTCATGTCCTTTTTCTCAACGCTTTCAAAGGAAATCACAGCCAGAAATGCCGCAATGCTGTCGTTTTACGAGCGTGGATTCATGTAGGACTGACATATTAAACAGTTCCAGGACACACTTACTGCTGGAGTAAGGCGAATGACTCCGCTATCTCTCGAGTCGAATACCGTAAATTATTTTCGATTAAAGCTTGAACAGTTGCACTAGGCTTATCGCCTACCGCCTTAATATTATTTAATATTGTAATATAGTGCAAAAAAGGAATTGTTTTGAAAGGCAGAACAAAAATTATCGGAAAAGCTCAAACATTGAATAGTTTTAAATAAAATGTCCGTTTTTTTTTTTTTTAATTTTAAATTTTGGTTGGTGGTTTCCTGTTCTTTTTCTACCAACATATTTACCCATTGTAATAACCAATTATTAATCCTCTAGTTTTTGTTCGTGTCGATTAGTTCTTCAATTCATTATCGACTCAACATATATCTTCAAATATGAATTTTATTCAGGACATTAGCGAACTATTTGCGTTGTTTTCCGACATTTTTGACAACAGATGCCAAGAAGACTAGCCTAGAATTGACTAATTGTATCCAAAACCCAGGAAAAAAAAACAACACAATCTGCTTTGTTAAATCTTGTCTTATACTCCTACACGACAACACCAGACTTCACGTTTCAAGGGGGATTGGGAATAAATTAAAACAGCTGGTCGACGATTTCTCCCCCACCCACCTTGTCTTCCAGATTGGTTTCCAACAGATTTTCGTCTGTTTAGGAATTTGGGTGAGTTCATTAAATGAACAATTTATGAAAAATGATTCCAATAATCGGAAAACCTCTGTCTGGCTATATTCTAATTCATTTGTAACATCATGTAATTTATTAGCGTGAGAAGAAGGGGTTGTTTATAACCTCGCCCCAAGGAATATCAAGTACTCTGGGGTTGAGTCTGGATAGTAAAAATAATTTATTAGCGTGAAAGAATCGGGTAGTTAGTTTATCACCTCACCTCAAGTAAGCTGGGGTGAGTGTATGACGTCCGGGGAGTAAAAGTAATTTATTAGCGTGAAACGAAGGTGTTGTTTATACCTCCATAAAGGAATATCGAGTACTCTGGGGGAGTGAACATGATCAAACCTCTATTTTTCTATCAAGTGCTGTTTTTGTTAATTTATTGTAATGGATGTAATTTATTAGCGTGAAAGGAAGGAGTTGACTATAACCCCGTTCCTAGGTATATCAAGTACTCTGGGGTGAGTGTATGAAGTCTGGATAGTAAAAGTAATTTATTAGCATGAAAGAATCGGGTAGCTTAACATCTCACCTCGAGGAATATAAAGTACGCTTGGGTGAGTGTATGACGTCCCGGGTGCAAAAGTAATTTATTAGCGTGAAAGGATCGGGAAGCTTATAACCTCTACCCGAGGAATATAAAGGAGGCTGAGGTGAGTGTATGACGTTCCGGGAGTAAAAGTAATTTATTAGCGTGAAAGGATCGGGGAGCTTATAACCTCACCTCGAGGAATATCAAGTAAGCTGGGGTGAGTGTATGACGTCCCGGGGTAAAAGTAATTTGTTAGCATGAAAGAATCGGGTAGCTTACCATCTCACCTCGTGGAATATCAAGTAAGCTGGGGTGAGTGTATGACGTCCTGGGAGTAAAAGTAATTTATTAGCGTGAAAGGATCGGGAAGCTTATAACCTCTACCCGAGGAATATAAAGGAGGCTGAGGTGAGTGTATGACGTTCCGGGAGTAAAAGTAATTTATTAGCGTGAAAGGATCGGGGAGCTTATAACCTCACCTCGAGGAATATCAAGTAAGCTGGGGTGAGTGTATGACGTCCCGGGGTAAAAGTAATTTGTTAGCATGAAAGAATCGGGTAGCTTACCATCTCACCTCGTGGAATATCAAGTAAGCTGGGGTGAGTGTATGACGTCCGGGGAGTAAAAGTAATTTATTAGCGTGAAAGAATCGGGTAGTTTATCACCTCACCTCGAGGAATATTAAGTACTCTGGGGTGAGTGTATGACGTCCGGATAGTAAAAGTAATTTATTAGCGTTAAAGGATCGGGGAGCTTAAACCTCTACCCGAGGAATATAAAGGAGGCTGAGGTGAGTGTATGACGTTCCGGGAGTAAAAGTAATTTATTAGCGTGAAAGGAAGGGGTTGTTTATAACCTCCATAAAGGAATATCGAGTACTCTGGGGGAGCAGCGAACATGATCAAACTTCTATTTTTCCAGCAAGTGCTGTTTTTGTTAATTTATTGTAATGGATGTAATTTATTAGCGTGAAAGGAAGGGGTTGACTATAACCCCGCTCCTAGGTATATCAAGTACTCTGGGGTGAGTATGAAGTCTGGATAGTAAAAGTAATTTATTAGCGTGAAAGGATCG
>CM077111.1:14549420-14590751 GCA_039619505.1 Cimex hemipterus | reverse complement strand
CCTCTCCCCGAGGAATATAAAGGAGGCTGGGGTGAGTGTATGACGTCTGGAGAGTAAAAGTAATTTATTAGCGTGAAAGGATCGGGTAGCTTATAACCTCGCCCCGAGGAATATCGAGTACTCCGGGGGAGTGAATGTGACCAGGCATCTAAGTTTTATCGAGTGTTGTGTTTGCGTTAATTTATTGTAAGATTTGAACTATCGTTTGTCGCTGAATCTTTTCACTTCTGTAGTAATGTAATTAATCCGTTTATTGTGAATGCTTATTAATTTTCATGATTAGAGAATAACTACGTCTCAAATTTGCAACACTTAAAACTAATGAAATTGGTGTAAAATGGAATATTTTCTAATTGTAAAAGTTCACAGTACTTCAGGTGAAACTTGCCTTAAAGGTAGTTTAAAATAAATCGAAACGAGTCAAAGCTAGCCAATTAAATGTTCTACCCGAAACATGAGTGAAAATGACAAGTTGTTCTGTGAATTTTTTCTTCCTTCAGCAAAAATTAATCAGACTACTTTTACCCTTTTGTTTAAAAGATTTGTTGAAAAATGGGATTGTTGAATAATATCCAAACTATTATAAGAATTGTTTAAAAAGGATCAATCAAAATTAAAAACGATTTACGACTGTAGCTTGATTGAGGATTGAGTGAAGCCGTTAATAATTGGTGCGCCAATTAAAGCTAATTGTAGATCTCAGGCAATTCGCAATAAATAAAATTTCCCTTTTTTATGATATGAAGCGGGAGCAATTGTGTGTAGATTACGACCTCGTCTGTACAGAAAGAAATTTTATACTTGTAGCCAACATATATGAGTATAACATATTATTCAGTATATGAGGGAAACAATATTATTCTAGTATTTATTATTTGCAGATCATGAGATGCTGCCTGGTGTGAAGTAGTTTTTTAAAAATATTTTCATTATGGTGCTGAAGGTCTTGGGTTCGAATCCCGCTCGAGACACTGACTTTTTTTATCTCAACTAAAAAACTTAATTAAAACGAATAATGATTATTTGGCGGTCGTGAAATGAGGTCTGGCGTGACTTGGGTTTAGAAAAAAATTCTTTATCGTGCTAACGTTTCGACCTTTACTGAGATCATCTTCAGGGCTCAACGTTTTTTTCTTTGTCATTACAATGTGTCGTGTTGAGAGTTCACTCACTCTTCTTTTAGTATCTTAATTGTTTAGTATTTAGTACATTTTGAAATTATACTTCTCTATTGACTGGTTTTAGGTTTAGGTTACATTGTCCGGTTCTGCATTAAAACATCCAAACGATCTGATGTGTTCAATCATGGTTCTACAAACTCGGGGGCATAGAGGCAACAAAAAGATTGACATGTTGGTCAACAAGGGGGGGAGCAACATGAACTCTACGGACGCAGAAACCTACTGCGGTTTAGAGCTTACCACAAAAAAGGATACATCTTAGAAAAGATCCTTAATGAATCCAAACCCTAGAGGAACAATATCACGGGTATGAGGCTAGCGAAGAGACTCAGAAGAACCATATGCAGAATTTACAAAAGGAATACTGGAAGGCAACGGCAACCGAACCAGGATCATTTGTACGCCTGACAGGGCACTGCCCAGCAAGAAAGCACATGTACCGGATAGTACACAGATAGAAGATACACAATGCAGATACTGCCAGGAAGAGGAGGAGACCGCAGAACTCGTTTTGTTTCTGTGAAGGTCTATGTAGGTGCATGTTCTAACAAGTAGGACAAGAAAAACCACAAGCAAGAATCTAGACCAAGGAACCGCTGCCAAAGCTGTGGAGGCTGGTTAATAGCCTGAAGCTGCCCAGTGAGGTATAAACCGCAGGAGAGCACAACAGATGCAATCAGGTTACCAGGATTCTGGTTGAGCTCCTGACAGGGCACTGCCACTTAAGAAAACACATGTACCGGATGGTAGTACAGACAGAAGAAACTCCGTGCAGATACTGCCAGGAAGAGGAGGAGACCGCAGAACACATTTTGTTTCTGTAAAGGTCTATGTAGGTGCAGGTTCTTACAACCAAGACAAAAAAACCACAAGCAAGAACCTAGACCAAGGAACCGCTGCCAAAGCTGTGGAGGCTGGTTAATAGCCTGAAGCTATAAGTTTTAAGGATAAAGTTATAAAAAGACAGGGGAGCACTTTTCAGGTCGAGGTGCAGTAGGCCTTGCAGATGCCACTTTTATCTTTATCCCTGTGTCTGCTGATGTTCTTGGTCCTACAGAATAGTTGATTCATATAGGCATTGGTGATGATGAACATTCTGTGCAGTTCACTGGTTTTTGTGGTCTGCATTACCAATCAATATCGTTCAATTAATTAAGTTTATAAGTTTAGATAAAAAAAGAGTGTCACGAGCCGGATTCGAACCCGTGATCTTCGGCTAGATCCGCCGCTGGTCTACCACTTGAGCTATCGTGACCTCGATCCACTCGGGCATTCTGTGAAGTTTAAATTAGTGCTCAACATTTCAAGTTAATAGACCCATTTATTGGCCTAATAATCTTGCGAAGGATAATGTTATTTTCCAAACTATGTTGTTTCTCTGATAATCTTTGTGCAAGGTCCTCCTGTGTTATGTTGTGTGATTTTTTCGTGTTAATTTTCAACTCTTCAAGAATTAACCGAGAGCGTGGTAGCGATGATCGTACTTACTATAATTTCAACGTTTTAAGCGAAGAGTTCCAACTTTTGAACATAACTAAAACTAAATATTATTACCCTCTAAGTAAACTTAAATTAGACAAACGTACAAGTGGATTTCATCGTGGTCAACTTGTTAATGCAGCTTAGGTTTATGACATAACAACAGTAAAGACAAAATTGTGAGCTTGTAGTACAGGTCTTATGAAATTATTTTTATTACTCACTGTTTTCGTGGCCCGCTCGACCAATTAATATATGACAATCAATTACGGTTTTCAGTTGAGATGAAAAAAAGCTAATGGCACTATAGGGTATCGAACACATGACCTTCGACTAGATACGCCGCTGCTCTACCACCTGAGCTATCGTGACCTCGATCTACTCGGACATCCACCCCCCATCTCAACCTCACCTTACGAGTTTTCCCTCCTTGAGATGGGGAGTTGATGTCCGAGTGGATCAAGGTCACGATAGCTCAGGCGGTAGAGCAGCGGCGTATCTACCCGAAGGTCGTGGGTTCGAATCCCTCTAGTACCATTCGCTTTTTTCATCTCAACTGAAACCCGTAATTAATTGTCATTATTTTTATTGGTTGTTTTAATAAAGATTCTTTTGTCAGATTTATTTAGTGTAATATTTCAAACCGATTTGTCGTCGTTGGGAATCATCGCACTTTCGCACTTAATTGAAGTGTCATTATCTCTTCGTTGAACGACATGGATTAATTCGGTTATGGCATTGGTTGCTCGGTCGTTCTAAGTCCCATTTAGCGAAAAAAGCACCGCTACCTAAAAATACAATTCTCGGCGATAGGACAAAATGTCAAACGGTCGAAACGCCAGGCTATAAACCTCGGAAAGGACTCGGCTCGACTTACCTTTCAGCGGCTTTTAAATGAAACATCGCTTATAGCGGTATTTTCTATACGAGGGGGAATTTCAGACCGGAATTACGCCGTGAGCAATTTCTGTGGTACCTTCGGGAGCGAAACTCGACGGGTTTTTGTCAACCCGCCTGGATATACGACCACGGCGGACAAACTGTTAACAGGTTTTTAACACGGTAACCGGAGAATATCGGCCGTAAAAATGTCTCCAACTTGTATGCCCGGGAGGGCTGTGTGTTTCGACGATTTAATAACTGATATTTTCCTCCAGGAGTTGGTCGCAACTGTGATGAATTACTGTCGGCCAACACCGCACGAAAACTTTCAGGAAAAACTGGTTCGGATTTCAAATAACGATTACCTGGATAAAAGGTGAAGAAGAAACAACACAATTTAAAAAAAAAAGTCATTACTCGTTTTAATAAAAACCGAACTTAATTTCCACAAAGTTTAAACAGAAAAAATATCAGCTTATCATACTTGTAATTTCGGAAATCGATAATGACCCTATTATCCGCCCTTATACAAACAGTTAACAGTATCAACTGAATGATCTGTATACAATCGAAAATGAGAAATGGGACCATCTCATACAACCTTCCATGTAAAACGTTTCAATAATCTACAGTTTAGAAACCCTCTACTTGTAGGGCAAAGTCCAACAAAAAAAAATCAATATACTTTGAATAAAAACGCTCCCAAACACACAGCAAAGAATTGTAAAGTAACACGAATAATTCGTTTTTCTTTCATTTTATTTGAAACCATATGCACCATAAACAATAAGCAATTCTGCTGAATGGTTTCTTGGGCAAGTATCGGGTAGGCACCAATGTCTATAGAAGCGTGTAGTACTAAGTAGAATGATCCAGGACCACCAAAATGGAATGAGAGATTCAAAACAGCATCGGGAAATTGGGAAATGTGCGGTTTCCAGGAAAGATTTTGATCGAACGTATAGGCAAAGTTTTTAACACTGGAGCGAAAGGAAATAGGCTGGTTTTTGACGGGTTTTCACGTTTAGATTCCATTTTAACTAATATTAGAATTAGACGACTTAAAATTAAGTTTAGTTAACTACAAATTTGCAACGACAATTAACAGTGAATAGAACAAATAATAAATTCAACAGATAGACAAATATTAATGAACAATTCGCACAGACAATTAACTAAATAGATATTTACTTAGTGTTGAATCCGGCCCGGAGGACCAAAATGTGTCTAGACCGAACAATTTTGCAAAGTGCTTGAATTAATTTCGGATCCGATGTATGGCTCATATATTATTATCAAACAAGAGAACAAAAGACTCCGGATTCAACATTTATTATTAATTATAGTAATAAGGCGAAGAGTTTAGAGTTCGAATACTGCTCGTGACACTAACTTTTCCATTCTAAACCGAGAGTTTACATAAAACGTGCAATTAATAAATACTTAAAGCTAAAAAAACGGCAATTAGAAGTCAGCAAACGTTGGTGCTTAATGGAATAAAAGAAAATAAAAAATACAAGGAAATAAACAATGTACGGTTTTAGAACTATATAGTGTAGTGCTTTAATTACGAATTTCCTATCACCTTCTCATCCCCATGACAGTTTTACGGCGTTCGACGTCAAACAAATCCCATCGTTTTACTATCAGTGCCACCGTTTGACTAAACGCTTGTCAAGTGGGATACAGAATAAGCCTAATCCAGGGAGAAAGGGCGCTCCCCCCGGTGCGGGACCACCTTATAGAAGAAACCCGTCTAAATTTACTCAACGGTCCACCGTAATATGTCCCTGTCTGAGTCATCGGTTTTTACACATATTCCAAACATGTTTTAGCTACGATAAATCCAGCGGGAACTCCCGGGTAACGACTTCCTGAGGGGTGAAGACCCCCCCCCCATCTTGAACGAAACGTTACCACGACCTCTAGACATCATTCTTCTATTTAAATAGCCACAACTATTTGTCACGAAATTATTTTAACCTGTTAGAAATGAGCATTCCAAATGGAAGGGAAAGGATGACGAATGTTCATTTATTTATGCTTCTGGTTGATGAAACCATGTGGATAACCAAAGCTTTGTATAGTCCTGTTGTTCAAAAATTAAATTAATTAAAATATACGATTCCTTCTCAATTTAGATAGAATTTTTTCTCCTTATCGCAAAATGACATGATCAGCCCTGCACATGGATGGTAAGTATAAGAAACAAGCAACTATGGGGCTCAACATGAAGGATCAAAGGGCTAGGAGGTCTCGAGGCCATCTTAGAATGGAGGATCATACCAGTTCATTCCCAAAAGGAATGAGTTGTGGATAGTGAGGCTAAGCTGCATTTTTGCAAATTTTCTAAAGTTTTTAGGCTGGTATTACTAGATTAGTGGATATAGTTTGCTTTGCTCAGTTTGCTTGGTGGTATCGGCCCAGTATGTTATCGTTTGGGCTAATGAGGTTAGTGTTGTACGAAGCTTTGAAAATTTGTGTAAGGACTTCTTCTTCTTCTTACAATGGATACCTGAGACTTGAGGAGTTCTCTCCTGAGCACTGCAGCTGTACAGCTTATCGTACTATATCTCTGGCTCCATATTTTTGGGGGAGGGCTTGCAACACAAATGTGAACTGGAGCTACCGTTGTACTGGTGTTATTCCGTCATTCTCATGAAACTCATTTTTGAGGGGGTTGGAACCAAATTCAAGGTCGCTCAGTGCCGTGTTAATTTCTTTCAATTGCAGACGCCGGTTCCCTTAGGCGTCAGAAAAATTCCAAAGGCGACGGTGGGTATCAAACCTACAACCTCGAGATCTACTAGCCGAGATTCTAACACCTTAACCACTCGGCTACCGCCCCCCCCCCGTGTGTGATGACTTACGATTACTTGTATTTACCTGCTATTGGAGAGCTGGCCAAAAAATGTTGGATATGTCCAGTGGTCGCAGTATTGTTGTGTATGAAGCTAGTTGACTATCGAATGGCTGCCTGGGTTTCGCGGACCAGGGTTCAATTTATAATACATTTTGCATACTTTTATCAATTAAAAAGACAGAAGATTTGAACCCAGAATCGGTAGCGTGGCAAAATTAAATCGGACGCCTTGACCATCGACCATCGCTATTCCATAGTCAGCAGTATATTTACAGGCTGGGGCTAAGAATGTTCCCCTGTACCTCTACCTATACATCGATTAATTCTCGAGCCCAATAAAAATATAATAATTGATTAGCTGATTGGCATTTAGCACATTTACCAAAACTTCAAATATTAGGGGTATTCACGATCTTTGTGTTGGCCATGCTAACTCTGTTAGGTCGTGCTAGATCGAGAAAAATGGCGCCGTAAAGTGGTCAAAGTCGGCTAGTTAACATTACTTACGATCTAACAGGACAGGGCCAATGTTAGATATTAAGTCGAAAATGTAGTCACGTTGCTATCCGTTAGGGCGGAGGTAACCAACATGGTAGCCATGAATTTAACAGCTGTTTTTGTTTACACGTATTTTTATTCCTAAATACGCGTTAATTAAATCAGACCAATACATTTCTTTTGTTAATTTCTGTCCTTGTACACTCATTTATAATACGTTCCCTATCCTATAAAGTTGTAGGCTGTTAGAGGTTAGAATACAAGGTAGGCATGTCGGCACGAATTGAGGCGCGTCAATTATTAGTACTTTTCGAGTGCGTTTTGAAGGGGAGAGTTGATTATTTTTTCTTTTTTATTAACTTCTGGAACCTTACAATTTCACACAACATAAAATCATAAATAACAACACAAGCCTTCGAGCACTGTTATATCTTTATTTTTGGTTCTAACAATCGCCACGCGGAGCATTGCGGGAAACATTTAACATGCTAAGAAAATAAGGGGGCATTCACGATCTGACTGGATATTTGTCTGTGGAGTTAACATTTCACAAACATAGCCCTATCCTCGCTGTTTTCTTACTTTTCGGCATTAGGTATATTCAGGCATCTCCAAACCAGTGAGAATAATGACCAGTTTTGTTCCACATTCGCCCAAAGACAGACCTAAAACCTAGAATACATCATACCGCGTTGAATGCGACAAATGTAACATAATGACAATGAAAACGAGCACTATACTGCTAACAATAGGAGTATTCACGATATTTGTAAAATAACGGGTTTTAACTCAATAGAGATCCAGTAAGATAGTGAACGCCCCTTCTTTTCTTAGCATTTTAATTTTTCCTCAATACTGCGCGTGGCGATCGTGAGAACCAAAAATAAAGATATAACAGTTGTTGCAGGCTTGTTGTTGTTTGTTTTGGTTTTCTTTTGTGTTTAATTGTATCATGCCTAACTTTTATCCTAACCTCAAACAGCCTAAAACTTTGTAGGACTAGAGATGTAAATCTAATAATGATTCGTATAAGGACAGGTAAGAAATTAACAAAAGAAATGTATTGGTGTGATTTAATTAATGCGTATTCAATAATAAAAATACGTGTAAACGAAAAAACAGCTGTTAAATTCATGGCAGCCATGTTGGCTACCTACGCCCTAGCGGATAGAAATGTGACTACATTTTCTAACATACACGTAAAATTGGCCCTGACGTGTTATATCAAGCAATGTCAACTAGCCAATTTTTACAAGTCTACGTCATCATTTTTCTTGATCTAACACGACCTAACGGAGTTAAACAATATGTTCGCCAACCAAGTTCCAGATTGCAGTGGCTTGCACATCACCTCCGTTATTCGTCAGTTTTTTGTTTAATTATTAACGGTTCAGATGATCATGAATGAAAGAAAGTATAATCTAGAAAGATCAATTTTGTAAATTATATGAATTACTGATAAAAGAATGTGGGTTTCGTGCATGTAAGCCTGGAATATAGAGAGGCGCAGTGAGAGTGGATGATTAGAGAGGGATTTAGGTTTTCTGTGATAGAGGAAGAGTGAGATGAGAGAGAGAGTGTGGGAGGCAGAAAGAAGAGAGCGTGAGAGTGATAGAGAGCGATAGGGAGAGAGAGAAGTAAAGTAATTTACCGTTTTAACATTCCGGAGTGATATTAAATTGTGATGAAATTACAGTTTATCACGCGAGATCATGGCTACCTACAATCCATGTGTACGCTTCCAATTTTATAATAAACAACGTCCGAGCAGTAATGAGGAAACCTGTTTCGAGCCAAGAGTAATTACAACGTGTGCATAATGAATGCAAGAGGTACAAGGAAAGTTAAAAGGAAGAAGACAGGAAATGTCCTAGACATCTGCCTCCTTATTTCTACACTCCTCCGCTTTTTTCCTATAAAAAAATCAAATTTACCTAACGGTTTCGTTGAATGTGAAAAAAATTTAAAAATCCCTTGTTTTATTTAGTGGGGCATTTAGTATACGGAGTGTATAAATAGGGGGGGTTGTAGTGATAAATAGACTGACCGAAGGGGCAGGGTTCGGCATTTTTTGTTCCGCCTCCGAGGGTTGATTGATTGGAGGCGGTGGCGGCATTGAACAGCCATTAGTAGGCTTTTCCCGATAAATTAATGAAAGAGCCATCTCTCTACAGTGTAACGCTAAACAGGTGGGGACAAAATGATTTTCTCCTCCCTAAATACAATATTTTTTAATTTTATTTAACACACGTTAAGGAAGCCATCATCATCCTATATTCTCTAAAGTCGTAAATAAGTAAAGCCCGTCGAATTTGATCCTTTAGCTTCTTGCCCAGACAAGTTTTCTTTCCGGTTTTCCCTTTTTATCTATTATGTATAAATGCGACGTGATTAGTGACCGTTAGGCAGAAATGATTAGTCAGAAATAGTGAGATGCGATCTGGTGTGATGTATGTTTCGGAAAAACATTTTATTTACCGTGCCAACGTTTCGAGCTTTACTGAGATCATCTTCAGCGTCTGGGATTTACAACCGTTGATTAAATTAAAAAAAAATACATGTTGGGTGTGGAAAAAATGAATTTATATTATCTTCAGTGGACACGATCAATGAAGTAAAAAACCTTGGCGAAGTCATGTTCAAAATCAACTTAGAATTTTGGGTCAACAGCATATGGTATACTGCTAAAAGGTAAGGAGGTGGATGTTCTTCTAAAGATAGCTGTTGATATCAGAGGTTGGATGACATTGCCGCGGTGTTCATCACCGTCAGATAAAGGCCTACCGGCCTTGCATTCGAAACCGTCTTAGTTACTTTCAAATTTTTTAAAATTTATCTGTAGCCTATACATACTTGTACATAATACAAATATGGTCACAATGTATATTGTTCACCGCTCGGTCACAGCACTAACACGGGTGCCAGCGCTGCACTCGGAGGACGCATACCATGTGAAGTCAGCCAGTGCTGGCACTCATTTTAATAGATTAAGGGGAAGGGAGGTCTCGGGGGAATCGTCGTTTTCGGCGACGTGGTGGGTTCCCGGGATGGGAATATGTGGAAACGGCTCTAGCGGTAGGGTTAGGATAGTATGAAATTTTTGGAATCAGTTGTAGACAAAAGGAACGATGAGGTCTTTGTGGATAGTGAGGTAGAGGCATAAAAAGGAGCTTTGACGATTTGTCCGCTGGATATTGGATGGTTTGGCGGCACCCCACAGTTCCACACCGTATGTTTTTTCACTTTCACCACATTTTCAAATAGATGTTTTTTCAAAACCATAAGCACCCCGAGTGTTCATATAACTGCTTAGTTGAAATACCCTCATTAAAAAGATAAAAAATTGGCTTTGATGAAGTTCTTCTTTACAAAGAGAAAGATCAAACAGGCAGTTCAAATAGGTGACCAAAGAATGGCGCAACGTGTTAGGTTAAAAGGAGAAATCATATCACTAAAGATAGTATGCTATCATCAAAGTCAAAGAACTTGGAGAAATCATGTATAACGTCAACATGATATTTTGAATTAAAACCAGGATACTGCTGAAAGGTAAGGAGATAGATAACAGTGGATCTGCTTCTAAAGAAAGTTAGTTTTATATCAGAGTTGGATAAAGAAGAAAGTGCGTCTAACCCAAAAAATATCTTTTGCCTGATGTAAGGCGTTAAATGTCTAATGTTGCCGAATGTGGGCGTCGTTGGTCGCAACCTTTTAGACATTCATATAACCAGAAATTATAAATGCTGGGAATAAGTGTGGAGTTCAACCCTTTTTGAAAACGTAGGACGGTTCCTACTCAAATTAAGTTGTTTAACGACTTAACGACCGGGAAGGACGCCGAGGCCCCTCTTCTGATTAAGGACCTTCTACCCTTCTTTTGCTCTGTCACAGATTGTTCCAGATGGATGCGGATAAAGACTATCTACACGGCTCCTAGGGCCCATGGAAGAGTCCGAACCATTCCACAATCCAGGGCCAAACTCGCCCGAGGGGCCAAAAGTGTTCACCTAACCAGCGCATCGCCCGCCCAGCCAGGCACGGCCCAGCCGCCACCTACCCACGTCCATTTGATCCAATATTACTGTTCTTTCCTTCTTTCTTAAAATTTATTTAAATATCTATGTCATTTTGTTTGATAAATGTAAAAAATAGGATCCAGGTTTTCAACATTCTTGATATATTTTAAAATTAAGTTAACTGAGGTGGGTAGTGGCACTTTATTTTTCACCAGTGTTTTGTAAATATCTTCTCTCTTGAAGTTTTAGTGGACAGGCCAAAAGAACATGATTCGCATCTGCCAATGTAGAATTGTCACATGTACATTTGCCGTTTGAGAAGATTCAGACGGTCCTTAAATTTCGAAAATTTGTTCGATCTAGGCAAGTGTTCTTTACTCTCGTTTTTATTTCTCTACCGCTTTGAGCTATATATTTAATATTACAGTCATTACAATTGAGTTGGTAAACCCCGCCTTTTATCCCGTGGTGGATGGATGGATACCAGGGACTGGAGGAGTTCCCTCCTGAGCACTGCAGCTGTACAGCTTATTGTACTATACCCTGGCTCCATTTTTGGAGGAGGGGTCACAACACAAGGTGAACTTGAGCCCCCGTCGTACCAGTGTCCTTCCATCGAAGAAACTCATTTTTGAAGGGGGTTGGGACCAGGTTCAGGGTCGCTGAGATCCCGTCCCGCCCCTTCCATTGATGAGTGCCGTGTCGATTTCTTTTAATTGCTGCCACCGGTCCCCTTAGGCGTCAGAAAAATTCCGGTTGCGATCGAACCCACGACCGCGGGGTCTACTAGCCGAGAGTCTGACGCCTTAACCACTCGGCACCGCGGCTCCTAGTGACCCCGTACTTCTATAAGCTATTCTAAAACCTTCTTGCTTAAAAATTTTATTTACTTTTTCCGATAATACACCAATGTATGGCAAACAACAGAAACCTAATGATCCATTTACGATGGGGTGGCTGAGCCTTATTGTTGATTCTTTTAAAGTTTTTTTTATTCTTTTAACTAGTAACCTATCAATAAACATTTCTAGATACCCGTGTTTTTTATGGTGTTAATAGTTTATAATTCTTTTTTATAGTCAGCAGGTGTTAATGGATGTTTTAACATACGGTCAATGAGCCAAATGAAACCAGCAGCCTTTTGAGACCATGGTTGAAAAAAATCCGCTGGAATCATAGTGTCTGTAGTTGTGGGTTTTCTATACACATCTATTTCTATTAGGTTGTGGTTTCCAAAAATGAACATGTTGAATTTGTTTTTTTGTTTGAACAGGTTTTTCAAAATCATCCACGAATATTTCGGCACATAGAGAGGATAATGGAGGCCTCATTGTTGTTGCTCAGTCTTGTCATTGTGAGGTCTTGTTGCTAAATAACATAATGTGAGTAGGAACCATCATTTTTAAAAAGGATTCATATAACCTCCTATGCCGCAATGCAAAGAAATGGCCAATGAGTGGCGCAGCATTTCAGGATAAACGGAGAAATCATACCTACCCTGGGATTTGTAAATGTCTAAATGAATTTAGCCTATGGAAACTAATCGTGATATTTATTTTGATATTTCAATACTTGATGATATATTTATAGTCATGACTTCATCATTCTCGCTCTCTTTCTCCCTTTCTCTATCAATCACTCCTTCTCAGTCGTCATCTCTCTCATTTGTCTTAGATTGATCGGGTTACAAGCTTTGTTGGCTCGGGTGTTGACATTTTCTAAGTGACGAAGCGATTACGGTAGTTACATATCTAAGAGTGAAATCTTTTCCAACACATGTCAACCGATTTATAACTCGGAGCGAGTGGGATATCTCGAAATACGCCGTAGGGGAACGAAAGGCGAAGAGACGCGGATGTAAATATAGTCGGTTGTAACCTGCGGAGGCTTATAAATCATAGCCCCACCACCGCGTCCGCCGGACAAATGTCCACACTCGGCCGACAGTGAATGTCGGAAATAAATTAGCGAGCCGGGCAATCGGGGTGTCGTTGAAATACCGGGAGAACGTTTGCTCCCCGATTCCTACACGGATGATTTGTCCTAGGCGGTTTTTGTTTTTCTTTCACGCCCGGGCGGGAGGCGACACAGGAGTCCCGGCATAAATCCCTCGCCGTCGCACCCGCGGGTGAAAGATTGTACAAGTGGCATTTTCAGACAATTTGTAATCCCGGGCTACAAAGATTTGTTGGCCGAAGAACACGAGGGCTCGTATGATAATCACATGTCGGATAAGGATGACCGAAACGGCCCCAACGGATTATATTAGAAGGAAATGAACTGATTGGAATGCCCTACGGATGTACTTTTGCCAAGATCTGAACAATCCATGTATAGGTCAAAGTGTATCCCCTTCTGGACTCAACAGAACATCAAACTACACTTCAAAATATCTAGCTCTGTAATTTAATAATTAACCAAGTTTTACAATAACTTCAAAAACTATTATTTTTAACCAGGTCTTGGATGGGATGAGTTAGTGTCACGAGCGTGATTCGAACCCACGACCTTCGGCTCAAACTTGAGCTATCAAGACATACTGGTTAGAGCAGCGGCGTATCGAGCCGTGGGTTAAAAACCAGCTCGTGACAAGAACTTTTTTATTTCAACCACGAGCATAGACAAAAATAATAATTAATTGGCATAATTGATATGGTCAACATATATGGATTTTTATTATAACCTAAGACCCCCCCCCTGCTAATGCTAATTTATGTTAAAATAATTTCTTCGGGTGACTGTAATAGCTGAAATATTGCTTGACTGCATGATTAACAGGAAGTGTTAACTTTGCTAAATACTAGCTGCCGTGCTCAAACAGTATCATATCGGGTGTCGTTCATACACGCTCTCTATAAGGAGCCAAGAAGTGACACACTTCAAATAAGTAGGACACATTGAGCAATGTTTCTCTACATGCGCAACCCTGAAAATTCGTTTGGTTATGTCGGGGTTCGAACCCAGAACCTCTACCATGGCAATTCCGACTCAGAAGCCGTAACCCCTCGGCAAACGCGTTCCCCGTATTTGGTTGTTTTTAATGACCATAAATATGTATAATTCTGTATTGAAGTTTAGTTTTCTCCAGTTTTTTTTTCTGTAAATTTTGCAACAAAAGACAAAATGTTTATGAACCATATTTTTTCACTTTGGCACTGTCACTAAGTAATCAAACCCACCAAATTCTAGACCAAAAACTGGAAATTGACAATATCTAGGCTTTCCAAAAAGATTCTACTCAAAAGAAAGAAACCCATAGTAGAATTCGATGCCTAAAAACAGAGACCAAATTTAAAATTTATTAAAGAAATCAATCGAAGAAAAACTATCGTTTTTAATTATCTTTGATGGTTCAAAGGCTTTAGGATTTTTGGGTGCAAAGCACCTATGTTCACATCCTTTTTAAAATGTAATATTGCCTCAAGGGGGTTTCTGGGTCCACTTCTTGTCTTGCTGTAACATCGGGCTTAGGAAAATGGGTGGCATAAAACCAAAATTGCAATGTTTGCTACACAGCGATCCTATCAACCGGACCAAACAGCTGTTACTGCATAATCCGCCGAAATAATTGCAACTGAACAACATTTACAAAAAAAAAAAAAAATTGAGAATCTGATCCAACATGTTTAAAGCAACCAAGTTTCAGAAATGAGAAATTAGATCGTATTCCAGCCTATGGAAAACGTAGAAAAAACAAACTCCAACTTTTACAAAAATAAAACGTTTGGTGCAAACATACCGCCCACCAAAATTAAAAATTCTCCTAATTTTGAGAATAAGTTAAAATTTTAATTGCCCTATAGCTTGGAAGATTTCCTATATTTGAATTCACTAACATAATAATAAATAAATTGAACTTCATACAGACAAATAAGTATTAAGTCTACTACCATTTTGGAAAGTTCTTTGGAAAAGCTCTTGTAAGAAAGAAGTTTTATAATTCTAAATTCCTAAAAGCTAATTTTCTGCCTTCAACTTAGTTTGCCCTACTGCCACAACTATCGATAGTGTCATCATGTCTTTATCGTCTTTTAGGTTTGTTTTCTGGTTGGGTCTTCTTTGACATATGCGAAGCTTTTAATCTAATTTGGCACTCGCTCATGCTGCTCATGCTAAGGGCATCTTTACCTCGACCTCGACTCGTCCCGGTGTATCTCAAGGCATCGTCCTAAGACCCACACTGTATTAAGTATGCGCGAGGTATCATTCGATCTAACACACAAAAGAGACCCCGTGCAGTCTCAGGTAATATTGCAATTCTGTCGACTAACCTATCATAAAGGCACAAGCATAAACTTTAAAAAAGAACAGTATTATATATATTACGCAGGGCGGGCGACCAGGACCCGAGGGGTTAAAAGCCTGGGTTGGCCCGTACCCCATCCCTAAAAGGTCCGGGACCTGGTCGGCTCACGAGTCCTGCCCAAAGCTATTGGACTTATTTACAAACCCCAGGATTGTGGACCATTTTATCCTGGGGAGTGTTTTAGTTATGTCCTCTCCTTCAAAAGTGTCGAATCTTTCCCTGGCATACCTATCGCATTCAGCTAGGTAGTGTCGAGCCGTTTCTTCTTTTGTTTCGCAGAAGCCGCAGAAGGGGTCTGGTAGGGTGCCCATTATGAAGAGGTGTCTTCTTAGGGAGCAATGGCCCGTTGGGATACCTATCAGCCTCCTAATCCTCCTGCTAGAGTTGAAGAGTAACCATTTCGCCTCCTTAGGTTTGATTTCCTTCAGAAACTCCTTCGATTGCCTGCATCCGTGGGACGTATTCCATTCTTTGAGGAATTGTTTCGTTCTCCAGCAACTTATACTCTCTTTTGCTGTGCTTAAAGAGTGGGGTAATACTGGTTGCGGCCCGACTAACGCAGTATTTGATCCTTCCTTGGCCAGGCTGTCCGCCTCTTCATTGCCGTAGTATCCCTTATGAGCTGGTATCCATATGAGGGTTACCCTATTCTCATACCTGGTAATGATCCTATTAATGAGTTCAACCGTTTCCTCCACCAGTCTAGATGTTGATAATTCTTTTTGTAATGATTTTAGACTGGCCTGACTGTCAGAAATTTTTTTAATATCTTTTCCCCTTATCCTGTTAGCCATAAGTGTTCTGCAGCAGATAGCCCTTGGTTTAGGCGACTTTGGCTTAGTCTTTTGCTTTTCTCTGCCGCACGTTGTTCCACAGTATTTAACTTGATCCGTTCAGGAATTGTTCTTTTTGGAGAACGTTGGAATTTTCCAGTATTTCTCATCCTACGGGTGTTGGCCATCGAATGAAGTGTGCTTCTCATTCAGAATCTGGTTGCGGCCCGACAAACGCAGTATTTGATCCTTCCTTGGCCAGGCTGTCCGCCTCTTCATTGCCGTAGTGTCCCTTATGAAAAAAAAGAACCGTATTCCTTCAAAAAGTCCTCACACCCAAAGATTTGAACGTTCCTTTGATCACAAAAACTCGCGAAAGTAAATTTTCAAAAATTTTCCTATCACTGCAAACCAATTAATAGCTGCTCGGCTCTTAAACATTTTTTTAAATAGATAAATAAATAAAGCACCAATGTTGAGATTTCACGTACTTGATATATGCAAGGATCGGTGAAGTCTATCATACGGCCAATAAAATTATGCCGGGAAATAAAAATTAAGCGGCTATAAAAAGTTGACGCGGAGACCTTTTGGGTAAAGTTGAGCCTGGCGTTAATTTATTTCCTTACTGGTGTTTTACGGTAGGGGGGGAGGGGGTTAATTTTTTACCCGTTACGGGCTCAATTTAACAGGCAAACGTGCTTTTCTCCTTTTATGCTCTTTCAATTTACATTTACCAATACATAAACCGCGCTCCAATTGACGTTCGACTGACGCGGATCGAATTTTATGGTGATTACAAGATCATAAAACGAAGGCCTTCCTCGAACAACTCCTATCATCGCGCGCTGATTTTAATCTTTATTTACAATAATCTAAGATTAGCGGAAATATCGAATATTGGCATTGAATTTCGCCTATGATTCAGCCTTTTTTAAAAATTATCAGTCATCACATTATAAATTAACTGTTTTATCGACTAAATAATTTGATTATTAAAACCTTTATGAAAAAAAGTTAATTGAGAACTGTCCTGTTAATCAATTACAGAATGATAGAAAATCTTTCCATAAGTTCATAGAAAATCAATTTTTAAAATCTCTTTCCTGTACACAGGATTGATCCATGCAGTTCGTCCTTAACCAGGCTTGGGAAGATATCCCCTTGTGTTCGGTAGCCGAATCATTTTAAAATGTTTTAGGTAATATCTATTGACTACGAAATTTTATTTATTATAAAAAACCCAATATAGTAAGTTTTTACGTCTGCCAAAAATTGGTAATTGTTATAAAATAACTGTTAATCTAATGTTGTTAATTATATAAAAAAGGACCTTGATGACCGGGTCGAAAGCTTGACAAATTTGGAATTTTGCTTTTTAGATTCTACCCCTTGACCATGACACTGATCATAAATCTATGGATTCATTCTCATACATAACTTGTACATATAGCAAAAGTTTAATTGTACATAATTATATATTAAATTACAGTTTAAAACGACGACAAGAAGCTGATACGCATCTGAAAGCAACGCAGCAAATTACACCATCATTAATTTTTCTACATAAATGAATTTATTTTATTGCTTAATTTATAAAAGACTAATGGAAACCGTGTTGGTTTAAAAATGTAAGAAATCCATGTCCTGTGCACAGGCGTTAACTCACTGAGGAAGGATTCGAATAAATCCGAAACGTTGAAAAAAAAAGCTGGTTGTTGTTTATGTGATGACCTATTATCCAACTTTCGAGATGGAAAAATCAGAAGTTAAAAGACTAGGTATATTGATAAAAATTTGAATTTATTTTCGTAAAATTTAAATTAATATGGCGGAAGGGTGAAATTTTCATCAGCTAATTTCTTCAGGTCTTGAAAGGCTGGGAGTTCATATCCATAGAAATCAATTATTTATATTTGTCAGGGGGTTTACCCTGCCCGGTCCCCTTCCCATGAGGAATGGAATTTATTTCCAGAAGAAAGATTGTCGAAGATTATCGAAGTGTTTCATTTATTTGAATTCCGCAAAAGTAAACAATCTGCTCAACACCCCCAACCCCCTAATGCCTTTTTCCTGTTCTCAAATCCTTTTTTTTTTCTATATATATATCAGCGGAGGTATCCGCCCCTCAAAAAATTTACCCCTGCTTTTTCTTCGTCAATCCCCGGCCGAGCTGTTATTCCAATCACAACGCAACAGCTGTAGAAAAAATATACACATCTCGGAGGTCCGGAAATGCAAATATTCAGGGAGACTTGTATAAATTCAGTCTGACGTGGGAGAAATGTAAAAATCAGAGTGAAAACTCCTGTCCCGGAATATGCTAATGTTTTTTCAGTCAGTCCCAAGAGATCTGAATTTTCAATTTTTCATCAAGTTAGGTTGTCTCTCGAGGGAAGGAAAGGGTCAGGGAAAAATTAAATAAAATATGTATAACCTGCAGCACTGGATATTTTGTATAACGAAAAAAAAGGGGAAAAAACTCGAAGTATTATTGTCAATCGTCTTGAGTCTATTTTTGAGGCCCATTCGAAATTTAAATGTTGTACAGTTAGACTTTGGATTTGAGAATTTATTGGGCATGTGGTCGTTAATGAAATATCATGGTAGCCGATTCTATGAAAACGGGGTCGTTGAGGACGTGATGATTACGGTACCGCGAATGCGTGAGTAAGCGGGTAGTGAATCGGCTTCTCTGACTCGAGTATGCTTTGCATTGTTGGGCGTATGACCGGCGTGGTACCCTAGGGGAAGCGAAGTATCGGACCAAATAGGCTAGGACTATGGCGTCCCTCGAATGCGCTGTAGACTGTAGCGCACAGGTGTAGGCTGAGCTCGATAAGAGACCTTTGACCGTTGGCAGTTCTCATCTAGGGGGTGGTTAGCAATTCCACATAAAAAAACAACCGCGGCCGGAGCGGATCCTGTAGTTTCTACGATGGGGAATCCTCTAAACTTAGGGAGAGCAATCAAACTTGTTTATCTAGTGAGTACGCGGGAGAGCAGACTGATGAATTTCGGACTGTTAGCCCTTAGCGTGCGGCATACGATGCACAATGCGGGCCCGACCATTCGGAGTGGCCAAGCGGAGAGCGAGGTTGTTCTTGGCCCTTACGGGTTGGGGCGCCTCTACACCAATACTACTCCATTGTATGCAGAAGTGCGTCAGCTTTCATCTTGAGAATCAAAACGTCCGAATAGTCCAGGTGTTGACGTTAAAGATCCTCTCGACTTGTTGACGATGTACACTCGGGAACGTCTTGTCTTAGATACCACCTACCCGTAGATAATCCTATCATTCTCCAAACGTTATTATCTGCCAGAAATAATATATTTCACAGTTTTGGTGAAGATTATTTTAATCATACGTTTAATGAGTTAATGAGTCTGATATCTCCGCAGTTGGTTCAGTTCCACCTTTTTCATATGAGGGCTTGACCAATTATGGAAGTCACAATAGATCAAGTGGTAGAGTAGCTGCGTATCAAGCCGAAGGTGGTCGGTTCGAATCCCGCTCATGGCACTGACTTTTTTCTCAAACTATAAACCTTAATTTAAACGAATCATGATTGATGAGGTCTGGTGTGATTTGGGTTTTAGAAAAATTCTTTCTTTCTGCCAACGTTTCGATCTTTGTTGAGATCTTCTTCAGGGACTGGGATTGATAAACATTGTTTAAATTTTATAAATACACGCAGGATGTGAATAATGGTTACTAAACACCAGACACTAAAAAAAAGAAATCGTATTGAACTTGGACATGATTATAAGTTTTTTTTTATATAAGTTTATATACGGTTTATACGTTCCAGACATGAAAGTAATAATTAGAATTAGAAGTAATAGAAAAACCGACCCAATAAGTACCAATGAAAAATCTAAAATTTAATAAGATAAATATTGCATTTTCGGAGTACAATGGTTCTTTCATATGGAAGATAAGGAGAAAAATGCATGGTTCTGATTTCTGTAAAAGAAACAACACAGCGTAAAGATTTCTCCGATTGCTACAGCAATTTTCAGTTTAACGTGTAAGGAAAGGGGTTCATGTTTAAAAATAATTAACGCGACTATATCATTGTGAGAAATAACGTGCGAATGTTATAGGGGCGTAACTACATTTTTATGTTTCCTGTCGTATGTCTTATTATCATTCCCAGCATGGGGTACAAGGCTCGACACGACAACCGGAATAAAAGCCACGTAAATGTAATAATTCGTAGTCCGATGTGATTTATTTATGAAGAGGAGGACCAGATTTCGAACGCACGACCAATTTTGGCCAGATTTGTTATCACCGTTCAGGTGAGCAGAAAGAAAGAAAATTCGCTGGCCGTTTAGGGGGTAACATTTTAATCTGTCGGCCTAAGCTGTTGTTAATTATGTTTTTATTTTATAATAACAGTTTTCATTTACCGCTGATTGCCTACAAAAGTAGTTTTGAAGACGCTGCAGTGTGCGAACTCCCGAATTGATTGTGAGTAGTCCTCGAGGTCATATTTAATGCCAGAAGGAAGGTTTTAAACATTAAGGTTAGAATGGGGACTGTTGAGGTTGTAGTGGATAATGCGGTTAGATTTGTAAAAAGAGCTCTTGAATTATTCTGCAAAATTGGACTTATAATGATTAGGTTTGTTTCGATGGATGGTGGTACTCCACAGCTCCGGTTAGTGCCCCCAATGGTTGAAGTAACATTTTGTCTATGTTGGTTTATTCTTTACAGCTTATGTCCGAGTTTGGTCCAAGGTGTCTTGTCCTCGTGGGAATCCAGGCTTGGCTGAACCTTGTCTCTCAGAAACCATGACAGTTACTGGTAAGTAGGACTTTAGGATTTGGTAATGGGAAGTGGATTGGAACTCTTTAGCGTTAAGGAGAATCCCCGGATGTCTACCAAAAGCTCAGAGTCACGCCACCTTTTTGTTCTACGAAGCAAAAGAATAGGGTCAATCATCCCAAACCATCGTAGAATTGTGCAATGATGAAGTCGAAAACCGAATATTAAAACCTTTATGTGAATCCAGTATGAAGATTAGGCGTTTTATACCATGTTTTGCAAGATTTTTAGACATTACTGGAAGAATGTTTGAATGGTATAAATGATAGGACCAAGAACGTCCCCTTGTAGAACTCCGACATGGATCTTCTCGTCCCTGAGAACGCTATGCAACATCTTATTTTGTTACTTTTGAAGCAAGATTTTAAGGCCAAAAAATGTATATCGACACGTCAGCATGATAATTGATAAAAGGATAGGACCAAGGATTCTCCCTTGTGGAACTCCGGCATGGATCTTCTTCTCCCTGAGAACGCTTTGCCACATCTTATTTTGTTAATTAAAAACAACAATCTGATAGATATGATTTTAAGGCCGAAACGCCATAACTAAAGAAAACCGAAAAATGAGAATATAAATTTGACGCGTATGTCTTCGTTTCATTCTCAAAATTCAATATGCTTTTGGATTTTCTGGCTGGCTTGAGTAGGATTCGTAAACTTCCGGTTTCATCAACGAAGGTTATATAGTTAATGTTAATGTCAGCATGATAATTGATAAAAGGATAGGACCAAGGATTCTCCCTTGTGGAACTCCGGCATGGATCTTCTCGTCTCTGAGAACGCTATGCCACATCTTATTTTGTTAATTTAAAACAATAATCTGTTAGGTAGGATTTTAAAGTCGAAAGGCCGTGGATAAATAAAACCGAAAAAATGAGAACATAAATTGGAAGTCTTCGTTCAGCTTCATTCTCCAAAATTCAATATGCTCTTGGATTTTCTGGCTGGCTTGAGTAGGATTTATAAACTTCTGGTTTCATCAACTAGGATTATATGGCTAATGTTAAGGTATATCGAAAAGTCAGCATGATAATTGATAAAAGGATAGGGCCAAGGATTCTCCCTTATGGAACTCCGACATGGATCTTCTTCTCTTGGCTTGAGTAGGATTTATAAACTTCCGTTTCATCAACGAAAGGTATATGGTTAATGTTAATATATATCGACAAGTCAGCATGACAAATGATAATAGGATAGGACCAAGGACTCTGCCTTGTGGAACTTCGATTTGGGTCGATCTTGTCTCTGCAAAGTCATCACCGCGCCTTGTCTCGAAGCAATGAAGTAATTTATAAATATAAAGACTATCATATAAATATAAACTATAAATATTAACATCTATCTTAATTATTTTGTCGATCTTGACCTAATTCGTCTAAGTATTATATTTCTGAAACAATTGATTCGGAACATTTGAAAAATTTGTTAAAAAAGTTCGTGGTGGTTAGTGACCGTTAATCGATAATTATTCAAAAATCGTGAGATGCTGTCTGGTGTGAAGTAGATGTCAGAAAAACATTTTCTTTATCGTGCCAATGTTTCGATCTTTATTGAGGGGGTGGTATTTACAAACATTGTTTACATTAAAAAACAACATGTAGGATGTGGGAAAAAGTGAATTTATACAAACTTGGTTAGAGTAGTGGCTGATTGGGCTGATGGTCGTGGGTTCGAATTCCACTCGTGACACTGACTTTTTTCATCTCAACTAAAAAACTTAATTAAAATGAATAATGATGAGGTCTGGAGTGACTTGGGTTAAGAAAAAAATTTCTTTATCGTGCCAACGTTTCGATCTTTATTGAGATCATCTTCAGAGCTCAATGTGTTTGTCTTCTGGGTAATTGTACCATTCTTGGGTAACGTGTTGAGAGGACCACGAGGCCTGAAGGTGATCTCAATAAAGATCAAAACGTTTACGCGATAAAATGTTTTTCTGAAACTTACATCACACCAGACAGCATCCGAAGATTTCTGAATAATTATTAAAAAAAAAAAAGTGGACGAGCGAAAACTTTAATGCTAAGGGTTGTTTGCGTGGTAGAAAGGTGCCCAAACAGGCGCCATCCTCAATTAGCCAGTTTAGGACAATGGGAAACAATTGGTGCAATAATTCAAGTCCCCAAGACCATCGGATTTACATACAATCGTGCTACTGAGTGCGCCTCCTTCTGCCACATTGTTCTGTGACCGCCTCGTAAAATTCTAATTCAGATTGCATTTGTAATTGCCGGCGGTGCGGGGAAAAAAACGAGTTTGGTTCTGATGATTGCCCTACGAACATTCTGAACTGTTTTGTATTAACAACTTTCGCCTGTAAGTCCTATAGTTTCATAAATGGTAAAAACATCCGGTTGAAATTTTTTTTTTTAACGTTTTGTTAAAAGCGAACAGCAGCCAGCGTTGTACTTACTTGGTAAGCCCAGTGACACAACGGACGCTCAGGAATTCAACTTAATTAAAACGGAATTTTCGATGAAACGCTTCCGTCAAAGCCGGAAACGGCGGGGTTAAACAAGTCCCACCCGATATAACATGTGTAAATTTCTTTCAAAACAGAAACGAAAAAAAATTTTTAATTAAGAGAATAAAACTACAACCGTGATAAAAGGTATGCCATTTGAAATAGGTGGTATTTTTACAATTGCAAATTAGAAGTGTGAACTAGAATATGTAAAAACTCGCCCAACCTCTTTTGTTGTCTCTGTGAAAGTATAAACAACCAGAAGATCATCAGCATAAATTAATTTCCTTAATTATATAGTATAAAATGGTTTGGGGTTATTTAGTTACGATAATTTTATGCAATTTTTCTAAACTAACAGCATCGCTATTGTACATACAAGAAACAAAAAGTAACATTTAGTTTGAGTATTCAATGTGATCCGCAGGGAGTATCCTAGGTGCCGTTCTTTTTTCAGTATACACCCCAAACATTTTTATCAACCCCTCAAGGTGTAGGCGATACAGTATTTCAGAAAACTCAAACTCGGTAGTCAAGGGACATCTGTTCTGTTTGGAAAAAAAAATAACCTTTACCCTAGGCAGTTTCAACTCTTATTTAATGTACTACAATTCTGTTTTTCAAGAAACTGATGTAACCTACCATTGGGACTTTGCATTGCCAAAACTTACCTGGAACCCCCAGAGTAAACTAGAGTAAAGAACCCAGACTATATGATCTTCTCAACTACTTGACAGAGTAATCGGAATTTTAAAGAGACAGAAAAGACTTTTACCGTCGAGTTCAACTAAACTCGCCAACCTCCTAAGAAATCAGATATTACAGACCAGAATAGTTTCGGATCTTTACCAATGCTCTCTAGGCAGTATGCATCTCCCCCAGACCTCGATGTGCCATCTGTCATCGAAAACCCAAGATCGATGCATACGCTGCCATAAAACCCCTGACACTTATTCCACCACCTTCCAACCCGAAACCTCCCCGACAATGGTAGGTATGTATAGTTTGGATATTTGCGGCACGAACTGTATATAAGATTGTTCTAGTACACTACCCTGCGATACTCCTTCGACCAGTAATCTGTTTCATGTGGACCCCAAAGAACTATGAAAAAGAGGATTTAGTAGGGAAGTAGTGTAAAGGTTGGGAACAGGTGAACTTACAGAATGGTCACATTGCTGAAGCTTTCTGACAGCCTAAGCTCCCTACTTTATTTAGACATCCAAAACTTGTAGAACCCCTCCTTGAAACTCAGCGCTGCTTGGCTCTCTGGGAATATGCCTGTGCTCGTTTTAATTTGTGCTTCGATGTCGATTGCAATTCTCTCAGCGTGGAAACTGAATAATGTAAGGCCTAGAGATTTCGCTTTGTCAAAATTTGTACATAGGACACTTTTTGTGTGTTCTTTGGCTGTTATTTTTTGCCATGTTATTTATTCTTACTGAATTTTTACTGTTAGATCCGGTTTTATTTAATTTCGTCTTAAGAAATTGTGCTTTTGCATGCAACCTTGAAGTATGTGTTCAAATCAATTCAGTGGTCAATTGACCCAGTTATTTCTTTCAATTAATTATTCTTTTTATGCAAGGTCTTGGTTGTGATAAAAAAGTCAGTGTCACGAGCGGGATTCGAACCCATGACCTTCGGCTCAAACTTGAGCTATCCTGACATGTAGCAACGGCGTATTGAGCCGAAGGTCGTGGGTTCGAAACCCGCACGCAACACAAACTTTTTTTATCTCACCGACGACCGTAGAAAAAAAAGTATTGGTACGGTGAACATATACGGATTTTGATAAAAACCTAAAACCTTGCTGATGCTGTGTTATAGTAATTTCTTCGAGTGGCGGTTACAGCTGAAATATTAATGGGGCCCACTTTACGTATTAGCATCTGAAATTCTATTGGTTATGCTGGGATTCGAACCTAGAACCGCTAGCATGCCACCTCGTCCTCTCGGATACCAACTTCCCATCTCAATCTCACCACCAAAGTCACAATTGCTCAAGTGGTAGAGCAACGGCGTATAGAGCCGAAGGTCGTGGGTTCGAAACGCGCTCGTGACATTGACATTTTTTATCTCAATCAAGACCTTGCATAAAATGTATAATTTAACCATTCAGATATCGTGAGATGCGGTCTGGTGTTATGTAGGTTTCAGAAAAACATTTCCTTTATCGTGCCAACGTTTCGATGTTTATCGAGATCATCTTCAGTGCCCGAAGTGTTTGCCTTCTGTGTAATTGTGCCATTATTGCGTGTTGTGTTGAGAGTGCCCAGTATAATTTAAATTTTTTCTAAACAAATTTATCTATTTTTATTTTGCATTCAAATAAACATATTCATAAAAAAATTTACCTTTAATTTTATGAATTTTTTTTAACATATCGTAAATCTATAGTTAACAGATATCACCGACTCATCTGTTTGAAAGTCTGAATGATTCACGGTGTTGTTGAGAACTTAGCACATTATATCGAATAAATGAGCGAGGTGTTTTTTTTTCTGTTAATTTCAAGGAAAACATGTACTTTTCGTCCGGAGGCATTACATAATTGTCTCGCAGCTGTTAGAGGAAGTCAAGATCACCGATTAATTAAGAGATACCCTTGATGATAAAGCAAGGGACCTCACTTGTTTACAATCAACAATACTTTAGTACAATTTATGTTTCCTCTGATCCATCATAGACGGGACAATACACAACAATTCACTGGCACATGATACCGACTGCGATGGCATCAATTGTCCCGCTAACTCGGCTATATCTCCCTACATCACGCTCCTTATATTACGATTTGAATCATTTTCAAAAGAGATTAATTAGAGGTATTGTTTAACTTTAGAAGGATTAAGATTAATCGAGGTACACTTTTATTGAAAAAAAAAAAAAAAAAAACTATATCTCCCCCACCATAAATGAAACAAAAAGTTTCAACTAGATCCAAGATACCATTGTAAATAACATTATTTGAGAACAAAAACTGCCCGTTACACAACATCCTGTGATAATTATAAAATTATATTGTATCACTAAACTTTGAGTACATCCTTGATGTAATTACTATAATTACATGAATTATACATAAAATTTTGTCGATTTTTGTAAAGGCGAAACATTTTTCCTGTTGATCCTTTTTTTTAAAACTAATAATATCCGTATTTTGTGTTATTCTTTTATTTAAAAATTCTAAATAGAGATGTAGACACTTGTAAGAGATTTATATCTTATACAGCTCCAAAATAATAATAATAATAATAATAATAAAAATAAATAAATAAATTTTAAAAACACCTTGGTCAAAAGGTTTTCTAAAATAAATTGCATCAAGAAATATGACGGGGAGAATTTTTTTTAAATTAGATAATTATTATAAATACGAATATTCTGCCATCGACCCTAAACCTCTCCATTCGCGCTAATAAATACACGCACTCAACAACTCACATAATCATAAGCCCACAATACATCTATATACAATAAAAAGCGAAACAATGGAAGCGAAAACGTTCGAGAAACATTGTCAAACATTCTGCGCCATGCCTACTACGCTCTCTATAAGGAGCCAAGGCATGCTTTCAGTATGTGGGACACATCGAACAATCGTTTTCCGAAAAATCTTGTATTATGATTTGGGCTTTCACTCGGAAGTATATCACTCCTCGATGTGCTGACCCTATGGTCCGAACCTCACAGGTGGTCAATTACCTCGTCATATTGCTGGTTTTTTGGACAGCTAGGTCAGCCCTCACTCATATATTCTATCCTAGATACTGTATTTACATCATTCACGTCTGATTTTGATTGTTTGGCCCGTAAGGGTTAGCTCGGGCAGACTCAACTCTCCCTTTTCTTCTCGATCCAAGCTTCATTCCTTCCTGTGATTCCCAACCCTTGGTTGCAAGGGGGGTTTCCGGGCACAAAATAATGGTGCAGCCCGGAGAACGTGGCGCTCTCTCTAAAGCACAAGCTGTACTCGCGCTGGCCTTGGGTCGGTGCGGGCGGCGGGTGCCTTATCAGAGGCACGGAGGGGTCGGTGCGCAAGATCCTGTCTGTATAGATGGGGGAGAGCGTACGGCCATCTGTACCACGGGGTGACTACTGTTTCCAAAATTCGGCCCAGTCACATCTGAGGTAGGATTCGTGGTTGGTCGTGGTGACGCCCCTGGCGGGAACTTAGGCTGAGGCTGTCTTCTGCCGGTGACCTTCGTTAGTTGCGCATGACCTATGTGACCCGTTCGCGGGGAGCGTAGGTCGGGAGAACACACGTAAGCGTTGAAGACGTGATGATCGTGCCTTACCCCCTCGATTGCGTAGACGAGCGCCTGGTGCCGGCAGTGAATCGGCGGTTCTCGTGCTTGCGTGTGCTTGCTCGGCTGTGCGTATGACCGGCGTGGTACCCTAGGGGAAGCGAAGGATCGGACCACCTAGGCTTGGCCTATGGCGTCCCTCGAATGCGTGTAGCCGGTGCGGGCGAATCGTTGGCAGGGACCTTTGTCCGTAGACAGTACTCACCTAGGGGGTGGGTAGCAATCTCACTTAAATCCGAAACCGTTGCCGGGGCGTTTCCCGGAAGTTTCTACGCTGGGGAAGCCTCTGTACTCAGAGAGATAGAGTGCGCCTTCTCTATCTAGGGAGTGCGCGGGTCGGGTGGCCGATGCAAGTCGGTCAGGCGGCCTTGCGCGCGACAATACCCGTTTTTGACGAAATGCAAGCGTGGCGGTAACAACCCCTCGGGGTGCGAAACCACTACACCGTCGCTTCGGCGACGGTGCGTCAGCTTGCAGTTTGGGAATCGGCCTGTCCGGTAGGGGCTTATAGCCTAGGTACGGACATTAAAGATCCTCAAAGTCAGCCAGACGTTGAGTCCGGGAAAGATTGTCACCCAAATACTCAACGAAGTCAATGATGAACCAAGTGAACTACAGAGTCTTCACAAACGTCCTTGTTTCACCAACATTTTAATGTTAAATGACCTAGATAAACCTTGCTACATAATACTGTACAATAAGTATTTTCTATTAAATCTTTCGTAACTTTCACATATTTTCTTTACAATCCTAAGTAAAATTTCAAAATAAGAGACTATCTGTCTGCTCGGTCAAAGGCCGCTAGGGACAAACTATCAGTACCATATACAATAAAAAGCCCTGTTTTTTCAAAAAATCAGGGAACCTATGCTCCACGATATGATCAAGCGCCTATCATGTCCTACACCCGCTGTTACCTACCCGTGGTTCAGAAGCGGAGAGTTTGGTTTGTAAGATGGAAAAAGCTAAATTTATGCTTTTATAATCCTCCTTCAATGAGACGAAACAAAGAAGCACTTCCCACGCGGGCAGTTTTTTTGTAGCGCAGACAGCTATATGACTGCACCTACCATAGTTGCTCACCCTGTAGACCCGTTTGTCGTTCACATATGTAAGAACTTCATTGCGTGAATCCCCTTAGGATATGGCAGTTGATGGCATCCTGCTGCATGCGAGGGTAACGAAAATGAAAACGAGGGTGCACTTGAGGAAAAATCAAAAACTGAGGTTAAGCAAAAGAGAGGTCCGACCAAGCGTGTTCGGCGGTTTTCAACGAACTACTTTTTGTGACGTCGACAGGGGCGACTCGATGTACCTTTAATCCCCTTCGGGTCCAATGACGAGTGCTTACGTCGTCCATAACAAGTGAAAGAAATTAAAATTTAAATATCCCTTGATTTGAGAAATAAAAATGTATCCGGCGCGAACATACCGCCCACTTAAAATGAACATTTTACAAAAAAAAAATATATATAGAAAAATAAGTAAAATAAAGGGAGCCACCTTGGCGAGAAGAGGTATTTACAAGGGAAGGAGGATTTTAAACAGAGGAGGATTGAGGAGGAGGAAGAAGGACCAACTTGTTAGAGGGTCGGACGTACAAGCCGCTGGAAGTGCGGACGGAGACGACCCGTACAACGCCGTCGGAGCCGGGATGCACCTCCTCGATGCGACCCATATGCCAACTGAGGGGGCTAGAGTTGGTGCCATAGAGGTAAACGATATCACCTTTCTTTATATTTTCCACTGGCCGTACCTCCAGCAGGGCCATATCAGCTTTTTCATCCCGTCCTACTAGTCAGCAGGACGACTAGCTCGCCGTGTGCGGCTCAAGTTTGCTATTCCTTGTCCTTTGGCAATGTGACTCTCTCCACCACTCTGAACATTTTGGAGCGATGTATCGATTATTGACATGTTGATGGCAAGGTTGGCAAGACCGCGTGTTCACCTAAAACGAGAGAATCATCGCAAAAACGCAGCGACCCACCTTTAACTACTCCGAGAGACGGATTACGCTCAAAGAAGTTTCTTCCCAGCCAACTTGTTCATTTTATTGCAAACTGCGCACTATGAGACGATTAAAGTCAGCAATAAACCAAAATGGAAAAAAAAAGGAATGGAAATTTTCCACCAGAATGGCGCTGGAACATCTCCATTTGTCTTTGTAAAAACTCCAGAAACTTTTGTAATTTAAATTTTTTTAAAAGGAATGTGCTACCTAACCCACTTAATTCGTTTTGCATTACCAATTTATATTTTCATTTCTGCTGCGCCCTCAAAATTTTAATTATTGGAAAAAATTTATTTTACTGGAAGATTTAAAAAACAAAACATAAATAAATAAATCGCTCAAAAATGTTGCTTTTTGAATATGAGGTATGTGTTAGTGAATTGTTTCTTGTGGTTAAACAAATAATTACCACATAATAAATAATAAAATAATTAGCGAAAACAAAAAAACAAGGAGCACGGGCGTAATTGGGTGAGCGGAAGGCAGAAGAAATGAGTTGAAAAACTGTATTTTAACAAGAAGTTTCTATAATCAAATTATATTATAAAAAGAAAAAAAGTTGCGTTCTCACTATTATCATATTGTTAATTGAGGACGTCTAATGAAAAAATGTGCGATGTAGTCCTTTTCCCACAGGAGTCCTCGATGAAATAATTTTAAGAGTATGAACAAATTTGATCCAAGTTTCCTGGGAATGGGTGATCTTGTGTAACAGCAGGATAAATTGTCGTGTGGAAATGGTAGAAATGAAAGCTTACAGTGTTTTCCCTACATGACCGGCTGTGGCAATCAGTCCTAATCACGTTAGATATAGAAAAAAAAAATTTCCAACCTTAGCCACTATTTTTGTATAAAGTACGTAATAGTCTGCTGCCGTGACATCTAGCCCGATAGCGGCACGCAGCCGTAATGAATATTTAAAAATGAAAACAGAAAGAAAACCGGTTCCACATTTGGGCGAGTAGTCGATTTCGGCTTGGAACGGGATGTTGGCCGGGCTCCAAGACGGCCGGAAGGACCTGCACCGCCGAGTCGTTACCCTAGGTCACAAATTTTATTAATTATTAACGCGTTAACAAGGAAAGAACATTTGAATTTGAAAGACCACCGTCGGACCCCTTTCCAACCAGTGCCAATGAGGCCAACACTTGCCTGGTTATTGGTCAAAATGAGGCATACGCT
This sequence comes from Cimex hemipterus, assembly GCA_039619505.1. Lineage (NCBI taxonomy): Eukaryota > Metazoa > Arthropoda > Insecta > Hemiptera > Cimicidae > Cimex > Cimex hemipterus. Next base: position 14,559,950 of record CM077111.1, on the reverse strand, counting down.
CGTTAATATCTGTAAAAATCCTTTAAACCGTGCCAGCAAAGTGTCTCTTCCTTTTCAAACGATTTGTATAAAATTATACACATATTACGTTATTAATCGGCCAATGTACATCTTACATAATTAACAATCAACAAATTTAAAATTTATAGTCATATTTGCAACATTTCTTTCAATATTTCATTTGTATTTGACCTTTACACTTGTTTGCTTTTCTTCGTTTTATTGGCCCTTCTTTGGGCTTTTGATAAACCATTGCTCAATCCTTTTGGCATAATATTTGATATGACACTACAAATTTTGGCAGGAGAATTAAAATTTTTTACAAATGTGAGCACAATCAGTGTGAACATAAAACGCAAGGAGGTCTCAAGGTTATCCTTCAACTTTAGGGTGGTTCGAGAAGTTGGTAAGAAACTTTTGAAATCGGGAACGGATCAGCTCGTTGACAATAGTAAAGTTGAGATTAATGATGTAGTAATGAGTTTTGATTATTTCGCTGAAAACGTTTGATTGGAAGGATTGGATACGCTGGATTTTGGAATGGTTTGGCAGATCCCCCACAGTTTCACTCCGTATGGCCAAAGTGGCAGTTGGGTCGTGACTATCAAGACGGATTTTGCTCCTAGGCGGCTTCGTAGTTGTCCAAGTTTTCTGATAAGTTGTCTTTTAAGTCTTCTGTGGGATTCCACGTCAGTCTGATGTAGGTGTAAACTTAGGTATTTGTGTGGTAGTCGGTGTCTCTTGGTATTGAAGTATCTTTTTGTACAGTGGAGAGTTAGGCTGTTTTTTCAATGCGAATGTACATTAAGTGATTTTCCTTCATTCAGTCTTGTCCTTCATTTTTTGCACCATGACGTTCCCGAGTACTCATCGTTAACAAGATAAGAGGATCTTTAGCACCTGGCTTATGGACGTTTGGATTCTTAAGATGAGAGCTGACGCACTTCTGCATACGACGGGGTTGTGTTGGTGCAGCCCTGCATTGGTGTAGAGGCCGGCCCTAAGGGCCAAGGACAACCTCGTTCCGAATGGTCGGGCCCGCATTGTGCATCGTGCCGTATACATCCGAAATACATCAGCCTGCTCTCCCGCGTACACCCTAGATAGAGAAGGCCACTCTATCTTCCTTAGCGTAGAAACCACCGGATCCGCTCCTGCCGAGGTTGTTTTTGTAAGTGGGACTAACCACTCCCTAGATGAGCACTACCAACGGTTAAAGGTCTCTTATCGAGCTCAGCCTACATCTGTGTGCTACAGCATACAGCGCAGGGTACCACGCCGGTCATACGCCCAACAATGCAAAGCATACTCGAGTCAGAGCAGTCGATTAACTACCCGCTCACATTCGCTTACTCACGCATTCGAGAGGCTATTCAGCGTAATCATCGTGCTCTCAACTCATGCACGCTGTCATCTGGTCGCAACGCTAGTCATATGCAAGTTTCACAATTGGAAGACAGCCTCTGTCTAAGTTCTCGCCAGGGGCATTACCATGCATCACCCCGAATCTATTCCCAGTGTGACTAGGACTGAATGTGGAAACAATTTAGTCACCGCGTGGTACAGATGGCCATACACCCTACCCCGTCTTGCAGACAGGATCTAGTGCACTGGCCCACGTGTGACTCTGCCAAGGCACTCGCCGCTCATGTGACCCTGGGTCGACACGAGTACAGCCTGTACTTTAGAGAGGTTTCCACGCCCTCTGGGTAACACCATTATTTTGTGCCTTGCAACCAACGGTTGGGAGAGCTGAAAGGATAGAATGAAGGAGCTCGAATTTGAGAATAAAGTGTGGATGAGAAACTGAGGTGGGCCGTTGCGGGATCTCGGGCTTCAAGCCACACTGTGCACACGTACATTTAACGATAAAAGATTAATTGCCTTGCATGGAAGAACCAACATTTCTGGACGGCCGTAGTGCCTTGCCCCAAGGTTAAGAAAAGATGTTATAGGGCAGACTCTACTGAATTCCACACGAACTTGGCATTCGAGTTACTATGCGTTTACAAATAACTTATCTTTTTATATCAAGTGGTTACCGTCTTCCACTAAGACGGGCCTTCACAAGCTGTGGTCAGCTGCGATCTTCGAGTACAAGAAATAACTGCAGTCGCGACTTTTCAAAAAGTAAGTGTTTCTGTGGGAAGCATTCATCATTCCCAGCTTCACCAAAAAGAAGTCGGGTCTTGTTTGAAAGCACTTGCACTTCAGGAATTAAGTTCTGATCATGGACCAAAATTTTAAATTGGTTGATGATTTCAATGATGAGAAATTGCAATGCATATTTTATTAATGCGATATTTTCATTAAATGGACGTTCTGAATCTTTCTTTAGGAAAGAGCATCACATCTTTCGACGCCTAGACAAATTTCACGCTTTCGTAAGAAATATCCAGTTTTGAGTTGAATCTGTTGAGAAGGAAAAAGTGGAGTGTTTTCCTGTGTTAATTTAAAAAAAAAAGAAAACCGTAGAAAAAATACAATGCTGCAGCTTACGCACGGCACGTTGATTGATGAAATGTGTGAACCCATCCTATGTTGGGAGATGACTTTTGCACCCTACTTTCCAACAACTCGAGATACGATGCTGGAAGATCATGAGTGGTCAAACATTTTTCAATTTCGAAAAAGCTAGCCAGTCTATCTTCAACTCAATATGGATGATTGATATACATTGCATCAAACTCCACCTTGAAATCTACCTCAAAATCAATATCCCCAATTTTGGACTTTGTCTGTTCTTCTTCCATTTTTTTATTACCTATCCGAATCTGGGTTTTCTATGCTTATAATACAGCCAGCAAAACTATACCGAAGCTGACCGGATGCTGAACCCGACATCCGTCTTCAGCTATCAAAAATTAAGGTAACCCAAATTGTGCAGTCAACCTCCCTTTTCCCATTAATGTTCAAATTGTCACTTTTGAAACTGGCTCGTGTTTTACATATTGATTCCGTTGAAATTTGAATGGGAGGAGTCCTCTCAGGATTTTGTCCTGCGAAATGAGTCCGCTGGATAAAAAGTTGCACTCGATCTAGTTTTTCATGCCTGTTTTGGCTGCATTACGGAAGAAAATAGATCCATTGTCAAGGGATTTGTAAGCTGTTAAAGATTTTTGAGGGTGGGCCCCATATTTAATATTTTCCTTAGGGCATTAAGAGCTGTTCAAATTTTTCGACGATGTACTTGATATGAGGTGACCATAGGAGTTTACTATCTAGTATTAGACATAAAATCTTGTGATAAGACTTTTTTGGGAGTACGAGGCAGCTTTTTCTTATTCACCACCAACGCGACGGATATTAAACATTTCAATTTAGTAAATGGCAAAAAATACATATTAAATTATTGATTAGCAACGCAGAAATAAAATGTTGTGGAGGTCATGCAATTTGCAGTTGAAAAAAAAATTGGCTTACTTTCTCCCAAAGTTAAGAGTTGATAGTGAATTTGCTGACACTTGACTTATCATGAAAGAATTTTTGTTTGTTTTTCCTGCCAAAGCCCGGCCGTAGCGATGAATTTGCAGTTTGCGAGATAAGGACGATGGGAACCGCGCGGACGCGCAAGTATGTTAAATCAATGTTAAAATATCACCCGGACGAAAGGGAGGGCATCTGATCGGGAAAGGTGACATGGAAGGACGTATAAAACCGGAGGCGTAACGCTTTCTAAATGACACGTACAAGGAGCATAATTCAAAATAATATGAGATACGATGCCCGGCTGGATTTTCTGTGGGGAATCCAATAAAGAAGAAAGGATGACATTCTTTCTCCAGTCCTACGTGGCTAAAAGGCCATTCGATCCTAATCTTAACTATACAGAAAGTCTTTTATTCATCTTAGACAAATAAAATGAGGTTTTTAATTATTTTCCGCTTTAGGGGTGAGCAATGAAATTGTGAATTATAAATAAACTAGAGTGAATAATAAATAACGTTTGTGGTTTACAGTAAATGTCAAGATAATGTTTCCTCAGACAACCAATTTGGAACTTGGTATGGCCTGGATAAGGAAACAAATTCGATTCATACTGCTTGAGAGTTGGAAAGACGATTTGACCAGCAGAATAGATTGCAAATTTAGCCAGATAAATTTTCATGTTGAGGTGAAATGTTAGAGAGATTCCGTTTTAGTTCGTGGTCCGATTGACCAAATATATTTTTTCAATTAACTAATCTTTTCGTAAGGTATTGACATGGTATGGTGGAAAAAGATACTAGGAGGCGGGGTTAGTATACCCCAGGCACTGTAGCCTTCTGGCTTTTGTACCTTCCTGGTTCCTTAGTTTAGTCCATAGACTTTATCCTTTTTCTCAGAAGTATCAAGTCATTGATTGTTATTGCTGCAATGTGGTTCTCTGAGTCTTTTTTTATACGTTAGGTTGAACCTCCATTGAGCCGTTGCTTCGCATTCGAAGATGATATGAGTGGCTGTTTCCTCCTCCTCATTACATAGTCATCATTATATATGCCCATGTTGTGCAGATGTTTTCTTAGATGACAGTGGCCGGTTAGTAGTCCTACCACTCCTCTGCGATTTGCCCTCTCCAATTGTAGTAGTGTTTTTGCTAGTTTTGGTGAAGGTTGTTTTATCATAAGTTTACTGAGCCTAGCACTGATACATTTTATCCACTTTTTCTCTTTGTTTTGTTTGGATCCATTCTGCAATGGAGGATTCTATGTTTGTTTTTGATATCCCAAGGATGGGTTCGGGGCCTATGTATGATCTTGCGGATCCTCCTCTGGTATAAATATTATATTGGATCCTCTGCCTGCTTCTTCATTACCCAAAATTCCCCTGTGCCCTGGCATCCAGGATACCGTCAAGTTGTTATGTTCCCCCAGGTTTGGGAGATTTTGGATGCATTCACTGACTAGTTTTGATGTGATTCTTTTGCATGCCAATGCTCTAATACTTCCTTTGCTGACTGATCTTATGAGGATTTTTTGTCAGTGTAACCTCTTTTAAGATTTTCCAGAGCACAAGCATTGATGGCTTGTATTTCTGCTTGAAAGACCGAGGTATACTTCCCTAATGAGTTTGATTGCTTATATTTTGGGCTTGTACAAAAACGCCTGATCCGGTTCCTTCATTTGTTCTGTTGCCATCCGTATATCATTGTATCTGATGTTCTCCTGTGTTCTTCCTCTCCTTTATAGTCTGTTGAGATTTTAGGTTTGGGGCCTATGTATGGTCTTGCGGATCCTCCTCTGGCCAGTCTGTCTGCTTCTTCATTACCCAAAATTCTCCTGTGCCCTGTCACCCAGGATACCGTTACCTTGTTGCGTTCTCCCAGGTTTCGGAGATTTTGGATGCATTCACTCACTAGTTTTGATGTAATTCTTTTGCATGCCAGTGCTTTAATAGCTGCTTGGCTGTCTGATCTTATGAGTATTTTTTTCATTGTAACCGCTTTTAAGATTTTCCAGAGCACAAGCATTGATGGCTTGTATTTCTGCTTGAAATACTGAGGTATACTTCCCTAATGAGTTAGATCGCTTATATTTTGGGCTTGTACAGAAACGCTTGATCCGGTTCCTTAATTTGTTTTGAAGCCATCAGTGTATCATTGTATCCTGTGTTCTTCCTCACCTTTATAGTCTGTTGAGATTTTATAGGAGGTTGTGAAGATTGTTTCCGGGACCATGTAGTCAGTCCCCATTTCTAGTAATGGGTGTCTGATTTTGTTAATTATGGTTGTATGCCCGAATTGTTTGGTTCCTTTCCAATTTAATTGTTTTTGGAGCCTGAATGAGCTTTTCCTAGCCTCACCCTGTATAAATATGTCTAGTGGAAGTACGTTTAGCAAGGTTTCTAATGCGTTTGTAGGGGTTGTTCTCATCGCCCCTGTGATACATAGGTTTGCTAGTCTTTGTAAGCTGCCTAATGTTTGGGTATTGGCACACAAATGGCATGAAAAATTGGCAAAAAGGAAACTCGAAAGCTGGGTTGAGATGGGAAGTCTCCGGAGTGAATCGAAGTCATGATACATCAACTGGTAGAGCGGCGGCGTATTGAGCCGAAAGTCGTGAGTTCGAATCCCGCTCGTGACACTGACTTTTTTATCTCAATACCTTACATAAAGATTAATTAATTGAAAACAACGTGATAGAATTTTAGCGTGAAGAGCACTATCGGATGCTCATAACGTCAAGTCGTCCATCGCCGAAGAAACTCTCCCTACGCGCTCCCCCCTACCAAAACTAAAACTTTGGATCTTTTAAAATTATAGTTCTTATGATAGTACTAATTTTCCTAAGCGCCAATATTGCACACCCCATTGAGTGGTTGGTTTGCATAAACTGTACAAGAAGCTGTTTCCTCCTCCTCATTGCATAACCTACCATAGATCGAAATTTATGTTTACTCCGTGAAAATCAAATTGGGTTTAGAATAGGGGTTTTCGAATCTGTCAGTATTGGCCAACGTTGTCAATTTAAGTCTGTCGATACCAAAGAAAAATATGTATTGCTACACGAAAATTTTTATATTGTTGTTAAAACTTGGTGACAGGATTTTCCTCTAAGATGGTTGACAGTTTTGCAATCCTTATTCTCTGTGATTTCTGCGAGTGTGCGTGGTAAGAGTTCAAAGTTTTTTAAACTATCGTGAGTTGCGGTCTGGTGTGATGTAGGTTTCAGAAAAACATTTCCTTTATCGTGCCTACGTTTCGACCTGTTATTGAGACCATCTTCAGTGCTCAAAGTGTATGTATATTGCGCAATTGTGCCGTTATTGCGTGTCGTGTTGAGAGTGCCAGCAAGAATCTCACAATTACACGAAGACAAACACTTTGAGCCCTGAAGATCTCAATAAAAGGTCGAAACGTTGGCACGATAAAGAATATGTTTTTCTGAAACCTACATCACACCAGACCTCATCTCACGATATGTGAACAATCATTTTTACAGACTTTTGAGTCCTTAATGGCGTTTTGTCGACAAAAACGCTAATTTCAAAATTTACGATGAATGTAGCTGTTATTTGCCTTTTTTTAAACAATTGCCATAATGACAAGGTCAAACAGTTTTATTTCTTTTTCGGTTTTAACACCAAAAACCGATTTTACTGACTTTTTAGTTTTTCATAGAATTTTTTGAAGTCATAAGTGATAATTTAAATATTTACCACGAATGTAATAGTTATTTAGCTTTTTTAACGAATAAATGTTGTCTTTTCAAGATTCACTCTGGCAACAGTTGGCTGATCTGGTGCCATTGACGGTTCGTGATGGTTTTCTGTGAATTTAGTCACATAGTTTAAATTTCTTCTTCTGTTTTGTCACAATATCGAAAACTAGTTTTACAGACTTTCTAGTTTTTCATAGTATGTTTGAGGTCAAATGGGAACTTAAATATTTACCACGAAAATAGTAGATATTTACCTTTTTGGACGAATAACCATGGTGGCAACGTTCTCTTCAAGATTCACTCTGGCAACAGTTAGCTGACCTGGTGCCATTGACGGTTCGTGATGGTTTTCTGTGAATTTAGTCATATAGTTTAAATTTCTTCCTCTGTTTTGTCACAATGTCATACACTAGTTTTACAGACTTTTTCATAGCAGTTTTGGAGTCAAAAGTGGTAATTTAAAAAGTTACTATCAAAATAATAGTTGGTTGACCAGACTTTCATGGAAGATGGCTGTCTTGAGGGTTTGTTATGAAGAAAACCAAATAGTTTCGTTTCTTTTTCGGCGTTAACATCTCAAACCGATTTTACAGATTTTTTTAGTTTTTCATAGAATTTTTGATTATAAAAATGGTAATTTAAATATTTACCATGAAAGTAATATTTACTCAGTTTTTCTAACCAATAACCACAATGGCAATATTGCCTCGTCAAGATTCACTCTGGCAACAGGTGGTTGACCTGGTGACAGTAACGGTTCGTGATGGTTTTCCGCGAATTTAATCACATAGTTTAAATTTCTTCTTCTGTTTTTTCACAATGTCAGTCAACAATTTTACAGCCTTTTCAGCTCCTAATGGGGTTTGTGGACAACTTGATAATTTAAAAATTTACCATGAAGGTAGTTGTTATTTGACTTTTTTTTAAACAATAACCATAGTGTCAATGTTGCCTCGTCATGATTCACTCTGGCAACAGGTGGTTAACCTGGTGACTGTGATGGTTCATGATGGCTTTCCGCGAATTTAGTCATATAGTTGAAATTTATTCTTCCGTTTTGTCGAAACGAAAACCGATTTTACTAACTTTTTCAAAGGATTTTTGAAGTCAAAAGTGTTAATTTAAAAATTTACCATGAAAGTAATATTTACTCAGTTTTTCTAACCAATAACCACAATGGCAATATTGCCTCGTCAAGATTCACTCTGGCAACAGGTGGTTGACCTGGTGACAGTGACGGTGCGTGATGGTTTTCCGCGAATTTAATCACATAGTTTAAATTTCTTCTTCTGTTTTTTCACAATGTCAATCAACAATTTTACAGCCTTTCAATTCCGAATGGAGTTTTGTGGACAACAATGATAATTTAAAAATTTACCATGACGGTAGTTGTTATTTGACTTTTTTTTAACAATAACCATAGTGTCAATGTTGCCTCGTCATGATTCACTCTGGCAACAGGTGGTTAACCTGGTGACTGTGATGGTTCATGATGGCTTTCCGCGAATTTAGTCATATAGTTGAAATTTATTCTTCCGTTTTGTCGAAACGAAAACCGATTTTACTAACTTTTTCATAGGATTTTTGAAGTCAAAAGTGTTAATTTCAAAATTTACCATGAAAATAGTAGTTGGTTGACCACTTTTATGGAAGATCGTCTTGAGGGTTTTCGGCGAAGGATGTCAAATAGTTTCATTTCTTTCTACGTTTGTTCTCACCATCAAAAACTGATTTTACGGATTTTCTGATCAGACGAGATATTAAAAAGAACCGATTTTACATAGTATTTTTCATAAAATTATAAAACCCGTTTAACTGTACGGTATTACGTAATTGTTTAACAATTAAAAACATTAAAATTTATAATACCGACAGAAAAACTACACAATGAAGGACTGTTGAGGTTATAAATAAAAGAGAACAATTTAACACGTTTTTTTTTAAACCACGTTGGGTAATAATAATGCCATTTTGCGTGGAAAACCGTTATTTAATTTTTTTTAAGTTTACAATTTACTAAAATTATGATGGTTATATTTGCGTAACATTGTTTTCGATGGGAATTAATTTATTCGTTTCACATCTTATTAACAAATGTACGACACGCTTCTATAAACACTCGTTTCCTCTCGATTGTTATACTTATTAATAATAAAAACAAAAAAAAAACACAGAACCAGTATTTCGTTACGGGAACGTTAATTATATTAGCATATATGTGTTCTTGCATATAATTATTAGGTCGAAAAATTCAGTGCACCTCGGATCCAGTTATCCTCTCGAAGCGGACTTAGTCATTCCACGTCGGATTTTTTTTTTTTATCTCTCCCTGTCAATCTCTCGCCACCTGCGAGTGGCCGTATCTCGGGGCTTTCAAACCAGAAGAAGCAGCACAAGCAGTAGATTACGTTACATCGCCCGTTAACTGGAAGAGATGCAAAGATACACAAACCTTTGAAAATAAACTATGCCAGAGACACTTCGGTGTACTAATTTGACAAAATGATTTATACTTTCAAAGAACTTAAATTAATTTTTTTTGTTTGCTGAAATTAACTGAACAATTTTTCGCCATTGGTCAGTGAAAAATATTGCCATGAGAAAACGAGTAAGCCTCGCATAAATAAATAAATAACGTACTATGCAAATAATGCTCATGGCTGACTGTACAGAACAGGCAGAAAAACGCAATAAAGACTTGTGAAATGTATTCTCAATGCTCGGGATTCTCTGAGTAGGCTACAGGTTGATAAACCTTTAATTTGATCACTACTGATCATCCTGGTCAGCATATTTTACGTGTATTGGTCGTTCAGATGTTTTTAGGAATTTCGCCAACTTCAGAGCTGAATTCTGTCTTTCCTCTTGTTTTATCGGTGTATAGAAATTTCTCCCAAAATTTTTACATTTCTCTGTGTAGTCTACAAGTTGAAAAAATTGTAATTTGATCACTCCGGGTCATCCTGTTAGCATATTTTAAGTGCATTGATCATTTCAAGGTTTTTAGGAATTTCTCCATCTTCAGAGTTGAATTCTGTCTTTGTTCTTGCTTTATTGAAATGTAGACGTTTTTTCCAGCATTTTTATCATTTGTCTGCGAAGTCTACAAGTTGACAAACTTGTAATTTGATCCCTACTGATCAAACGGATCAACTTATTGATCATTCCGAAGATGTTAGGAATTTCACCAACTTCAGAGTTGAATTCTGTCTTTCTTGTTTTTTTTGTTATTTTTTTTTTTTTTTATTGAAATGTAGAAGTTTCTCCCAACGTTTTTTACGTTTCTCTTTGTAGTCTATAAGTTGATAACCTGTAATTTGATCACGACTGATCTTTCTGGTCAACATATTTGAAGTGTATTGGTCGTTCAGATGTTTTTAGGAATTTCACC
>CM077111.1:14523530-14549410 GCA_039619505.1 Cimex hemipterus | reverse complement strand
ATAAACCTGTAATTTCATCGCTACTGATCATCCTGGTCAGCATATTTTAAGTGTATTGGTCGTTCAGATATTTTTAGGAATTTCGCCAACTTCAGAGCTGAATTCTGTCTTTCCTCTTGTTTTATCGGTGTATAGAAGTTTCTCCCAAAATTTTTACATTTCTCTGTGTAGTCTAAAATTTGATAAACCGCTAATTTGATCACTACCGATCATTTTCGTCAGGATATTTGAATTGTATTGGACATTCAAAATTGTTTAGGCATTTCTTCGCATTTAGAATTATTGAATTATATCTTCCTTTATTGAAATATATAGATTTTCCTAGAATTTCTAAACCATCTACGTAACGGTGAATAATATTTTGAGAGTAAATTGTATCCAACGATGAAAAGGACAAAAAGCATCTGATACAGGGAAGATCGAAATGACCAGGATGATCCGTGATTCAACACTCCTTTATATTTTCCTGCAGTTTGACCGATTTTGGTCTACACGTTCCTAGCTTCTTCGGTTATACAAGGCGTATTGGTTTAAGCATTGGAGTGTGGAGCCCATCGTCGCTCTTGGAATTTTCTGACGCCCCCACCGCCGTCCTACCAAGTCCTGTTCATTAAATTGGCCGTGTCTTTGGTTTTCGGTGTTCTCCTTTCTGATCAAAACCAATGACAAATTGCCGTTCAAGATGAACTGAAGCTTAAACAAGTTCATCTCCCATAAATCTAAAAGTGAATTTTAACAATCAAACATAGTATATGTTGATTCTAGATGGTTGTAGTATAGGAAATTATAACAAGCAAAACATTTCACACCTTAGCCTTACAATGATTGGATGTGACACATTTAAGTGATAGCACCATCATCAGCAGGATACACCTGCTCTAAATATTAATCAAAATTTAATTAACAACTAACGTGACTTTCCAAGTTTCCTTCATTAGTAATTTTAGAGAATTATTCTTTTGAAGTGTATGATGAAATGTTTCTGGCCAATAAAAATCACTTAACTGTCATCACCCAAAGACGAAACAATAAAACTCACAAATCAACGCATGGATTATTTCGATTAATAATGGTTGTAATTTTTGGTTAGAAGGTCATAACGATTACAAATTACCTTAGCCTTTTAGCAGTTGAATTGGAAAAATACCGGTTATCAATGTTTTAGGAAAACGTATGACCCTCAAGAGGTTTTACCTGTTGTCATACCTATTGGTTGACTCTGCGCTGGTACTAGCTTTTTCATTTCTATCCATTACTTAATATCTTAACAGAAGAAAGGATCAAATAATTGCGAATAACCATCAACCACCAAAACTGCCGTTATCTAAAAACACCGTATCGAACTTCTCTCTAGGGCCCTTATTGTATCCTCTTCCTCACCATCTTTACATCTTGGGTCGATTTTGTTTCCAGGACTTTATTGGATCCTCTTCATCATCATCTGTACATTGTAGATCGATCTTCTCTTCAGGACCTTTTTGGATCCACTTCATCATCTGTACATTGCAGCTCGATCTTCTCTTCAGGACTTTTTTGGATCCTCTTCATCAGTATCTGTACATTGTGGATCGATTTTTCTCTCCAGCCCCATACTGGATACTGTTCCTCATCCTCTTTGCTTCCTGGATCGATTTTTTTCTCCAGACCATATCGGATCCTCGTCCACATCACCTGTACTGTGTGGGCCGATTTCCTCTTTGCCTTATTGGATCTTATTCCTCATCATATTTACATCTTGGATCGATTTTCTTTCCAAGACGTTATTGGATACTCTTCATCATCATCTGTGCATTGTGGATCGATCTTCTCTAGAGGACCTTTTTGGATCCTCTTCATCATCATCTGTACATCGTGGATCGATTTTCTCTCCAGGACCTTATTGGAACATCTTCATCATCATCTGTACATTGTACATCGATCGTCTCTCCAGGACCTTATTGGATCCTCTTCCTCATCATCTTTACATCCTGGGTCGAATTTTTCTCCAGGGCCTTATTGGATCCTCGTCCACATCACCTGTACTGTATGAGTCGATTTTGCCTCATTTGCCTTATTGAATCCTCTTCATCATCATCGTTTCATCCTGAATCGGATTTTTCTCCAGGACCTTATTGAATCCTCTTCATCATCACCTTTACATCTTGGATCGAATTTTTCTCCAGGACCTTATTGAATCCTCTTCATCATCACCTTTACATCTTGGATCGAATATTTCTCCAGGACCTTATTGGATCCTCGTCCACATCACCTGTACTGTGTGGGTCGATTTTCTCTCATTTGTCTTATTGGATCCTCGTCCTCATCATCTGTACTCTGTGAGTCGATCTTCTGTTCAAAATATTTTCGATTTCATCTAAATATTTCCTTCGCTTTGCCCCAGAAAAAGAGAACTGAACCGACCGACATGTGGCAAAAGTGAAAGTTTAACTTCAGATTCCTTTTCCTCCCATTAGAGACCTCAAAAGAAAATTTTAATAAATTTTTTTTTTCGAACTTAGTGTGTCTATCTTGTAGCACATTTTGTCTCCCGAACTGCAGGTTGATTTACTCAACCTACCCGAAGAAGAATTTTCATTGATGTAAAGCGAATTGTAATAAATCTCTCAAGCAGTCTTATTAGGTTATGCATTTTTTATTTACGCAAACACGCTTTTAGTCGATAAACCCTTTTATTTCTTATAGTTAATGTTAATGAACGCCTGAGTATTCCAATGTTGATTGGACAACGCAAGTCAAGCAATCGCGGAATAATCTTTAATTAAATTAACACCCACGTTCCTCGAACTGTCTACGTGGGCGGTCCTCTCCGCTAAAGCTCCTGGAAAAGCGAAGCCGTGAAGTTCCACGGCCGACACAGTGATTTATACATCAAGCCCTGCGGCTGGCCGACGAATGCTAATCTCGCGGCAAACAGAAAAATTATCTCCATTATTCATGGCAGGCATTGACACGGGCGACCACCGATACTTCTGTAAACGAATGTTGTTCCCGGATCTAATTGAGCCTGACGTAATTATGGGCTTACTCTCATTAGCCTCCTGCCCCCTTGACAGGGAGTTCCATTTGAAATTTAAATAGCTCCATGCAAATGTCGCTCCTTCTCTCACCCGGTACGTTATAAAGTGTCTGTATGATTTCTTTCTTTATTCCAGTTCTGTTTTCATCCAATAAAACTGCTTGCCATTTAGATTTATGTGTTTGTATCATGCTGACCGACAACCGTCTTGAGGTGAATTCTCTTACTAAACTCCTATTTAACAGCAAGCTATAAAACGCATTTGTTTTCTACATGTCGCAGAAAGTAAAATTGCTTTTCGCCCATACATTCCAAGCCGTTTGTATAAAATTGACCTGATCATTATTCAAGCTTGAAACGCATTTTAGAGACGTTCGAACACGCTTAGTTTATTAGAAAATATTTATTGACCCACTGCTTCCATCATAAAAGGTCATCTTTGCTCGTCGTTTCCACTAGCTTCAGGCTTTTTACTACCTTCCTCAGTCTTTGCTGAATTGAGGTTTTCTTTCCCGTGAGTAGAAATCTTCGGCCGTCGCAGTAATTTATTGATATGTTCTACGCCTTACCATAATTTCATATGCCCATTGAATGGGCAAAATATTAACAGTCATCAGACCTTCAATTAAAAAGAACTAAATCAAAATTAGCCAGTGAATGCGACCAAAACCGGGGGAAACAGAAAACCTGATGATATCTTGGGCGATGGCACAGAGGAATTTTGGGTAATTGGCAAACAAACAGTCCATTCATTAGAGGATACATAAGCCCCGAACCTTTGGATAACAAAAACAAACATAGAATCTTCCATCGCAGAATGAATTAAAAAAAAAAGGAGAAGTGGATAAACTCTAGACATAGTAACCCTATGAAACAACCCTCATTAAGACTGGGAAAGTCACTGCAGCAAGTGGAGATGGCTAAACCCAGAGGAGTGATAGTGATAGGTCTACTAGCCGGTCATTGGCATCTGAGAAAACATCTAAACAACATGGTCATATACAACTATGATCCCATCCGCAGATTATGTAACTTGGAGGAGGAAATAGCCACTCATATCATCTTCAAATGCGAAGCAACGGCTCAATGGAAATTCGCGTTAACGTACGAAAAAACTTAGGGAATGAAATTATAGCTACAGCGAACAATGAACTAATACTTCTGAGATAAAGGTTGATTACACTGAACGGAAGAACTAGGAAGGTACAATAGACCTGAAGTGCCTGTGGCTTACAAAGTCCGCTTCCTAGCACCCTTATCACCATACCATATCGATATGATAAGACAAAGTTTATGATAATTGAAGTATAAAAAGTACTTGCCAGCTGTTAAAGTTAAAAGATTGTTTCTTAAGGCATCGTCCTTGTCCCATTATACTTTTCAGTATACTGCATACATTTCTGTACTCTTCATATTACGTTTCATCCAAGGTATTGTACTTCTGAGAGGACACATTCCTCTCCTAGTCACCAATGTCCGGTAAAGCATAGGACTTAAATCTAGAAAAGACCTAATTCTAGCTCGTATCTTGACATAAAACACGGAAATAAATAAATGACATGAACGCAAAAAACTAATGGCAATAGATCGAAACTCTCACTCAAAAAAACTCATATTCTGGATGAAACAACTTTCACCAAGACTGGCAAAATAACTGTTGCAGCTGTAGAGGGCGAAATTCAGGGGAGTGAAAGGAATGTTAGAAAACATCTGAACAACATTGGCATATACAGCGAAAATCCCATCTGCAGATTACGTAATGAGGAGGAGGAAACCGTCACCCACATCATCTTCGATAGCGAAGCAACAGTTCAATGGAGATTTAACCTACCATACGGAAAAACTAAGGGAATGAAGTTGTAGCAGCGACAGTCAATGACCTGATACTTCTAAGGAGAAGGATAGGGTCTGTTGTACTGACCTACGGAACTAGGAAGGTACAATAAGCCAAAAGGCCTTGCTTCCTACTATCACTATACCATACCATACGGTATTTGCTGGATTGAGCTTTTCTATCCCATGAACTTAGACCACTCAATAACCTTTCCTCCTCATATGGTTTACCATATTTTTATCTGCCTAGAGAATGGGCAAAGTATTAACCTTCAATAATAGGTTGTAATATTTTGTACGATTACTGGGTGACATTAGCGACCTACCTACATTCGACGTTCCAGGTCAGCTGTCAGCGTTCTTCTCATGATTCAACCGATGCTCGTGCATGCCCTACAAGTGCAATGGTTAGCAGCTTTAGACTGAAACCGTGTCTGCTTTAGCAATGACGTGTATATTCTTTAGTCAAGATAGAAATTCTGCCCTGTTTTGTTAGAAGTAAATAATCCTACCTTGAGGTTTATGATCACCGTGCCACCTCTGATCGATTGCATTCGGTTCCTTTTGTTCAATGAACTACTTGATATTCCTTGACAGAAGAGTTGATTAAAAAAACTCACGCTAATTAATACATTCACCACCCCACATCACATTACCAATACAAAAATTGGCCAGTATAATTCGATGGCCTAGCAGTAGTAGTTCGGTCGTAGTCATATCAAAGCATAGACGGGGAATTTGTTAAATGAAAACAATATTTGTAAATCCCTGGATCTGAAGATGATCTCAATAAAGATCGAAATGTTGACATGTTAAAGAAAATATTTTTCTGGCATTACATCACATCAGACCGCATCTCGCGATAACGGTCACTAATCTCTACACAGTGTAAATAAAAACAAGGAGTCTTTTCCTTGTAAAACAAACAAGACAAACGTTTTTGGGTGTTTATACCGTTGAAGGTTATACTTTAAGAATTTGATTTGATAAGAAGACCCATCAGATATATCGTTTGTCCCTTGGTAAGTTCTATTTTCGTACAAGTCCTGTGCTACCTGAGGCAACTTATATAATAAACTGAAAACCGCTATGCTCGACTCTCTCCTTGTCACTTTATAAAACATTTAAGAATTAAAACGCTGTAAGCCCTCGTTTTACGGCTCGAAAGAAACTTTATGACGTTCCAAACGAGGGGCAGATTAGACTTCAACAGATTTGTTGATGATATTGCCCGCTTGAATTTTTTTTTTATTGGCGTTAGAGAAAAGATGAACTATTAAAATTTGAACGAGATGATTCTCATAATCCCTATTTGAAATTTTCAAAATTTAATCCTTGAACATCAATTTCAGGGCAGCGGTAGCCGAGTGGTTACCGTGAGAGACTCACGGCCCGTAGATCCCGCGGTCATGGGTTCGATTCCCACCGTCGCCTCTGGCCTTTTTTCACGCAACCGTTCCCTCCCCCTTAAAAAAAAAAAAGAAAAAATATATGCTGCAAATATGGTCAGATCAAAAAGCAAAAAAAAAAAAAAATTCGGAACTGGCACTCAACTGTACAACAGTGCCATCGTGTGGTAGGCATTATTCGTCCCACCTTGAATTGGGACAGTTCTGTTCTGGGGCTTTTTTTATATAAGCCATGTTTTGAATTAATTAATTACTAACTACTATTAACTAATTAACTTTTTTTAAACCTTTTAAATTTAAAATTCAACCTTTTTATGTTTGAATTAATCTTTCAAATAAATTTTTTCAAAAATTGATCATTGACCACTAAATATAATGGAATTGATTTTTTTTTTTAAATTATTGTTTTCAAGCTGTTAAAAATATTTATTTAAAGTGTAAAATTACCGCCTTTTTTTATTACATCAAATTTCATTTCTGTTGATAATTGATTACAAGGCGAGATTCGTGACGATCGGATTCGTTCGTGGTAATCATTTACGCCATGGCCTTTTTCAAAATGGGCCGTAATTAAAATTGAAACATTTCTACTAAACCAACCGTGTTAAAGAGTGGAATTACTTTAATCGCCTCCGGATTGCTTTGTTTTTAAATAATTAAACACGAAACAACGTGATAATGAAACAGCACTGTGGCCCTCATGGGATTTTAACGAAGTTTCAGGTAACCTCCAAATTC
This sequence comes from Cimex hemipterus, assembly GCA_039619505.1. NCBI lineage: Eukaryota > Metazoa > Arthropoda > Insecta > Hemiptera > Cimicidae > Cimex > Cimex hemipterus. The sequence goes on along the minus strand of CM077111.1, from coordinate 14,542,414 downwards.
GCCGCTTTTCGGCCGCTTTTATTGATTTAAACCTTTATATCTCACTAGAAAATAATACAAAAATATTAACTGAATTAACAAACTACTGTCTTTTATTCGATGATTATTCAAAAATCGTGAGATGCAGTCTGGTGTGATGTAGGTTTTGGAAAAACATTTTCTTTATCGTGCCAACGTTTCGATCTTTATTGAGATCATCTTCAGGCCTCAAAGTGTTTGTCTTCTGATTGATTTGTCTTTATTATTTGTCCTGTTTCGAACACCCGTAGAAATGCGTGGTGATTAGTGACCGTTAAACGATAGTTATTTAGAAATCGTGAGATGCGGTCTGGAGTGATGAAGGTTCCAGAAAAACATTTTCTTTACATCAATAAAGATCGAAACGCGGGCACGATAAAGAAAATGTTTTTCTGAACCTCCATCACACCAGACCGCATCTCACGATTTTTAAATAACTTCATTCTAAACTTTAATCTCTTAAGGATGAAAGTTGTTCCCATGTATTTGGAATGACGTTAACAAAAATTCGAGAGGGGTTGAATGGTAGAGCAGCGTCGTATTGAGCCGAAAATCCTGGGTTCGAATCCCTCTCGTGAAACTGACTTTTTTAATCTCAAACAATACCTTTCATAAATATTAATTAATTCAAAAATTATTTAAAAATCGTGAGATGCCGTCTGGTGTGATATAGATTACAGAAAAGCATATTCTCTATCGTGCCGACGTTTCGATCTTTATTGAGATCATCTTCAGAGCCTGGGATGTACAAACATTGTTTACATTTAGAGAATACATTTTCGATGTGGAAAAGTGAATTTATACAATGCAAAATATATTTACCAAAGTATTTCTACTCACTCAAAGTATTTGTCTTCTGTGTAATTTCTGCCATTCTTGCGTGTCGTCTTGAGAATGCCAGTGGGATTTTAGTGTTTTATGTTTATAATTAACACGTAAAACACACACTTTGGTTGAATGTATAAAAAAATATATTTTGCATTGTATAAATTCACTTTTCCACATTCAAAATATATTTGCTAAATGTAAACAATGTTTGTAAATCCCAGGCTCTGAAGATGATCTCAAAAAAGATCGAAATGTAGGCGCGATAAAGAAAATGTCTTTCTGAAACCTTCATCACACCTGCCCGCATCTCAGGATTTCTAAATAATTATCGATTAACGGTCACTAACGATCACACATAATTCAAAAAAATTTGTTGGCCAATCGGACCACGAACTGTAATGGTTTGATTAATTAAACTGATGTGCATCTTGATGAAAACTTTCCGTGGCCATTTCATTTTTCAAATGTCTTGTAATCAGGATTCGATACTCGGCGAAATATGATGTGGCTATGGGGAGGAGGAAGTGAACTTATATTTCGTTTTACTTATTGAATCCATTATATTTAGTGATCTATTGACTAAATTATTTTTTTTAATTAATTAAACTTTTTACACAAGGTTTTCGTTGAAATGAAAAAGTTAAAATTGGCGAAAAATGGAGAAGATTCGAAAGGATGCAGGTTCAGTGGGGAGTTGGTGTCCTTGTGGATCGATGTCACGACAGGTCAAGCGGTTAGAGCCGAAGGTCGCGGGTTCGAGTCCCGCTCATGGCGCTAACTTTTTCATTTAAACCAAAACCTTACATAAAAAGATTAATTAATGGACAGATGAAAAATTAATGTTTACCTAGGAATAATGATGATAGTTTATTGTATTTTAAAAAATTCCCAGTTTATCACTCACAGAACACAAATTCGGACATGCCTATCAACCTTTACTGTCAATTGTATATTTTTTAAATTGTATTTTTAAATTACATATATTTTAAGGAAGATGTTCAAACTAGACACTGTTACTGGGTACGCATGCTGGGCTTAGAAAAAAATATTTTGTACGGAATTTCTTACATTTAGAAACAACTTAAATTGTAGACTTGTCAGTTTGCGAAACAATTAGTCTAGATTTTGCAAGTTGTGACAGCTGGTGTTCGTCAGATAGCTCAGTGGGGCTGGTTCGTCAACTCGGTTTGATCCTTTACAAATGTCAACGAGACCGCAGGACTTGCAAACAAGTCTGATCAGTAGTGCTACAAGTCTGCGGCCGAAGACGAATTAAACTCTGGAGATCAGATTGCCTCCCCTTGTAAACACCTACCGCTATTTATTACCTCGTAAAATAAAGTAAAGTTCCGTGTACCCTAAACATGTGATCTTCAGATAATGCTCCTCTCCCCTTACACCGATGTCCTTAGGCCCTTGTCCATTTTTTATGGTCCTTTCCTTCCAAGGAGTGCTTCCTTTTTTAATTAGCGATGCCCGGAGCCTCGTCAAACCCGTGAAACCTTTCAGTCATTCCCATCAAACTAGGTGGCGTCGCTCCGGTTCACACACTTTAAAATTTACACCCGATCGTAAAACCCCTTTTGCAAATTAATGTTGTTAATATTCATGTTTCTTTATTGCTCGTAAATTTCTTTTCAGTTCTTAATTGATAACCGACATGCGAAAAAAGAAGTTGTAGCCCATATCATCTGGCATAATATCGGCAAAAAAATGTGCAAAGCATTAATGACCTGTTGAGTATTTTTTTAAGCGATTTAATTTATAGCCATCCATGACCGGGCTGTATTTACAATTGCTTTTATTATTGGGTTGTCCGGAAAATAATGCAGGATTTTAAGTTTTCATTAAAAAAAATCTATATAAAATATTCTGTTTACGTTTACAGGATTACTCATTTGTATGAATGTCAACACTTATTAATCCTCTTCCAAATGATATTGTTTGTTTACCTCTGTAGCATTCCGCTACTTGGAAATAATTCAGTCATCCTTATAATGTCAAAGCGAGAATTTCGTACGATTTTCTTTTACGAGTTTAAACTCGGCCGAAGCGGAGCCCAAACGGCTAGAAACATTAACCAAGTCTGGGGCGAGGGTTGTGTTAATGAGTGCACTGTGCAAAGGTGGTTTAAAAAATTTCGGGAGGGAGATTTCAGCCTTGAAGATGAAGAAGGTCGTGGAAGGCCTTCCTCTCTTAATGATGATGTTCTGCGATCAGTGGTGGAAGAAAACCCCAAAACAACTGTTCGAGAACTTGCAGAGCAACTCAAAGTCAGTAAAACGACCGTCGCTGACCACCTCAAGGCGATTGGAAAAGTGAAATCGGAAAGGGCCCATTTTGTTGCGTGACAACGCTCGACCACATGTGTCACGTGTAACGTCACAAAAATTATTGGAGCTTGGCTATGAAACTTTGCCTCACCCACCCTACTCTCCGGACCTCTCGCCTACTGACTACCATTTTTTTAGACACCTGGACCACTACTTACAACACATAATATTCAAAAATCAAACAGAACTGGAAAATGCATTTATTGACTTTATCAATTCTAAAAATTCTGAATTCTACTCAGACGGAATTAATAAGTTACCAACACGTTGGGAGAAATGTATTGAGAGTATGGGAAATTATTTTGATTAAAGAACATTGCTTTAAAGTAACTAGTTTCTTTTTTTTTTGTTTAATACCAAAATCCTGCATTATTTTCCGGACAACCCAATATTTTTATATGCAACTATGCATGTTTGTTAAATGTATTCTTTTTAAATTTGTTTTCTTACCATAGTGCCAGCGTGTTCACCTCGTGACTGCGAAAGTCCTTTATTTGTTTCTTAAGTACGAATATTTTATATTTCTTACCTATCTTATTTTTTTTTTCAGTTAATTTTATTTGCTGTATGCTGTACTATTGCTTTATTGCTGACCGAGACAATGCCACTTCGATCATCATGGATGGCTGGGAGGAGAACAGATGGTATTGACTAAATTAACAACAACAAGAATTCTTCTTATCCAATTAAACGTTGAATGCCAAAAGATCTAGGGCTCAACTGAAAAATAACTTTTCATATGAGTTTCAATAAAACCCAAGAGGTACGCCGGGATTCGAACCAAGGACCGATACGGTTACAGATAGGAGACAACTCTCCTCCACTACTATCCTCTGTAGGGTGACGATAATATTTGACATGGAATTTAATGGTTTGGGATTGAACAAAGCCAAGGTCATAAGATGGTACTGCTCCTAACATAGAAAAGCGTAGAAGACATCGGTTACAAGGATACAGGCGGTATGGGTGCCAATAGTGCGGTATAAAGTAGCTTTTGTTTTCTGCATCATCAGTTGAGAAAGGTTAGTAAGCCGTAGGACCTTTGTATAAAGTCAGCAGGTTTTAGTCGAGTGTTTGGAATTTTCCGTAAATTTTCCCTAAATGCAATAAAACTCTTGACTAACTCTGGAGGATGGTTGCTTTTTTACAGTTAAAACTACAAAAGTAGGTTTTTATTTCGTCGTATTTGAATTTTTAAGCGCGAAGGTATATTCCAAGGATGTGGTGGTGTTGGTGGAAAGAAAATCGGCATGATCAGGGTGTAGAGAGAAGATACAGTATGGTATTGCGCTGAATGGAAAAGTCAGTAGTATAAAAGATAAATAAGAGTGGTAACAATATACTTCCTTGATGGGATAAATATCAGATTTCAGTATGACGTCATGAAATACTTAGGGGTGCTGTTTTTGATGAAATTTTAAGAACCAACAACTAAATAAATTGAAAGTTGAAAAAAACCCATCACATCCAAGTACACCCGGCTTCTCCAATATACTACAAGGATTTTTCACGATCTTTGTGTTCACCCTGTTAATTCTGTTAAGACTTGTTAGATCGATAAAAATGATGACGTAGACTTGGAAGAATCGGTTAGTTAATATTGCTCGATCTAACAGAACAAATATCAGAGGTAAGGTCAAACATGTAGTGACATTGCTATCCGCTAGGGCGAAGGTAACCAACATGGCGGCCATGAATTTAACAGCTGTTTTTTGTTCACATGTATTTTTATTCTTAATTACCCATTAATTAAACCAGAACCATAAATTTCTTTTGTTAATTTCTAACCTGCCTTTGTACTCTCCTTCATTATTAGAGTTACATACGTTATCCTTTAAAGCTGTAGGCTGTTAGAGGTTAGGTTAAAAGTTAGGTATGTCGGCTCGAATACCATTTTGAATGAAAGAGTTGATTAATTTCCTTTTTTTATTAACTTCTGGCATCTTACACTTTAACACAAATCAAAACCAAAACCAACAATAGCAAGCTTTCAAGGACTGTTATACCTTTATTTATGGTTCTACCAATCGCCGCGCACAGCATTTCGGAAAAATTAACCTTAAACATAAAACCTTACTGGACGTTTCTCTATTCGAGTTAACATGAATTAACATGTTAAAAACATCGTGAATACCCTAGTATATACAGACCTGCATTTTCAAGGCAGAATAGTTAATGTACAACTTTTCGACGACCCTCCTGTGTCAAACGTATTGATATGATTTTCGAAAAACATACACTTACGCATCCATACACAGTTCATTTCTTGGAGGAACACCTGTATTGATGGGATAAATATCAGATGTCCAAGAACTTTGCGCTCATGAAATAGACATAACAGGTCAAGATATCACTATAAGGTCATAAGTGAATTTGGCTTGAAGTAAGTCTTGCAATGACTACGGTTGTCCTCTGGTATACCGAGGACACATGACACAAACAAATAAAAGATCAAATCAGTTTTGGCGAAAGGAAAGAAGAAAAGAAAACCTAAGAAATAGGTCAACAACAATAAACGTATTATGGTTTTCTTTCTTCGTCGATCTTATTTTAATAAAACTACTGTGGGAAATTTTTCGTTGAAGTTGGATTTTTTGTGCGATTAGAGTTTAAAACTTCTGAGAGAAAGTATTTAACGCGAAGCGAAGAAGGGAGAAAAGAAAAATTATTTATTCAAAAACACAGCATAGACAGGTCAAAATAATCAATAATGGCAAAAGGGAGGGAAAATTCAAAAGATGGGGTTGAGATAGGAAGTTGATGTTCGAGCGGACGAGGTGACAATAGCTGAAGTGGTTGAGCAGCGGAGTATTTAGCCGAAGATCGTGGGTTCGAATCCCGCTCGTGCCATTGACTCTTTTTTATCTCAACTTCATTAATTGTAATGTATTAATAGGTCAAGCGGACACAAAATTTTTGAATTTAATAATCAATAATGATCAAATTTTTGTCTCAACACTTCACATGGATGAATTTCACTATTTACCAGTTCACTAACATTGGGTGTATTAAAATAAACATTTCCTAGGTGAGATGAAATTCTGTAAAGGCTATGTGTGTTATTTTCATAAAACCATAGACGAACAAGATAGCATATACATGTTGTCTTTTTAGAAAATATAGACGTGTCGTATATTTTTCAAGATGTATGTATAGCCTACGCTTACAATACAGGTGTTTAATAGTTTTGAGAAAGTCAAAGTGACGAGGTTAATAAGAAGAAACAGAGTTATAATCAGATTAATTAGCATACATCTACAAGTGTGAACTTCCTATTGTTCAAGCTCCTAGCATTAACATACGTCTAAGAACAGACTTAGGCCCCCACTCGCGGCTTCCGAACACCGATTCTATCAACATTTCAGAATGGAAGAACACGTGCTCATTTCAGAAATTACTTTTCGAGTAAGTTAAGACCTGACCCCTATGACAAGGAATTGAAGATAAGTTTGAAATTGTTTTCGATAAAAATTTCATGGAAGGGATTCGAACACGGAACTTCTAGTGTAGCAAATTCACGACGTAGAATAAGAAAATAACAAATAGCGTATTAAATTAAATGAGATAAATAAAAATCTTCAAAAACGAAAACGTTCCAATCAATTAGTCGATTTTTTTTCCGAAAACTTAATTAGATTCATGTAAAGCACTCTTTAGCACCCTCTAAGATAAATGTTCATTGCAATAAAAAAATAAAAACTTATTTTTTCTGATTAGACACGACTTTGTTTTTCTTCAATAATCAGTGTTTTCTTTAAAAATTCATAATTTCTCTTGGTTTTATCCAAAATTAGCATCCAAATTTATCCAATAAATCAACAAGGTTAAAGTATTAGGGGTATTAACGATCTAGGATGTGGCTAGACTGTTCCCATAGGCTTCTCCTCTATCCACACAACGACTAATTCTCAAGACCAATAAAAACAAATTAACAGATTAGCTGATTAGCATTGAGCACATTTAGCATAGGTTCACATATTAGGGGTATTCACGATCTGTGTGTTAACCCTGTTAACTCTGTTATGTCGTCTCAGATTGAGCAAAATAATGGCGTCGAGTTGTAAGGATACCCAGAACCCCTAGCGAGTGGCAAATTTAAATCGGAAGCCCTAATCACTTGGCCTTGGCCATTGCTGACCCCTAGTTAGCAGTATATATATATATGTACATATTAACTAATTGGCTTTTAGCACATTTAGCATAGGTACACATATTAAGGATATTCATGATCTTTGTGTTACTCCTGTTAACTCTGTTAGGTCGTGTTAGTTGGAGAAAAACGATGGCGTAGACTTGTAGGAATCGGCTACTTAACATTGTTAACATTATTAACGATCTAACAGGCCAGGGTCAATGTTAGAGGTTAGGTCGAAAATGTAGTTACATTGCTATCCGTTAGGGCGTAGGTAACCAACATGGCAGCCATGAAATTAACAGTTGTTTTCTTTTAACACTTATTTTTATTCTTAAATAATCATTAATTAAATCAGACCAGTACATTTCTTATGTTAATCTCCGACCTCTATTTATACTCGTATTCATACTGGATACATCCACCTATTCTATAAAGTCGTAGGCTGTTTGAGGTTAGGATACAGGTTAGGTATGTCGGTTCGAATTGAAGCGTGTCGTTTGTTTGTACTTTTCGACTGCTTTCAAGGATTGTTGTAGCGTTTTTTGGTTGGAGCATTCACCATCTTACTCGCCTTTTTTCTATACGAGTTAGCACGAGTTAAAAAAACATCTTGGAAACCTCTAATATGTGATTATGAATGATAAAAAATAAACCAAAAAATTTTTTATTTTGTGTTTACACTTTTAATTTACATAATTGACCACGTTTATGCTGTTATGTGAACCTTTTATAGTTCTCGAGTCAAGGAGAACGTAAGAAAAGTACAAGTATATACGCAATTATTATAATATTCTTTTTAAATTTGAATTTTACGAGCAATAAGATTTTTTCCTTTTGCAAAGATATTCAGGAAAAACCACTACGTCATAGTTAATAAAATTAATTCCAGTATTATATTAATTAGGTATACAATAATAATTAGAGGAAGGAAAATGTCAAGAACAAAAGCACATATTTCGTAGGGGCTAGGGCAAAACACCGTCCAAAAATGCCCCTTCCTTTTGTGGAAGGCTGTAATGAAGAGTCTTTCTCTCGTGGTCAAGACGCATCTACATAGGAGTAAAGTATGGGGCATGCCTGTGACAGAAGAGAGCACTAAATACTCGGTAAAGAGAAGCTAAGAGTGCCCGAAGCAGGCTTAGTACTCACAATTATACCCGCCCACCCGAAACCGCACACCATATATCCAAGACACGGTGCCCGCCCTAATAAAATGCATAAATAATAGAACGCCTCCCCTGTTTCCTTTATGCCCAACCCTTTTTTGGCTTTTCTCAAAAGACAAACTGGGCTTCCAAAACATCTGCGCCGATTAGGGACGCCTCTTTATTTTTTTTATTCGCTTTCTTCTTTCCACGACACAAAAGGCGTCGTGCCTCCTTTCTTAATGAGCAGATGTGACCCGAAGGATTTTTGCCGGCGGCGCCTTTCAGGTGATATCGAAATCTCCCTCTCCCATTATCCCTTTCGTAATATTAAGAAAGACTAGGTTTCAAGCTATTCTTTAATTTGGGCTATCTACAACAGACTGCCACAAAACAGCGTCTGTAGATCGGCGAAAGACCAGTGATACGCGAAGCATCAACCGAAAACATCGTCCACCATCCTATCGAGTGATTTTTCAATTATCTCTCCCGCCTATAGCTTTGTCACTTTCTAAGACTAACAGTACCATCTTCTTGACAACATATCAAATAAATACAGCTCTAGGTTTTGGACTTTATTACTACTAAAACAGAATTTATCATATTCATTACCAAAAACGCTGGGAAAACCTTTAGAAAGACAGTCCTATTAAATATAATTCTTCTTATCCTTAATAAAATTTAAGAGCCAACTGGCAAGCTCTTGTTAAACATTGGACAAACCGAGTAACTAACCTAAAACTAAAAATTCAACTATAGACCTTCACATCACGATGATTCCAAGACTGTATACGATCAGCGACTATGAAGGACAAAATTCTTTGTGCTGTTAGCCAGGGAATCATATCATCGGAGATGGTACTTGGGACATGCCCGACGAAGAAAAGCCAACTATATGTCACCTTGTGTCATCTCCCTGATAAATCATCTCGACTTGAAAGAGCCATTGAACAAAACTGAACACACTCTAGATCTCTCTATCGACCAAAAGCATTCAAACCCAATGAAGTATCCCATATCATAACATATCACTCAGTTATCTATCTACTAAAAAAGCTCTTGGTTTCGACCTGCTCACCGCAAATCCTTCGAATCTTACTAAAACTTACCTACCTTGACAATATTGTCCTTAAAATTCCAGTGGAAAATTGCATCGTCCGAATGTTTCTAAAGCCAACCTTACCCTCCATAACTGCCACCATCCTTCAGTCCAATTAGCCTCGTGCATTAAAATGTGCAAACTTTTCAGAAAAAACTGCTGCTTAAAGACGTTCTTCCCGTCCGTCATTCCTGGTATATGATCTCTAGTGTGGTTCTGTCGTTTTCATTTTACAAGTTCAGCAGTTCCATCACAGACATCGTCGCTTCCGCTCTTGAGCAAAATGAGTCTCCGGTTATTCCTAGATTCCAGAAGCCTTCGATGGAGTATGGCATTCGGACTGGCCTAGAAATTTAAAAGGCTCCTCCATATTACCAATTCCATTTACCTCTATCAGGCAACCTATACATCCTCACATTCTCTACCGATTCGTATGATCCGGCTTTCTTTGCTCTCGTAAAGGTCCTGCCATCACAACTAGAAACCTGCAAACCCATGTCACATCCTATGACAGTGGTTCAAACGGTGGAAAAAAAATGTGAACTCTTTGGAGAACACCTATTGATTCCATTTGCTGTAGCAGTTCACTTGGACGATACATTAACAAAGGACTTACACGGAACCCACGCATGATTCAAAACACAAAAACAGACGCTTCAGTTTTCTTCAAAGATCGCTGAACAAACTTGGAAGAAGTTATTTTTCCACCCACGAAATATAATGGATTTTCTTTATTGTGCGAACGTTTAGGTCTTTACTTAGATCATCTCCATGGTTCAAAGTATGTGTTTTGGTGCAGATGTGCAGGGTTGTCCAAATTTTCAAGAAAACGTTCCTACCTCCGTACAATCAAAATTCACCGAGACATCATCCAATTCATCCAATGATTTTGCGCGTCCTATTTTACTATTAACAATGGCCATAACATCCAATATGTCTTGACATGGTATCCGAGTGTATCGAAGTCACGATAGCTCAAGTGGTTAGAGCGGCGGCGTATTGAGCTGAAGGTCTTGTGTTCGAATCCCGCTCGTGGCACTTAATTTTTCATTTCAGCCAATACCTTACATAAAGATTAATCAACTGAAAGAAGTTATTGGGTCAATCGATCCACGAAATATAATGAATTTTTTTTTATTGTGCGAACGTTTCTGTCTTTATTTAGGTCATCTCCATGGTTCAAAGTATGTGTTTTGGGCAGGTGTCAGGGTTGTGTGTCGTCAAAATTTTCAACAAAACCTTCCAACCTCCGTACAATCCAAAATTCTCCGAACCATCATCCAATATCTTTATTTGTCCTATTTTACTATTCATAATGGCCATAACATCCATTATGTCTTGATGTAGGCTGACATGGGAGTGGTTAGATCACCGCCGTGTTGAGGTGAAGGTCTTGGGTTCGATTCCCGCTCGTGGCACTAACGTTTTACTTTCAACCAATACCTTGCATAAAAAAACTTATTTGTATATTTTTCGTACTTGTTTTTATTTTTAAAGGAAAATATTGTAGACCGACAGTACAAACACGGTAAGTTTGGATCGGCCCACCATGGCATTCGGTGAAGGCAAACGGACCCATTTAATGAAGTGTTGAGTGGGCTAAGGTTTACTTGACAGTGGAAGGGTAGATATATTGCGGGGAATTTACGCCGGTCCAAGGTACACACGTCCCCTGCCGTCTTCCTGTTGACACTTTCTTACAACGGAAATGAACGTCGCCATGCCAACTGATGCCGGCCCATCTCCACGTCTACCCGTCGTGGTTAGTACAATTCTCTCCGAGTCAAACGTCCGACAAGACGAGATAATCGCTTCTTAATGAGCTTAAGCACCTTATGAGTTTTGACATGACATCCCATCAATTCTGTTCAGTAACAAGATAATAATACCCTAATACCTCATTTTAGACGACGCCTACGTGATTTTAAATGGTCAGAGATCAATATTTTCTTCTTTTTTGACAGGCTTTTGGAGTAGACTGAATTTCATTTTAGTCTAATATTTAATTGTAGTACAAATAAAAAACAAAAAGAGAATATAAAACGAAATTTTTGGAAGGCCAGAAAATCATTCGTCTTTCTTCTTTAGACTGAATGTCAGTAGGAAAATTCTTGTTTTGATATTGAACCAAACCCAAACTTATTCTTAGAGAAGTTTTTTATATATTTAAAATCTAAGAAATGATAAATGATGGTTTGATGTTCTACATATTCAGACCAGACTTTACATCCTCCAGAAAGAGAAATAGTAATAGTTTGGCTACTTCGTATCGTTTTGTCCTCTCGCCGTAGTCAGTAATGAATTCGTGTATCATATTTTATTAATATACTTCTTTTTAGGCAGTGTGGATTAGTTGAAGTACACAAATGTCGAACACATAGACTCACAGGTTCAACATCCAGCAGACCCCATGAAGAAATCTTACAAGAAACAAATAGGGTACTTTGCAACCCTATTAAATCCGCTTGTATGACTAGTCATCTGTTTCCAGTTTCAAACTGAGGAAGGCGAAAACAGCTTGGATAACATGCCAAAAGTTTTGGCACTATAGTTTGAATTATCTAGCAGTAAAATGCTGCTTTCTGATACAGCTCATGTAAAACAAAGTATACAGTGGATCCCACGAACGTAAAAATGATTTTCTCCAGTTATGACAAACAGTTTATTTAGAAACAGCATGGAGGCTTTCGCTTCTTAGTTAAACACGTTGATGCCGACGTGAGACCTGTTGTCTGTTGAAATTTCAGTGATGAAGATGAAAACTAACTGCGCCTGCAGAAAACCAGGCAAGGGTACATAAACCAAAAGTTTTGGCACGCATTTTTTTTATAGTTCTCAACCATAAAATACTGCTTTCTGATACAGCTTGTGTAAAACAAGGTGTTCGTTGGATCTCACGAATGTAAAAAATGATTTTGTCCAGTTTTGATAATCATAGTTTATTTAGAAACAGCATGGACGCTTTCGCTGCTTCGTTAAACATCATGGTGTCTACGAGGAAATCTGTTCCCTGTTGAATTGACAATGAGGACGACGAAAACCAACTGACAACACGACAAGGGTACATTAACCAAAAGTTTTGGCACGCTTTTTTTATACTTCTGAACCATAAAATGCTGCTGTCCTATACAGCTTATATAAAACGAAGTATTCAGTGGATCCCACGAAGTTAAAAATTATTTTGCGCAGTTATGACATACTTTTATGGAGAGGAACACGAAAACAACTGCGCCTGCAGACAACATAGCAAGCGTAGATAGACCAAAAGTTTTGGTATCCTTTTTTTAATCGTTCTGAACCTTAAAATGTCACTATTTGTTAAGATGTTTATGATGCTGATTATGAAAAACCTTTTCAACGGGGTCACACGAAAACAGGGATGAACTCATCCTAGCAGTTATGATGATCATAATTGGCTTAGAAACAGCTAGATCTCTTTGCCACCTCTAGTGTCTATCAGAAAAGTGTCGTGTGTTGCAGTAGTTAGCCTGGACTTCTATGATCTGTTGAAATCTCGGTGAAAAAATCGAAAAAAAACCCAAAATCATTTGGTCAATCATGACGATCTTGGTACACAACAAATAGACCTAAAGTTAGATATCTAAAACAATTTTTATAAAGAAATAATTTTTTTTTTTTAAACGACCGTTGTAAATTTTCCGCCTGGATTTTATTGGGCTTAAAAATTAATCCTACATACCGGTCCGACTTATTGATTGATTTTTACGGCCTTTTCCCCGAATGATTAACGGCCGGCGCTCTGCGTAGGACGCGCGTGTGAAACCAATTAGGGATAGCGCCCTTTTCCACCCGGGCAACGAATCAAAGCTATTCCTGTTTTTCGCTCAACCGACCAGTTATCGGCCGGTGGACATCACTCAGGTCCAAAAACCTCCAATGGGCCAGAACGGCGAATCAATTAATACGGGATGGCGTCTGTCCAACCATGAAAAATTTTCATTTCGTCGTAGCAGATTAAATTTAATCTAGACTTAATATTAAGATTGTATTATTAAATAAAATCCAATCCGCCGAAATCCAGAAAAATTGAAAAGAGAAACGCTCGAGTAGCAGAATAGCAACTAAAATGTTTAAGGAATAAAGGAATTCTGAGGTCGGAGCGTAGAGCTTGTGAAGATCATAGTTGATTTTGTCGTCTCTCTCTCTCTCTCTCTCTCTCTCATCAATCTTTCTTTCCATCCATCTATCTATATATCTATGTCTCTTTTTAACTCCAATTTTCCATACATCACCTGTATCTAGCTTTATTAGCTTTTGTTTCTTTTTATATTTCTGTTTCTCTGTATTTGTCCTTTTCTCTGTCTACTTATGTACTCTCTCTCTCTCCACTCTCTTTCTCCATCTTTCTTTCTAGCTAACTACGTTTCTTTCTAACTCCAATTCTCTAGCTATCATCTGTACCTGCCTTTTTTCTTTCTATATCTCTTTTTTCTCTATTTGTCCTTTTCCCTCTCGACTTATGTACTCTCTCTCTCATCAATATCTTTCTCCACCTACCTATCTTGCTGTCTATGTTTCTTTCTAACTCCAATTCTCTATCTATCATCTGTACTGCCTTTTTTCTTTTTGTATTTCTGTTTCTCTGTATTTGTCCTTTTCTCTGTCTACTTATGTACTCTCTCTCTCCCCCCCTCTCTCTCTCCACTCTTTTTCTCCACCTTTCTATCTTGCTATTGTATCTATGTTTCTTTCTAACTCCAATTCTCTATCTATCATCTGTACTGCCTTTTTTCTTTTTATATTTCTGTTTCTCTGTATTTGTCCTATTCTCTGTCTACTTAAGTACTCTCTCTCTCTCTCTCCACTCTTTTTCTCCACCTTTCTATCTAGCTATCTATGTTTCTTTCTAACTCCAATTCTCTATCTGTCAACTGTATCTAGCATTTTTCTTTCTATATTTCTTTTTTTTATCTATTTGTCCTTTTCCCTCTCTTCTTATGTGCTCTCTCTCTCTCTCTCTCTCTCTCTCTCTCTCTCTCTCTCTCTCTTTATTTCTCCCTTTCTTTTCCATATATATTTATCTATCTGTCTATCTAACTATCACTTTCTTTTTCTCGTTAATAAAACTTTGACACCGCCTACGATCGTTATACCTGCGTAATTTTTTTACCTATCGTGGTACTCCATGCGTAAACAGACCCTTTGAATCAATTCATTTATAACGCTACCGTACCTGCATCTTCAGCGGTTGATCCGTCCGCGTTGTCATATTTTTCACTCTGTATAAAAGAAAATCGATAACGGGAACAATTGACCGATCCACCACGGCAAACCTGAAACGCACTCAAGCAATGTTAGGCAGACTAAAATTTCCGGAATACTCGAAATATCATTGTTATGCTTTCTTTCTGTGTGTTTTATTAATCATGTTTAGAAACCAAATTATAAAATATTTTGTAATTATTTGTTTGATTAGTTTTTCTCTTATACGCTCTCTTTCGCCTTATCACTTTCTCCCTCTACTTTTCCTTCCCTTTCCTCTCCATTCACTCTCTCTATCTTTCTCGCTCCTCATTAGTTTAATTTCTTCCCTCTACTTGCAGCTCTAAAGATCTGATATATTTTACTTCCAATTTAGGTATACTTTGGATGTTCCAACCAAGACTATGTTTCATTTTTCTTGATTTTTCCCGTATGCCATGCTATCTCTCATGTTGTGTGTGAGTTGGTGTTTCTCACTCTCCCCGCTCATTCACAATCTTTCCTTGCCTTTCCCTTCAGCCCAAAAGATCCATTATATTTTACGGGCAATTAACTTTTTCCGCAATATTTTCGGAAACATGTGAGCCTGCAATGTCAAAAAAATTATGTACACAGAAGCGGACAGGAAGATTGCCATTTACAAAATAGAAACTTTTTAATTGTTCCATGTGAGAAATAATTGGACAGCTCAAAACTGTTCATTGTAACCCGGCCGTGGGAAAAATGAAGAGGAGAAGTTGAAATAAAATCGGTCAAACGAAAATGAGATGCGCGGAATGCGAATTTTAATTCACTGTTTTCAATAGATTTTTAAAAATCGTTTTTGGAAAGCTAGTTCTAAAACAAATATACTAAACAACCATTATCATTTTTATCTTTTCTAATAGACAGGACTTCAGCAGTTTCCGTAAAATTTATTCTAGCTTGTACTGCTCATCTTTAGGTTTGTAGGTGATAAGAAATCACTGTCAGCATTGTTGTCTCGATAATTTATTCATTTTTTATTATATTTTTCAAGCCATACAGATACCACTAGGACTGTGCTGAGCGTGTCCGCTTCTAGGCCCTTTAAAGGGCTTTGCAGGTACCGTTTCTATTCCCTCTGCCTAGTGGTCGTGATCAATTCCCCCAACCGGATCTTTGCGGTGCCTTTTTGGGCACCCCCAGGATGGGCCGACGCGGAGGCGTCCGGCTGGGACATGGGGGAAGAGCTGCGTGTCTAGCTATATAGCTTTTGGCAAAATGCTGCGGCGGCACCTCTTACTAAGCAGGCCAGCCTTTTTTCCGCATGACAGCCGACCAATATCTCTTTGTCGCCTTGAAGCTCTCGGGGCTTGCAACAATATCTTGCAGTGCCCTGATGTTGGCCACTTCTGTGTTGATCTCAAATAACCGTTTCGTTCGAGGGATGCTGTAGATTTCACAGGCTTCCACGACATGTTCGACCGTTTCCGCATATCCACACTGGCACAGCGGGCTAGTTTTCAGGCCAAACGTGAACAGTTTGGCCGAAAAATCACCGTGCCCCGATAAAAGTTGTGCCATATAATGGTCTACTTGAACGTGCCTCATCTTGATCCTTGTTTCAACGCTCGGGAATACCTGGTACGTGTACCTGCCCTTAGCAGAACCATTCCCATCTACCCGGTTCTTACCGACCACCACCAAAATCAGACTATCACCAACAATCACAAGATCCATATCCAGCAGCTCAGCCGAGTTATCCCGACCAACAACAACTTCAGAAAAGCGTAAACCCAGATTTAATTCCAAGTCCTATGCAAGTGATGGAAGAAGACCAACGGACCAAATCAGAGAAATTTTATACCAATCAGAAGAGCCAAGTTCCTCTACTCGTGACAACAGATTTTATCATTAATGATCAAGGCAACGCAACCACAAGATTCATCCGCTCCACTATGTACAACATTCCAATCAGCGCCGATCTTACCAAGCAACCTGCCCGATGGCTGAAGGTGATGGAAGAAGAGAAGTTGCCTCCTTTGGTAGATTTCATAATGACCGAATTAAATTGCCTGCAAAAAAATGTAAATAAAAAATTTTTTTGGTGGTACTACGAATGATCTGAAAATCGATTCGCGTCCATCGTTGAAAACAAACCTGAACTATAACTGTTGCCTTAGAAAAATGATCAACATCACTTTTTACAAAAGGAAACCATTTAGACCAAAACTTTCACTATACACATTCGGACATCGTGAGGTGCGGTCTGGTGTGTTGTAGGTTTCAGAAAAACGTTTCCTTTATAGTCCCAACGTTTCGACCTTTATTGAGATCATCTTCAGGCCTCAAAGTGTCTTCTGATTGATGTGTCTTTATTGTTTGTCCTGTTGCGAGTACCTGTAGAAATGTGTGGTGATTAGTGACCGTTAATCGATAGTTATTTAGAAATCGTGAGATGCGGTCTGGAGTGTTGTAGGTTTTAGAAAAACGTTTCCTTTATAGTCCCAACGTTTCGACCTTTATTGAGATCATCATCAGGGCCTGGAATTTAAAAAACATTATTTAAGTTTAACAAATACGTTAAGTATCTATTTTTTATATTCAATCAAAGCAGTTCACTCACTCGAAGTTTTTGTTTTTTCTGCGTAAGCGTTGAAACATTTTGTGAGAAATACTTTGATTGAATATAAAAATATATTTTTTTGCTTTGTATAAAATCACTTGGTTCCACATCCTACATGCATTTGTTAAATTAAATCAATGTTTGTAAATCTCAGGTCCCGAAGATGACCTCAATAAAGGTCGAAACGTTGGCGCGATAAAGAAAATGTTTTTCTGAAACCTACATCAAACCAGACCGCTTCTGACGATTTCTGAATGATCATCGACTAACGGTCACTAATCACCACAGATTTTACTATAATTTTTTATCTATTTCTTCATCCCGTTACGTTGTAAATTATTGAATCCGACAAAACGGCCTATAGCTTTATGTTCGTTTCGATAAAGGATGACTCATACACGTGCTAACTATGAGGACTTATTACAATAGATTTATCCAGTGCGGAATGTCCTGTAAAGCGGCTAACAACCCCCGTCCAAACGTCATTTGCTCATGTCATGAGACCTATAAATCGAAAAGCCAACTAGGACAAGTCACGAGAAATAAAGGTAGTCACGGACCTTGAATTCCATATATATCTCGTATCAGCGAGTACGAAAAAATGCCAAGAATTTTTGAAACGTTTTTTTTTAGATTTAAAAATGATTAGAAGATGGAAATTATGAATGAAATACTCAAAAGAAACCGATGTCCAGTAATATACGATAAAGACATGGCGAGAATGGTTAAAATTTAATCTCCTTTGATCGATGTATATTAGAACTATTAAGTATTAAAATGTTGCAATATTATCCGAGTGATAACTTTTTTTTTGCTGGGATGGATTGTCACAGTAAATATTTTAAAGAACGATATAGAGATATAAAGATAGATAGAAAGCTGGATAGATTGATAAATAAGTAGGTAGTTACAGATAGAATCATGAGTGATAGAAATAGAGAGAGAGAGAGAGAGAGAAAGACCGCCCACCAAAATTTGGTCCTCCGGGCTGGATTATGAAAAATTCTTGTTCATTGAAAAAACAGGTAAAGGGAGAATGAGAGAGTGAGTGAGGGAGACATAAGAATAGAAAAAGTGAGAGCACTGCACTATGCAAAATTGACATGTTTAAACAATGGAGATAGTGAGAGAGAGAGAGAGAGAGAGAGAGAGAAACGACAGGAAAAAGTAGAGAAAGAAAGAATAAGGAGAAAGGGACAGAAAGAAAGAATGTAGAGAAAAGGGAGAGAAAGAGAAAAGTGAGGAGAAAGAGCGAGCGGAAGACATAATGAATAGGTGAGGAGGGAGAAAGACACATAGATAAATAGACAGATATATATATATATATATAGAACGATAGAGGGATATAACATCGCAAAACTAGGTGTCATGAAAAATAGAGGGAAAGGGAGAGTGTGAGAAGCATATAATAATAGAAGAAGGGAGATCATTGAGTTACGGAAAATTTAGATTTTTGAACAATGAATATAGTGAGTGAGAGAGAGAGAGAGAGAGAGAGAGAGAGAGAGAGAGAGAG
>CM077111.1:14497621-14522675 GCA_039619505.1 Cimex hemipterus | reverse complement strand
GAGAGAGAGAGAGAGAGAGAGAGAGTGTGAGAGAGAGTGAAGGTAGAAAAACATAGAGAAAGAGAGAATAAGAAAAGAGAAAGAGTGAAAGGAGAGAAAGAATACAGATAAAAGAGAGCGGAAGAGAAAAGTGAGGAGAGTGCATGAAAGACATACAGACAAACAGAGGAGAGAGAGAGAGAGAGAGAGAGAGAGAGAGAGAGAAACAGACAGACAGACAGACAGACAGAGAAAAATAGATATGAGAATAAATGATAGGTGGAGAAGAGGAGAGAGTACAAAGTACACAAAGAAAAGAACAAATGCAAAGCAACAGAAATATATCTAGATAAAAGCTAGATACAGATGTTAGATAGAAAATTAGAGTTAAAAAGAAACATAGGTAGAAAGATAGATGGAGAAAGAATTGATGAGAGAGAGAGAGAGTGAGAGAGGGGAGAGAGATGGACTTTTTTAAATTTGGTGCGCAGAAGTTGTAGTGCTTTAGATATGATTTAAAAGCTGAAAATTATCATAATTGATATTCCCAAAATCGATAAACCATTTAAATTATATGTATTATTCTCTGCTTCGTGTTAATAAATTTGGCAAAGATAATCAATAATTCTGTTAGCGATGGATTGCTATTAACCCCATGGTTTACACAATCACAGAATATTAATTCTTTCGATGTTGTCAGACTCATAAATGTCGTGCGAATCATTTCAAACAATGTCTCAACCCGTACATATATTTCGTGATAAGTCACACCGGTCGTGTCGTCGACCAGATGACAAAGGAATAAAAAATAAAACAAAAACGCGCAAGGGTGTTGGATTTTGGCTTTTCGGAGAGTTTACGAGAACAAGGTTGTTTTGTCCAACACGCGAGCCCACACGACAGCTCGATACCATATTTGGGATTCCAACGAACGGGCTACACTGAGTTCGCATGTATCCATGCCCTATTAGTGGGGGGAGGGGAGGCCTTATCGCGGCTTCGGAATATGAAACAATTTTGTAAACCGGATGGCGTCGGTAAGTTTTACAAGATACGCATTCGTCAAACATTTTCAGCCTGCCCGGAAAAAAGTTTAATCCGTATGCTAAAGACTTTCGAGAAAAATTGACACTTTATACCCAAGAATTCGAGAAAACATTGAAATGATATAATTTCGCTAATTTTTTTTTCAAAAAAAAAACAATAAGGCTGTAAAAATTGAATTCTTAATTGCTTTTGTGTTTTTCGTTGTAGGCCGGGTGTAATAAAACACGGTAGCTCGTCTACTATCGTTCCGCAATTGACTAACAAATTAATACTAAACTATGTGGGCACTAGTTAACAGTTGGGCGGATCTCGAGCGGTTCAAAGAGTTAATTAATACATAAATCATCCCGGGTGTAATTAGCTTTTACCCAACTAGTGTCGGCTTCTTTTAATTTTCGGGCGACTCACGAATTTTTTACCCAGAAATGGGAAAAAATTTGTAATTAGAAAAAGCAGCCGTTCATGAAACTCACATATGTACACGTTTATGACCTAAGAAGGGTAATAATTAATTACAGCAAATATGTTTATTAAAACTGTTAAAGTCAATTAAACTTTTTATCGCATATCTCTGTATGAGAATAATAAGTTGGATCTTCGAGAGGTCAAATGACGGATAAAAAAATAAAGAAAAAGAACAGCTCATATCGTCATCCTCAGGGCATCCCCAAGAAAAATGATTTTTCATATAAATTTGTACATGCCGACTAAGGTGCTGAGCGACAAAAGTTGAAGCATCCATCAAAAATCCAAAAAGTAGCGACCCGTCCAACTGCTTATGCTTACATTACCATTTTACATAAAATTTTATTCAAGTACTTAGTTTTTTGTGATCACAGACTAGTTAGGATTAAAATGATATCCGACAATTCGATTAAAACATTTAAAAGTTTGTAATATGTACATCGTCAAAAAAACGACGGACACCCACTTCGTCGCCACAAGTTGGACGGTTACCGTAAAATAGTATAAGCATAGGTAGTAGCTTAGCAGTAAGTAGTAGTAGTTTAGTAGCTTAGCATGTACGCATCCCTAGCCATGGCACATTAGGTAGTTTCTCGAAGCGGTTGGAAGCACGAGTTGCGGCCAGAGGCGGCTGAAGGATTAGAGAGATACAGAAGACTCAGATAGCTCAGGCTCAGGTGGCCTTTGATCATTAGCTAATCAAAATCTTAATCTAAACCGGAAGGGTCATGTTTTTATGTAAGTACTCTGATTATCTTAATACGATTTTTTATTTGTTACATATACATGATAGTATAGTATACAGATATGATTAATATATCACACAAGCACTAATGCCAGCACTGCATTGGTTGAACACATGCTTTGAGGAGCAAGCCATTGCTGGCACTATGATCAAGGGTCAAGGAGGTCTCGAGGCTTGTCTCGTTGGGAATGTGTGGACAAGGCTGGGGCAGTGTAGTTAGGATGGTTCGAAAAGTTGGTGTGGAAAGTTTGGACTCTGGACCGGATCAGTTGACAAAAGGAATTTTGAAGTCTTTGTGGATAGTGAGGTTTGTGACATTTGACGGTTTGTCTAAGAACTATCGATTGGAAGGACGGGATGCTCTGGATATTGGAAGACTGGGCAGAGCCCCATAGTTCTAACCTCTATATGCCCAGATTGTTTTAGTAAAGTATCGTACAGTGTGACCTTTGTCTTAATTGTCAAAGTTGATTTCGGTCTTAAAAGTCTTCGAGTAGTCCAAGTCTTGTATTAAGTTTTTTAAAGACTTGTGTCGGGATTCCACGTCAGTCTGTTGTCGAGATAAAGACCCAGGTATTTGACTTGACTGGATGTAGTTGTTGCTGCTTTTCATCCAAAAGTACACAGAGTATATTTTTCTTCGTTCATTCTTTTCCTCCAGTCTTCGATAAGCTCAAGGTGTTCCTGGATGTTGGAGGTAACTTGGACAAGATTCGAGTTAGAGGATACAATTGGTGGTGATGTAGGTATTAGACACCCCTAATAAGTATAGCAGTATAAATGATAAACAGGATGGGACCGAGAATGAACCCTTGTCGTACACCTTGTATGACTTTTGAGAACTCATTGCCCCGCCTAACTCTGACGCAGCTTTGAAAAGTCAACCAACTTGTACCACGCTTTACTATGACCACTCATTTTCACACCAAACTTGTGGATCAACTCATCCAATATACAACGCATCCAATCTTTCCAATAAATTGATTTTTAGACTAATTATCCTACAAGGTCAGTAACCTTATTTTCAGATGCGGGGTCTGACCATTCTTTAGTCAAAGAATCGATCCATTTCAACCTTTTCATCTAGGTCAAGTCCTTTCAACAAGTTCATAACCAAATTCTGCTTAGGCTACATCTCATGATTTCCTAATCCCACGTATGTAGTGCGCCAGCTATTCTAGGTATGTCTGAACTGCTTGTCATAGTATCACTGTTATAATCAGCTGAAAAATATGTAGTATAACCTAAAAAAATCAAGGACAACTATAATCTTTCTTGCTATACTCGGACTGATTATGTTCATTTTCATCCTGACTTACTACTTTAAGTAATGTGATCTTGATTTAAATTTGTTTACTACACGTGTAGAGATTAGTGACCGTTAATCGATAATTATTCAGATATCGTGAGATGCGATGCGGTGTAGGTTTCAGAAAAACATTTTCTTTATTATGTCAACGTTTCGATCTTTATTGAGATCATATTCAGGGTCTTCTGTGTACATGTGCCATTCTTGCGTGTCTTGTTGAGAGTGCCTACAATATGCAAGAATGGCACAAGTACACTGAAGATAAAACACTTTGAGCTCTGAAGATGATCTCAATAAAGATCGAAACGTTGATATGATAAAGAAAGTGTTTTTCTGAAACCTACATCACACCAGACCGCATCTGACGATATCTGAATAATTTGTTTACTACTTGAATTTAAGTAACTTGACTATAGACAATCACTCATAATGCCAAAAGGTTTAATCCCACCTGTCTAACCATCCTAGGCTCAAACGTGGAACGTTGGATCTTTTTTGTTTCCAGAAGTGTTTTGCGGTCAATCTCAAAAGGGCCTCACTGCCACTGACAAATGGAAATCTTATTAGCCAGCCCTTTGGGAGTTTAAAGGGCGTTCCCGACGACAGACAGGGCCGAGGGGGCGTTGAAGACCCCACACCCGGTTCCCACACCTTTCTCTTACCTGCTAATTGTTATCTGGCCAAAGGCTACATGCCCTACGCGGCTACACGAGGCTTAACGGATTACCTACGGTAAACACGTCGTATTGTTTGTGTCCTTCCCATTACAACTCCAGCACGGTTGGACAAAAGAAACAGGAAAACGTTTAGGATTAGAAAAAAAAAAATCAATTGTGCCGACTAATACCCACTGGATTCTTTATGCAGCTGAACAAACATGAAATCATTCTCCTGAGCAGTTTTATTTATTAACTTTCAGGTTTATTAAGCCTATATCTGTCTTCTTTAAGAACATTTCGCTTGAAAGAGTCAGAAATTAGATGATTCGTGAATAACTACGAGAGTACTAAGCTGGTTGAATATGACAAGATTTTTTTTTTTTAAATTATTCAATTTGTCTTTAGTTTTTGAAAGTTTTCGTCAAATACATTGAGTTGGACAATATTGACGTCGGCGGTTTTTCTGAAGCAAATAGTTATTAAGAGATTAGAGGGAGATTCATCACCCTGTCACCCTGGGGGTCGGAATCGGCCGCCACTCAAGGACCAATCAAAAATTGAAATGAAGCCCCTCTTCGAGTAAACAAATCCTTTCGGTTTTATATTTATTCACCCCTTTAGGGATGATCAAAAAGGTCAGCGGCACATTGAAAACAAATATTTACACAGTGTCCTCCGATAGGGGCCTGATAAGGGGAAAAAGTAATGCCTATTTATTTTCTCCGTCCGATTTGTTAAAAAAAAAAGCTACTTTCATTAGACCTCGATCCATAATTGGAGAAGGTGAACGATTTTTTTTTTAATTTTTAAAAAATCACGTGAAGTTCCTTCTTCTAATTCAAAATTTTCCTTCCTTAAAAACCACCTTAAAAATTTCCGCAAGATTTCAGTCATGAAGCCAATTGTCTTAGTTTTTCTTTGTTTTCTAACTTACAAGCATTTCAAAAGTAATTTTTAATCAGCAAATGTACATAAAGAACAAATCAAATTCACTTAAAATACAAGACGAGCCTGAGGAAGTGTACGTAGCAAAACATTTTTTTTTACATATTTTCTTTTCAAATATGGTTTTTAATCATTTTGGGCTTTTCCTTCAAAATTATTATAAATCATTCTACAATTAATTAAGGTTTTTGGTTGAGATGAAAAAAGTTAATGGCACGAGCGGGATTCGAACCCACGACCTTTGTGTATCCACTAGTAGAGCAGCGGCTTATCTAGCCGAAGATCGTGGGTTCGAATCCCGCTCGTGCCATTAACTTTTTTTCACCTCAACCAAAAACCTTAATTAATTGTAATGTATCCATTGGTCAAGCGGACATCTAAATTAGTGAATTTAATAAATCTTTTTTTTTCCCTTCATAGTATAAAATAATAACATGGAAGATGTATTAAATTGTTTACCAAAATTAAAAGAGATTTACCTAACGATTTGTTACCTAGTTTTGCTCTTAATAACAGGTACTTTACTGACTTTAAGGTTTACCAAGTTTATCGGTCTTCTTTTGGGACATTTTGCTTAAAATAGTATGAAATTTTAAGTCTCACGGTTAATTACGATGTTGGAAAGAAATTTCACCAAAAGAGCGGAAAATTTTTCGTAGTGATAACTTAGTGATAGATCAAAAATTTAAAAATTTAAATTAACTTCTTGCATATTACAATTTAACACAAAACAAAACAAAAACAACAAACTTTCAAGGACGATTATAGCTTTATTTTTGTTTCTACCAATTGCGGAAAAAATTAACGTTTAACGCCCTAAGAAAAGAAGGGGCATTTCTCTCCGCTAGGGCGTAGGTAACCAACATGGCAGCCATGAATTTAACAGCTGTTTTTTGTTTGTGCGTATTTTTAATCTTAAATACGCATTAATTAAATCAGACGGAAATGTTTCTTTCGTTAATTTTTGACCTCTCCTTATATTCCTATTCATACAGCATACATCTACCTATTCTATAAAGTCGTAGGCTGCAACATATATAACATACAGGTTAGGTATGTCGGCCCGAATTGAAGCGTGTTTTTTGTTTGTACTTTTCGAGTGCATAGATAGCATTTTGAATGAAACAGTTGGATTAATTTTACTTTTTTTATTAACTTCTAGCATCTTATAATTTAACATAAATAGAAACCCAAAACAAAGA
The DNA here is from genome assembly GCA_039619505.1 of Cimex hemipterus. Lineage (NCBI taxonomy): Eukaryota > Metazoa > Arthropoda > Insecta > Hemiptera > Cimicidae > Cimex > Cimex hemipterus. Next base: position 14,516,324 of record CM077111.1, on the reverse strand, counting down.
ACAACAAGCCTTCAAACACTGTTATAGTTTTATTTTTGATTCAACCAATCGCCACGCGCAGCATTGCGGAAAATTTAACGTTTAACATGCTAAGAAAAAAAAGAAGGCGTTCAAGATCTTACTGGACATTTCTCTTTTCGAGTTAACACGAGTTAAGATCATACAAACATCCTGAATACCCCTATTATTTGGTGGGATTGCTTGGAATTCATAAAGTTTAGATCTGTAGCTTGTTGTTTCAGAGCACAGAGTACAGGAATGTATGATTACTGTGTGGATAAGTCCCATTTAGAAATTAGTGAAAGCTAGGCCAAATGTGTCTCGTTTTATTTTCTTTTTTTTTTACGAGGGTTCGCAACAGCAGAGGTCATATAAACCCTCAGGGTGCCGGTGTTTTTGAAAAAAGCCCATTTGTAAGTATGTCTATGTATGTATTTGTATGTATCCAGCGGCCCTGCATTCGAACCCGGGACCTTGACCTTACAGTGATGAGCGCCGTGTCAAAGACGAAACCTCGCGGCCACCGACGCCCCTGTCTCTAGGTTTCTTTAACGCCCTAACTTTCGGTTTTTACGTCTTCTCGATTCCATCAGCTTTACATTCAGTTATGTTTCGCATAATGTTCCATTCTTTAAAGTTTAACGTATCCGATTCCAGGAGGATTTTGCAGCAACTTGGGCACTAATAACAACGTCCTTTGCAACCGCCTATTGAAGTTGTAGGATTTGACGTAGATCGCGAAGTTTGATGAGCTGAGATAACTGACGATTTTCAACAAATAATGTAAAAGGTTCTTGAGTTTGAAGCATGTTATGCAACTTAAAAAAAACTGAGATAACTGATGTCCAGCAGGTAATAGTTCACGTAGAGAAACGAATGATGACTGCGATGGCCGGAATTTTCGCCACGCCATTGAGTCTGGGTTTACGACATAGTCCATGGAGTTTAAAGTGATGATAATTTGAAATAAAACAACACTATAAAATGGTCCTCCTTCCTCGTTTTTGACACTCAATTTTTAATTCCGCGTTGAATCCTTATTTATCTAGGTTGAAATCTAGACGATATTCACCTGTTTTTACAGTTCATCATTTTCATAACATGCATGTAGGCTTTCAGTGATATAAGATATAAATTATTGATTAATAAGCTAATGGAAACGGCAAATAGTTCTAATAACACTCTAGATCTTTCGCATGCTGCAAGGTGCCTCAAAGAAAGTTAAGACCCCGATTAATTCATAATATTCTGCATATTCCTAAGCGTGTTGTGATTTGTAAGTTAAGTTAATAAACGTCAAGTTGAAATAGTCACAGTTTGGGATGGATATGGACTGAATTTTGATTTTTATATTGACTAATATTTCGCATTACCTTCCATTCTTGGATTGAGGGAATATTCCAATTCCAGGTGGTTTCCCAGCAGATAATGCAAAAATGTGTTTTACATCCTTGGCTACGGGGTTAATGGCTTACAAACATCGTATTGTACCCCTATTGTGTTATTTTTGTTAAAAACAAAATCATTAAAAAAAAATCTGACGTTAGAAACATTCGGTATTAAATGGCTAAGTTTGCTTAAAAGAAATATGAGATGTCCCCGGCAGTTAGCGATTAAATATTATTAATAAATTGGAAAATAAGGTTCGTTTTGAAGATGAAGTCTTGGAAATTCAGTTTCCCTTTGGGCCAACCAATTACTTCGCAAAAAGGAAATGTAAGAGTGGCCCCCGTATTGGGGCGCGTGGAGTTAGCCTGATAAAGGTGGTAGTTTGATTGCAGTTTGAGAGTCCACAAGTTTGCAGAGCACTCGTCTCCTCCACACCCCAAACATCACATATTACATTGGCAACTCTAATTAATATTCTGGCCGAGGACAGACTGGAGTTTATCGAGTCATCCAGATTGTGTACACACCCTCGTTCACATTTGATTCTCGTCCGTATTGACTACTTAACCAGGGGGGGATCTCTTTGAGGAGCTGCCTATTTGCATAGCCGATACTTGAGGAGAAGGCTAGCAAAGGCTTAATCATATTGAAATCAAATTTCGACGGAAGCCGATCATGCAGAAACAGATGTTTACTACGTTAAACAAGAAATAAGATTGGCCTCGATATTAAAATTATTAAAAATACCTGTGATGACATATTGGTCGCTTTGATGTATCTAAATAAATAGGAGGTTTATAAAGAGCCGTTTTCATAAATTAGTTACTGAAAACTGTTTGGCATTAGTGTAAACCGACATCGACGGTACAAATGGTGTTGGGGTCGAAGAAAAAAAAGCCTTTCAGTGTCAAAGTAGATCGGATCTGTTGATGGAATTGGATTAATAGTTCCCATAAAGGGAGGAGCAGCTTAAATATTTGATTTTAATAAATCCCCCTTCCAGTTCTGAAGTGTCCGTGCGCTTTTGTAGTTTATGAATCGGCCGGGCCGCAGCTGAGCCTTGGGTAAATAGAACGACTGCCACGGGACAAACAGAGGGATGTTAACATTTGTGTAAACGGTTCGACCAATCCCATATTTCAACGTTCGGCGCGCATTAACATAGCGGACAAAGGGCTCATCCCTCCATATTAAACTCGGGTTATGACTGGGGAAGGTAGTTAAGAAGCTGTGTCAACATCGGGAAGTGTAACAGTGGGATTAGCGGGTTTCCATTGTCACAGTTGTACCAGATGCACCTCAGACAAAGCTGCCAACTCGCTACGAGTTATCAATCTTAGTGCAACAGGAGGTTGCCGTTCCCAGGCTTACATCGCTCTTTCCTTTATTAAATATGATTATACATTGCTCAAGGTTAAATAGTGGTTACCTTAAACGGAACCTTGTCCTATCTGTTATTAATACGCTTTATATTGAATTAGCATATTTTACCCGTTCGTCATTCCTGTTGGAATGTACCTGACCTTGTTTTCCCATCATAATCTTTGCTTAATATAATCGAGAAAAACGGTTTGTTTTGACACTTGCACAATTATTTTGTTGTCAATACTATAATATAAATTACATGAAATTGACAGGAAAAAATGAACGTAATTTATTTTATTAATTGCTGTCTATACAAAAATATACATTGAACGCATAGTATAGCCATATACAAATCTAACAGATCTGGTAGACCATGAGGAATTGAGGAGAGAAACAAACGCTATTTTGTTTAATGAAGATAAAAGTTCGCGAGGACACCTTCGTTTTAAATTTATAAGGGTAGATTTTTGAGGTAAAAGTGAGGGCTTGTGAGTTAGAATTGTAATAGAGCAAGAGTGTTTGAATTTCTCGAATGGAGGCGTTTATGGATCATTTGATTGGTTACTTAGAAGGTAGCATTGAAGATACGCCGGAGGAATTTAGATCGAAAAGATTGAATTACTTAGATGTTGGAGGATTTGGCCGTTTGATTCCGTAAGACCAAATACGTCTGATTAATGTTCAAGTTCAACTGCATGGGTTAGGAGGCTGAGCCCCTAGCGGGTACCTAGAAAAGAGACTGTGTATGGCTCATGACTGTGGACGTCTTACTTGCAAATGACCTCTCATTTTGTGGGAATTGGAAGGATCTGATTGCCAAGAGCGTACAGCTATCGAGGTTCTATGACTACGCTGAGGATGGTGGACGGGGGCGGATGCATGTCAGTGGTGGTCGTCTTGGCTGTCTTTACCGTAGACCCAGTTTCTTCTAGGAGGAGATTCCAATAAAATCGAATCCGTGGCCGGAGCGCAACCAGAAGTTTCGACACGGAAGCCCCTCCACCCAAGAAGATAGGAGTCGCCGTCTCTTTCTAGAGAGTCCGTGGAAGAATTGACCATGCAATTTGACCACATTTTGGGTATCCCTTTACACGCGGCACTGGTTGAGTGCACAATTAACCCGTCAGAAGGGGCAAGCGGGAAAAGTTGGCAAGTGAGCAGTTTGCTACAGGATGATGTGTTCTTCTACACCAAACCTCACGGAAGAGGATTTTCCCTGCGTGGAGGTGACTCGCTCCAAACTTGAGAATCTCAACGTGTGATAAGGCCTGACGACTAGGTGCGCGCGCTAATAAAACTCAAGGTTAAATGAGAATGCGACCCCAGTGGGAAACATATATCTGGTTAATGTTTTGTAAGCGGTTAGTTCGTTATATATATACTTAGTTACTGTGGTTGTTTTGGTAGCTCCAGTAGGTGTCTGAGTATTCCATATTTTTTGTTAACTTCATGTTCTTTTAATCTTGCATGAGTTCCATGTAAGTCGACTAATTAAAACCTAAGGTACCGGACTTGATTTGATGGTGGTATTACCTTGTTATTTATGTGCACTGATGTGCAGGTTTGACGTTTGAGATTAAACGTAACTTGGCTGTTTATCGATTGTTTTAATCCACCTCGTTCGTGTATGCAACAGGAATGTTTTAATTATCGTTGGCAAAGAAAAGGAGACAAGGGAAATGATAAGGGAGCACGCGGTTTCTCGGAAGACGATCAATTCGCGGCCAGCCGCCTCCGTACCTCGTGTCCTCCGACTTCATTTCTTCTCCCGTCTCTGTTAATGAGCTCCTACCTGTGAATGGGGTAGGCGTTGCCACTGTTGATGCTCCGATTTCAGAGAGGTACAACAGCCAGTATATCTTTGCCCGAGAGAAAGGATCAACTCTAATGAGACACTACCGCGCCCTTCCTAATTACCACGGCTACCTGTCTTACCGGGCTCGCCCATCCGACATAAATTAGCAGCGGTTCGACTGTAAATTTTCATCAGCTGATTGGCCCACATGCGAGTTGAGCTTCGATTCTCGTTTCTCTTATTCCCAATGATGTAAAATCAACCAATACAACAATATTAGCGGCCCATCACTCAACTGATTTCTTGATTTTTATCAACTCAAATCTGCACATGTACTAATTGACCCTATCACTTTAGCAGTTTTCATGGGCAATTGTTTTTGTAATTTATTTGGCTCCGTTGACTACCAACAGCTAGGTCAATTCGCCAGCCCTCAATGCAATTATTTACTATCCCAAATCAATTCACACCCTCAATCACTCTTAAGTACATCAGATTTTTCTTAGATTCCATCACTCTTTTCACATATTACATGACCAACTTAATTGAAAATTGAGTATTCAATATTTGATGTTTTTACATTCACGCTAATAAATACATTCGTTTTCAATACAATAGTGAGCTAGGTCATTTCTTCAGCCCTCAAAGCAATCATATCCTACACCCAAAACCATTCAGGACAGTTCACCCTCAACGCAATTGTTTCCTAACACAAACCAATTCACACCCTTAATCACTCTTGAATACAGACTTTCTTTCTTAGCTGGAGGATACTTCCATCATCCTTTTCACTTATTATATAACTAACTTAACTGATTGTTAAGTGGGTACACAATATTTCATTGATTTTCTCATACTACACATTCTCGCTAATAAATGCATTCATTTTCATCACAAAACCGTACACAAAGATATAAGCACTATATACAATAGTGGGCTACCGACCGCTAGGTCATTTCTTAAACCCTCAAAGAAATCATTTTCTACACCCAAATTCAGGACATTTCAGCTCTCAACACATTAATTCTTAACACAAACCAATTCACACCCTTAATCACTCTTAAGTACAGACTTTCTGTCTTACCTTGAGGATACATCCATCATCCTTTTCACCTCTTATACAACTAACATAACTAAGCATTGAGTTGGTACCCAATATTTCATTAATTTTGTCATACTACACATTCGCGCTAATAAATACATTCATTTTCAATAAAAACCAGTGAACAAAGATTTTAACACTGTATACAACAGTGGGCTACCGATCGCTAGGTCATTTCTTAAACCCTCAAAGAAATTATTTTCTACACCCAAATTCAGGACATTTCAGCTCTCAACACATTAATTCCTAACACAAACCAATTCACACCCTTAATCACTCTTAAGTACAGACTTTCTTTCTTAGCTGGAGGATACTTCCATCATCTTTTTCACTTATTATATAACTAACTTAACTGATTATTACTCAATACTTCATTGATTTTCTCGTACTACACATTCGCGCTAATAAATACATTCCTTTTCAACGCAAAACCAGTAAACAAATATATCAGCTATACAGTAGAGGGCTGCCGACCGCTAGGTCATTTCTTCAGCCCTCAAAGCAATGATTTTCTACACCCAAAACATTTCAGCTACCAACAGTTATTTTCTAACGTAAACTAATTCACACCCTTAATCACTCTCAAGTACACCAGACTTTCTTTCTTTGCTGAGACGGGATACTTCCATCTCTATTTTCACCTATTATATAACCGCACCTTAGGACCGTTCGTGGGTCCCATAAACTCGCCAGGTCAGTCGCATCCGTTGGTAGGTCGCTCAACGGCCGGTGCCGTTGGTCGGGTGGCTACGAAGCTGCGCTCCCGATCCATGTGACTGCAGGCAATGGAGAGTGAGGACCACAAGGCCGTTAGGGAAAGGGTGAGGAGCAGCCTCGGCAATTCCTTAATGCCGAGGTCCCTGAGCGTCGCCTTTGTACGAACAGGGATGCATCCTCTTGCCCCCACTACTACACCAGCCGCCAAAAAATTGGGTTTTTGGTGCAGCCGCGTGAGGGCATCCCTTAATACCCTATACTTTTCTGCCTTGAGGTCCACCACAGCATCCAACGCGCCTGCGGTCTCGTATGCCACCGCGAGGTCTAGGACGATTATCCCATCCTCGCCGGGGAGACTTGATCCATCCGGGGCTCGGTGGGGAGCTTCGACGGCGACTGTTACTTGGGTTCTCAGTCTTTAGCCGTTGATGTTCTCACTCTACTACATTCACTCTAATAAATACATTAATTTTCGCTTCGGGTGGGACAAATCGAGCAGGTTTCTCTGTATGGTGACACGCGGGCTTTGGCCCAAAGGTCCGTGGGTCAATTTCGCATGGCGTATCCTTATTCGAGCGAAGATGACCCTTCCTCTATGGATCAGATCAATCAAAATTCTAGTTTTCGACATCATCTAATCATTTAAAACAGGGAAAAAATTGGTCCAGCCCAGTACATAGTACAAAAATATTGAAAAAATATAACTCGCCCTGTAATTAAAATAGGCCAGGATCCGACGTCGTTTCCTTTGTGCCTACAACCATCGACAGATATTCCGATCATATACCCATGTAACACTTTTTAAACTAATTTACATGTTAGTTTGAAAAATTGGCCTATTCGAATATATCAGTTATTTATTACTCAAGATAAAAATATAACTATGAGGCCTCAAGGGATAAGCGGTTCTATGTAAATGTGGAGGCAGAGCCGAGCGGGTTGTCGTCGAGGGCCATACAAGATTTTTGCGGATAGGATCCGAACGGTTGGGAAGATACCCGGCCTCGAAAAATCTACATAGCCAGTAACAAGTCCCCGGCTAACATCTACAGGCTTGTTACCCGTGGAAAAGAGGGACATTTACATAAAAAAGCAATTGATCCCTCGAGGTCCTTTGGTGTAGGAGGGCCCGGGGGCGGGCGAGGGGTTCGGTGAATTGATAGGAGAGGGTTGCTGGTAATTCAGTAGGTTCCTGAATGAATGGGACATTTGCATGGTTGGGACACTGGCGTTCTCCACCCTGGCTAAATAACAAATGTAATTTACAAGCCTCTACTTTTTAGTCTTGTGTTCACCACGAACTTTTCTCTTTCTTCCTTTCCCCACCGTCAGCCCTCTTCCATTCTCGTAGGGAGGACCGTCCTAAATTTTCACTCATCCACAATCGTTTTGTTAAGGGTTTCTTATTCATAAAAACAATTGCCTAATACTAGCATAAGCAATCTTAAACAAGGACCAACATTAATTTCGATTAAAAAAACGAAACTACCGAAAGACTTATTGTTATTCACGGAAACTGAGAATTTGAGTGCAGTTCCAAAATTGGCAGTATTTTACATATTCAAATTTATGAGGGAATCATATATGTAAGTACTTGAAGGACTTGAAGATAGTCATGATTGTTGTGGTTATGAAATCCGGCAGCATTGGTCTTCAGGTCTATTTTCCATTTCAGGTTAACAGTAATTGTTGTATTACACTAGTCCTTACATTATTTTCTTTCGCTTTATATGAACGAGAAAATGATTTTCATAAAATGGCACCATCCTTTGGTGCACAGATGGATCTAGAACACAAGAAGGTACGGGAGCAGGAGTATTCCACCAGGCACCAGATCTCAGAATTCACCAGTATCTTCCAATCTGAGATTCACGTAATTCAAAGATGTATCCAATTCAATATAAATAAAAGATACATAAACAAAAATATAGCTATCATGTACCATTAGTTAATAAATAGTAAATACCATTAGTTGAAGGATGGTGCTGAACTGCAAAACCATACTAAATATATTAGGTACGCAGAATAAAGTCAGCCACTACTGGGTCCCAGGACACATGGGAGTAGAAGGCAATGAGAAAGCGGACACCCTTGCCAGGAAAGACCCGAACTCTTCTGTGGCATAGGAATCTACACTATTAACGAATATCACAGACAGAAGGACAAAAAGAAAATCAAGGAACTTCGGAATTCACTCATTGGACACAGACACTCCAGAAATCTTCTAACCAATTTCGGCAAGAAAGAAATCACATAATGGGTCAAAAGAAGCAGCAACAAACTGCGAATCCTACCAGGATTTCTAACAGGATTCTGTAGATTAAATGGACATCTAAAGAAAATTGGAACAATCCAAGATGGCACATGTGTTCTGCAAAGAAGCAGAAAAGACACCAACATACTTATTAACAAACTGCGGAGCTACATTAGCCCGCAGTAGGAAGTGTTTTGGCAAGTACAATGTGACCATAGGAGAGCTTCAACCAATAAAACCGGGGAAAAAACGTTTCTTGATCAAATAGGACTCACCGATGTGCTTTAGGTAGAGAACAGGAGATACACTATCTCTTAAAGGGCGCAGTATACGACACCCTGAAATATCACATCATCGTCATCATGAACGTCATATTTAGTTACGCCTGTGTAAGATATGGGATTCAAGACGGATGCTAGAATTCGGTTTTTTTGTCCCCATAACTACTATTATTGTACTTTCATAGGTTTGTAGTTAGAGCAATCGATCTTCTTCTAAGGAGTACTTCCTTATTGACAGTCGTTGCTATATTTATGTTCTCGGGGTTTTCTTTGTATCTTCAGGTTGGCTCAATTGAGAGGTTGATACGGGTGGCTGTTTCTTCCTACTCATTGCTTAACCTAAAAATGGGACCATCATTGAATATACCATGAATGATTTTTGCCCAAATGACAATAACTGGCATGTAGTCTTAGCACACCTGTGAGTTTAGCCATCTATAATCGTAGCTGTGAGTTTGCCAGACTTGGTGAGGGTTGCTTTGAAGTAAGCCGACTGTGGCTAACACCTGTAGATTTCACCCACTTTTCCTTTGGTCTTTATGAGATCCATTCTATGGCGAGGGGTTTATGTTAGTTCTCTGCCTTAGAAGAGTCACACGAGGGTCAGTGCACTAGATCCTGTCTGCATAGGTGTATGGCCATCTGTACACGGGGTGACTAAATTGTTTCCAAATTCAGCCCTGCCACACAGGAATGGATTCGTGGTGACGCCCCTGGCGGGAACTTATAGGCTGTCTTCTACTTTGCGACCTTTCGTGAAGCTTGCGTAGGCCAACGAAGTACCCCCTAGTCCTCACGGGGGACGTTGCGACCGGACGACAGCGTGTAGGCGTTGAGGACGCGATGATTACTCTGTCTAATCCCTCGAATGCGTAAGTCAGCGGATGGAAGCGGGTAGTGAATCGGCTTCTCTGACGCGAGCATTCTTTGCATTTTTGGGTGTATGATCGGCGTAGTACCCTAGAGGAAGCGAAGGATCGGACCACCTAGGCTAGGCCTATGTCATCCCTCGAATGCACATGACATGTGTAGGTTGAGCTCGGCAAGACACCTTTGACCGTAGGGGTGATTAGCAATTCCACTTAAAATAACAACCGGGGAGGATCCGGTAGTTTCTACGCTAGGGAAGCCGCTACACTCAGGGAGATAGAGACGCCTTCTCTATCTAGAGAATACTCGGGAGAGCAGGCTGATGTATTTCGGCCTTAGCCATTTGCGTGCGGCATACGGTGCACAATGCGGGCCCGACGATGAGAGGAGAACAGCACCAGCCCTTAGTGGTGTGAAGCCTCTATACCGACGTTGCGTCGGTAACACAACTCCGACGTATGCGAAAGTGCGTCAGCTCTCATCTTGAAAATCAAAACGTCTGATAAGGCCAAATAGGCCAGGTGCGGACGTTAAAGATCCTATAGTCAGTTTTGTTGACGAAGAGTTTTCGGGAACACAACTGCTTTGTGTCCTTGTCTCCGGAAGCTATCAGTTTGTTGCGTCCCCCAGGTGAGGCCAAATTTGGATCCATTCACGGACTAATTTTGATGTATTTGTTATGCCAATATTTTAACAGCTACTTGGCTATTCCACCATATGAGGATTTTTGCCATTGTCAATTTTTTAAAGATTTTCTAAGTACAAGCGTTGATGGTATGTATTTCAGCATGAAAGACCGAGTTGTACTTCTTTTTGAGTACGATTGCTCATGCTTTTGGAACGTATTAAGTTGTACCTCCATAAGCGCAGCATATGGACTCACAATTCAACCACTTACGGCATGCCTCCAAAGAGGAGTAATGTCACCAACTAATTCACGGGTAGTTAACGACCTCGTTAACAAGCTTATCGTTCGGTTTGTATGTTTATTTATTTGTTAGTTACAGTTTCTATGTATGTTCATTTCTGTTAGCACTCCGAGCAGTGGTCGGATGTTATGTCTATATCTGAATGAAGATGAGAATGGCATTACCTTGGATAGAGCTTAGATATTTATCGAAGAAAATAACCTCATAACAGTGATATTTTTATGTTCAACTTTTGCGTCTTTTCATTTCTTTTTTTACCCAAGTTCACTGCGTTAAACTTATTCAAGATGGAGAGGGGGGGGGTCTGTTGAAGTTTAAAAACAAGTCCTTCCCTACTGTAATATGCCGAATGGTGGAAGGGGTGGACGACCGGGCCCGAGTTTAATATAACTGTGGAGGTATTAGAGACAAGAGTCTAATTCCCACCCTCGGCAAACACTCCTTCAAGTTTATTCATAAGATCTTCATTTCTGTTTGAAATCCGGGCAATATCCCTTCTCTCAGTCGGCCGATTAGCTTTCCCAGGAGCGAAAGGAGGTGGAATGGGACAGGAGGTTAGATTCCAGACGAGAGGGGGAGAGTTTTCATATTTGAATTCCAAGGTAATCTCAAATTCTATATCCTCCCTATACGTTTATTCGATTTATGAAAATCCAGGATTGACGCCCCACTTTACCCAGAGCGGCATTATAACTCGAGGCTCAATCCCATTTTAGTTCTACATCTTGCTTCCTGGTTATGCGAAGGTAAACAGACATTTTATATTCGCGGTTTGCTATTGGGTGCAAAATAAAAAAATGTTTTTTATTTCATTGTTTTCTTGTTGAGCCAAATCTGAATTGTAAAGTTATCGACTTGTTTTGAGTGTCAGGCATTGAAAAACATAATCAGTGCACCTTTAATAGATTATCTTTCAATCCTTTTTATAATTCCCATCATCTCACGGTTCTTAAATAATATCTAACCGTTAATAATGTTTTCGCATTAACGACCAATGATAAATAATCATTTTTTATGAATGCTATTTAATCAATTAAGCTGAAACCCTCATAAGCCTGTTAGCTTGAAAGTTAGTTACCGAAGGAGCAAACAAAACCGCCATCCTCAAAATTTTTATTTTTTTTTTCTGGGACAACGAATAAATAAAACGTAAATAGATTCTAACATTTGTCTTTGAAACTGAATTTTTTCAACACTTTGCATAGTCAACCAATGTGGGAGATTTCTCGTGCGCTGTCCGCCGAGTGAAGAATCTGTAGTAGTTACTCTTCATTTTGGTTGGAAGAAGAACACAAATCACACAAAAACCCAGCGAAGATATGCTGACAAAAATGATTGTTCACGAATGAGTTACAATCTCTACGTCGATATGTTTGTCTACCAAAGAGTGTATTAAGATTGAATGTACTTATTAGCGAGAATGTACTCGGTGGTCGTTTACTAATCTCAGGTTAGTAAGCTAGAAAAGAGCGATGTAGACATATCGAGGACACCTTCCTAGAAGAAGATAAGAAGATAAGAAAAAATGTATTAAAGAATGAGTGAGATTATGAAATGCTTTCCGTTATGGACTGATTGAATTGGGGGTAAAATTACAGCTGATCCCTTGGACCCAACATCGATGGCCAGATGGATAAGGCCGAGGACTGACCCCGAAATGCTTGCACGTTTGGTGGATGTTCCTTTTAGTGTATGGATATTATATTAGTATTTTATTGTAAATTATAGAAGCCAGGTGGTCAATGACTAGGTGTTTCATATTAAGTCGATCTTCAATGTTACCTAATATGTGTGACGTCCTTTGGATGAATTGTCCTATCTTAGCTGCCACTCCCGCACCATCCACTCATCTGCTCGTTCAGTACTCATATCTGGGAAACATGGTGGGCGTCCATTCTTTAATTCCCAGTTGGCGCAGTTGATTTTAGGTCGATAGGTGGCAGGCCAGCTATAACTTGGGCTGCCGTAGATACTGATCTATATGCCAGGGTGACTGCGAGGACCGCCTAGAATTTCGTTCCTCGGCCGAAAGAGGAATGCGATCTAGAGTATGCAACCCGATTTTTAGATTTGCCTGAAACCACATCACAGTCAGCACCACAATACAGGGAGTATTAGTGGTTATCTATGTATTTAAAAATGTACATGTTTATGCAAATCAGTAATCAGAGGCGTTCAGAGCAGAGAAAAGGTCGAAAATCTTGTCAGCTTACGCACTGTAAGGCAAAGAATTTTTGAAACTGGATGTTGAGGGGACACGGCTTCCCAATTGGCCAAAACTTCAGGTAAGACCAGTTGGTTAAGTTCCTTTTAAAAAAATCAGAATTTCTTCTTCTGAGGGTGAGTTTAGCTTCTGCCTGTGGATTTCTGATCATGAAGAGAATCTTTTTAATACAAAGGAGGAACAATAGCTCCGCATCATCTTATGACAAGAAAAGGACCTTCTTTGGTGAATATCTGATTATAGTTTTCACGATCATTGTGTTATGTCCTGTTAGGTACAAAAAATGATGGCGTAGGTTGTTAACATTGCTGGATCTAACAGGCCAGAGCCAATGTTAGATGTCAGGGCGAAAATGTAGTCACACCGCTCTCCGCTAGGGCGTAGGTAACCAACATGGCGGCCATGAATTTAACAGCTGTTGTTTTATTTACACTATTTTTTATTCTTAATTGCGCATTACTTAAACTGCCCAAGTTATTTCTTTTGTTAATTTCTGACTGTCCTTGCACTCTCATATGTAATCTCATACATCCCATATCCTATAAGCAGTTGTAAAACGGTAAGAGGTTAGGATACAAGTTAGTATGTCCGCACGAATTGTGTCATTTGTTAGTACTTTTCGTGTGCATAGATAGTATTTTGAATGAGTGTTGATTAATTTTACTTTTTTATTAACTTCTTGCATCTTACAATTTAACACAAAACAATAACAAAAAACAACAAACCTTCGCGGACTGTAATAGTTTTATTTTTGGTTCTACCAATCGTCGCAGCATTGCGGGTAAATTTACGTTTAATTTTCGTTTTACGTACTTTTTCCTTGATCCAAGATTCCTTTCGCTTCCACTGATTCGTAGATATGTTAGGATCAAATGAATTTTAATTTTTTATGAGCTCTTCTTTTGTTGAATAACTAAAAATTCCAACTCTCCAACTTTTCTATAATCACAGCGTAGGCTGTCAGAACTTGGTTAACCTTTCAATAAAAAAAATCCATTTACACCATTTTCGAGACAAAAGAGTTTTATGAAATTATACATTATTTTATCCCAAAGTGTTGTTATTTGGGAGACAAATGTGGTTTATATTTGGCAGGGCCGGAGCGTGGTCATTTCCCCCAGAAAGGATGTAGCAAAAGAAATATTTGACTTATAACATAGTTTACGATTGTAAATAAAGCCAATAGTCAATTGCTGGTCGGGCCCGGCTGTTAGCGAGTTATGGGTCATCGGCTAATTGTTTATTTTGTGAATCAAGACTTTTACACCAATATAGGATTAAGATCTGAGACAAGTTTAGTGCTGGATTTAGTGCCTTTTCGTATTAATCTTACGAGCGGAAATGGGAGGGAAATAACCCGGCAAAAGTTAATGGGTAATAATTCCGAGATGATGTTGTGCCGGCCGAGAATGTATATGACGAAAGGGCTTTCGATAATTCCAGACATCGAGGGCGATCGGAGGGTGGATGGGATGTGAGATGTACAGAACGGTTTTGATTTAATTATGCCCAAGGAAAAGAATGTGTACTTTGAATTACCAACAAAATGGCAATCATTTGATTGTAAGATAAAGTTAATTTTGGGAGTCATACGACGAAGGATCAAAACACTTTTTTTAATATTATTCGCATATAAAAAAGCTATGAGATAGGCCAGGATTCGAACCTTGACCCGCTAGTTTAAATATGGCGGTAAAAGATCAATTTTAGATTTGATGACAGTTGGTAACGATTTGATGTAAAAAATGAGATTTTTAAGTAGGGGCACAAATATAATGTATAATCCACAAGTGTTCAAAGAAGCCAAGAATGTTAATAATTTTTGCGTGCATGGTATATCTGGTGGGTACTTATTATTTAAATTTACGACTTTTCTATGAGTCGAAACGGTTTTCTGAGAAGGGTAGCATGAATTTACTCCTGGTTTTATGTGCGCCTACATCTATTAGCTCTGATTTATACGAAATAAATTAAAATTCCCCTCCAATAAAAGCGACTCTCGGTGCGACACAGGGAGGTGTTTTAGCCGACTTTTCCGTCCGTTTTTATCGCCGGGGTTCCTGTGTGCTTTTACCGATCTTATCCAAGGTAATAACCGGAAAGTTTCCACAGCAGGCCGACAGGCGTACGCGTTCCTCGGGAGGATATTGAATGCTATCAATAAAAGCTGTAATGACAGGTGCCGGTGACAGATATGGATGAACTGACCTCCTGCTTTGGAATGCTCCTCCGACTCGGCTCGGAGCCGGCTCATATTAGCCTGAGAAGAGGTCAGGCCCGCACAATTATGAATACTGGTGTCTTGTTCTCCGTCCCCATTGGGGAAATGCCAGGAATTGCCCCACGAGAGAAAAATCCAATATCGGCTCGACGAACAAAAGGGTATTGTCCTCAGCCCCGGCGGAACATTGCGTTCGCCTCGATTAAACAGGTTTTATCGCATTTTGTTCAATTCGATAATAAACAATTATTTCATAAGTGCAATAATCTACACGACGGTTTGACTGCTACAATCAACACACTTGTGAATAAACTATATTTGCCTTCCAATTTAATCAAACTTATGAAAAGGTTGATCGTTTCCGATCATCTTCTTGGTTTGCTTTTTTTCCGTTTTTTAGTAATTATTTTTATTTTCTTCGCAAGACGATCTAAAAGGTTAAAGGGATATCTTGAGGTTATCTTTGTCCTTTCAGTCATAGGAATTACCTTCGGTTGTTTTGCGCGTATTGCTTTACGCATCATTGAGTTGCTATTCATTTACGTGATCATCTGTTTATGATTAAATATGTATTTCTGTTTATACAAAATAACTGAAAAACATATTTGACAAGTTTATTAGTGAGCTTAAATTGGAAAGGTTGTGGGTCAAGATAAGGAGCTGCGCCGTATTGAGCCGAAGGTCGCGAGTTCGAATCTCGCTCATGACAATACATTTTCACGACGTTTGAAAGATGCTAACGCGTGTTAACTCGAAATGAGAAATATCCAGCAGGATCTTGAACGCCTTTCTTGCTAATTAATTTTGTCCGCAATTGGTAGAAACAGAAATAAAGCTATGACAGTCGACATACCTAACCTGTACCCTAACCTCTAACAGCCTACAACTTTATAGAATAGGAAATGTATTTACTACAAATATAAGAGTATAAGGAGAGGTCAGAGATTAACATAAGAAACGTATTGGTCTGATTTTATTAAAGCGTATTTAAGAATAAAAATATGTGTAAACAAAAAACAGCTGATAAATTCATAATGGCAGCCATGTACCTATGCCCATAACCTGTATCCTAACCTCTAACAGCCTACGACTTTATAGAATAGGTGTATGTATCCAGTATGAATACGAGTATAAATAGAGGTCAGTGATTAACATAAGAAATGTACTGGTCTGATTTAATTAATGATTATTTAAGAATAAAAATACGTGTAAACAGAAAACAGCTGTTAATTTCATGACTGCCATGTTGGTTAACTACGCTCTAGCGGATAGAATTGTGACTACATTTTCGACCTAACCTCTAAAATTGTCCCTGGCCTGTTAGATCGAGCAATGTTTACTAGCCGATTCTTACAAGTCTATGCCAACGTTTTTCTCGATCTTGCAGGACATAACAGAGTTAAGAGGGTTAACACAAAGATCGTGAATACCCCTAATTCAACTTCCCTGCTAAAACTCAAAAAGAGAAACATACTTATACACACGACGAAAAACCATCTAAAATATGAGATAACAGAAAAAATAGACTATATTAAAAGAAAAAAGTGGTTGTAGCTTGAGTAAAAGCTCATGCTGGTAGAAAATGAATCAAAAAAATTCTCTTAAAAAATACAGGTAGAACAAATGGAAAATTTGATAATTTAGCTAAAGGTGCGACAATAAAAGGCAAAGGATCGAAATTTGAACTGAATCACAATTCCTGAAATCGTTTGCCCTGACTCACTTTAAAATAGGTGGAAAGCTTGGCAGTAGAATTCAAACTCTTTTCTTCATCCAGACCTTAATCCGATCCAGATTATTCGTTAATTCGACATACCTAACAATTTAAACAAAAACAGATAGAGATACGGTTGTGGCAAAAATATAAAGACTTGAGAAAATCATGATCGTCAGCAGACCTCTGCGTACCATCTCAAAACTAAAAGGTAAAATTAGTTTAGTTTGTTTAAATAGTAGACGTATTTACGATCTTTGTGTTAACCCTGTTAACTCTGTTAGGTCGTGTTAGATCGAGAAAAATGATGACGTAGACTTGTAAGGATCAGCGAGTTAAATTTGCTCGATCTACCATGCCAGAGCCAATTTTAGAGGTTAGGTCGAAAATGTAGTCACTTTGTTGTCCGCTAGGGCGTAGGTAACCAACATGGCAGCCATGAATTCAACAGCTGTTTTTTGTTTTTTTTTTAGCATGTATTTTTATTCTTGAATAAGCTTTTATTAAATCAAACTAATACATTTGTTTTGCTACTTGCTGACCTGTCCTTATACTCTTATTCATAGTAGATACCTAACAGTTTTTAACAGTTTGTATATTTAAGTTTTTCCGTTAAAGTTACATAACATATAAGTTAACCTCTTACAAGCATCGTGAATACTGCTATAATCTGCTATTTGTTGATATCATTTCATAAAGTTAGATGTAAACTTCACTTTCTGATATGAGATATGGTTTTGGTATTGTACATCCTGATCGGATACAAAAAATAACTGCGCATATTTTTGTACGTTTATTTGTGATTTTTTGACCGAAAACATTGCCGAGTACTTAATATAAATATTGCGTTAATATTCAGAGATAGAAAATGACAAGTGGGTCGGTAAAGATTTGATGAAAAGCTAGGGTCGGCCAGACTGGAGAGACTCGGGGGGCTTGAAAATAGATTTACATATCGCTTAATCGCGGAGGACGTCATGGCGATGACACTCTGAATTTACTGAACCTCTTATAAAAATATCAACATAATGGATCACTGTTTTGCAGGCCACGGGAAGTGGGGAAAAAAAAGTTTTGTCTTTCTACGGCCTTGTTTTTGACAGGGTGGCTACACGTGTTGGTATCATCTAAATCACGTGACTCTTTGTTTCAAATGCTCAAATCCTGCTTCTGACGCCTGCCCATTTGTATCCGTTCCCGGCGTTCTGTATTTACATTGTATATCTGAAAACAAGTCATTTTTATCTCCAGAAACCCTCTCTGACTCGCAGCGAAGTCATCATTTTTCCCTAAACACTGCTTTAATTTTGCAAGGGAGGCCACTCAAGGGGGAGGAATTTGCAGTACCACTTTTTGTCAGACTTCGGTTAAATTCAACAAATGCAGATGACTCGGATCATTAGATTGAGTTATAATGTTAGAATTGTGTTGTTATGTAAGTTTTTCAATTTAGCACAAGCCTCACTCCGCAATACAGCTTGAAATGAATAGGCTTACTGACGTTAGTGTAATATTCAACGATTTAGATCGGTAGAATAATTCATACATCATACAGTATGCTTCCGGTAATACAGCATCTACTTCTTCGACAACCAGGAAGCACCCTTTGCTCTCTACTTCTGGAATCCTGGCCACCGTCCACCACATCCACTTCAGAATCGGTCGTGGAACCTTTACTCTATTCTCTATTTACTGCGTATGTCCCAGTACTGCTGGATAGATGGGATGTGGTTTCAGGCAAATCTAAATTTTACTCTATTCTCTATTTACTGCGTATGTCCCAGTACTGCTTGATAGATGGGATGTGGTTTCAGGCAAATCTAAAAACCGGGCTGCATACTG